>CM046036.1:7588783-7802417 GCA_025215565.1 Flaveria ramosissima
TCTAGAGCCGCCACCCTGTCGCCATTGGCTCGTGTTTTCACACCCTTGAAACCATCAAGACACACCATGATGACACAAACACCAGAGTATGCTAATGAAAACAGGCTGTTGTTAAGAAACCACAGAAGGACTGATCCCGCCATTTGGTGCTGCGCGATCATATGTTTAATCTTCAGCATACTCATAATCCTGTTTGGGATCACAACCTTGTCATATTCCTCATTGTCAAACCGAAGAACCCTGTGTTCGACACCAATCATGCAAGCCTCAATGTCATTTACTTTGATGCACCTGGGAACATCAATGGAGATTTCACTTTTATTGCAAACTTCACCAACCCCAACAGGAAACTTCATGTGAGATTTGAGTATGCTGTTGTTGAACTGTATTTTGATAACAATATGATAGCGAACCAATCGATCAAACCGTTCAGTCAAAGGCAAAGAGAGACGGGTGTTGTCAAGATTCGTTTTATATCGAGTCTGGTGTCACTGCCAATGAGCCATGCTCTTGAGCTGCAGAGGCAAGTTTTGAGCAACAAAGTTATGTACAGTGTGAAAGGGACCTTTAGGGTGCGAGTGAGCTTTGGGTTGCTTCATTTCTCTTACTGGTTGCACAGTCGATGCGAGTTGCAGATGAGCAGTCCACCATCTGGTTTCCTCATGGCAAGAAGCTGCATAACTAAGAGATGAAAACATCATCATCATCATCATTATTATTATTATTCATCTCTTTTTCAACTTTTGAATCAATAGTTCAACAATATTACTCGAGTATAATTGACAGTTGGGCACTATATATGCCCACAAAAACCAAAAAAAATCTGTACATAACTAAGTATTTGTTCTGAGTGTTTCAGTTTTTTTCCTAAACATCAGATCAGTAGCTATATTTTGTACAGAAACACAATCTACTTCAGGTAAAAGTTAAAAGTTTACATGTATGATGTGCCTGTTAAAGAAAATGATATAAAAATGATATCTTGGGTATCTTTACCCATAACCGAAAGCAAGATTCTTGGGGAACATAAAAGTGTAAAGCATTATCTTCATTTCATGTTGCAGCAGGTGTGTAAATTTTGACTTTTGTGATAAAGTATAATAGTTACAAAATTTGAAAGTTGTGAAATTTGTTACAAATCTTACAGAATGCTTCTTCTTACATTTCGATAGTTAAGGCTCAAGTCGCAAGGATGGATGAGCATGTCTTCTAGGAGCTTAAAAAAAGCACGCGGAGATGAGCAAGGTGCACGTGGGTCCAGGCCATTTTTATCTGCTTAGGACTTGTTCTAGTCTGTTTAAGACTGGTTTTTTGGTTGTTCAGACCATTTGAAACTACTTTTGTTGGTTCAAACAGGTTTTGCCGGTTTTAGACAAGTTTTACCGGCTTTGCGCGCCTTTTGCGCTCAAGGGGGTTTCGCCGCACCGCCCTTGGCTATGTGTGCGCCTTTGGGAGGCAGACAGGGTGTTCTGGCGGTGGATTTTGGTGGTCAGCAAATCAGAGGGAGGCGGAGGCGAAGGTGGTGGTGAGACTCAGAATTGTCAAAAAAAAAAAAAGATTTAGTACTAGTGGCTGGAGCCTTGAACCGAAAACAAAGCTTTATACACATACACTAGGAACTAGAAAAGAAACAAAATAAAAATGGATGTGGGATAGGGTCTGAACTCGAATGCAATGGCAAGGGTTTGTGGTTTTTTTTGTGGTTGCGCGGCGGAGAAGATAATCAGGACCCTAAGGCTTTGATACTATGTAAGATGGCAAATAGTAAGTGAATATTATTGAATATTATATTACAATTAAAAAGAACGCAAGGAATTCTAGAAACTTAACTGAGCTTGTGGGCTCATACTATAATCCCTTAATACTAAGTCGAATATCACCCTATCTCTACGAGTTCAATGTAGCGTAATAACTTCTTTTGTTTGTTAACTAATTAGTCTCTAGTGATATTAAACAAAAGGACTTTATCATTAGTTTGAAAGAAAAACTGCTACATGATTTATATGGGACTTAAAACCATGATATTGAATTTGATATCAAAACCAACCTACATTATTTAGATAGAAAGAAGAATACAAGGCGGACTAAAACAATACCACATAGATAAAACAATACTGATAAACCAATCAAAACCAACGACTAGCAGAACAAGAGAGAAGAAGAGGGGGGGGGGGGGTATACCATGATTCATATACTAAAAACCAGACAAATGCTCAGATGTAAACATTCTACCACTTTCCAAATAGTCTGAATGGTTCTGCATTCAGACTTCAAGCTTTGCATAACTTTTACACTCTTATCAACAATGGAAATCAGTCCCGTAAGCAAATCACACACAGCATAGATGACACTATGACAGGAAGTGGAAAATCAAACATAGGATTACGTGGTTCAAACGGTTAATCTGCTATGAATCCATAGAACAATCATAAATCAAAGATTGAGCCTACTACAAGAAGTGAACACAGTGACAACAGTTTTCTTATCCTGCAAGAACCAAATAGGCAATAGACCAGTTTACAATAAAAAAATGAGGTTCCATGTTCATCAATAAGAACATGAGAAATTAAAACATATTCAACTTGTAACGTGCTCGACAGTAACCATCTACATATGTATAAGTATGCATTTCTTTCATACTGAATAAGCAATAAAATCATACATTTATCAAGCATCAATGGTAAAATGGTAACAAACTTCCATAGCTATAACATCAACTAATCAGAACAAATATAAATCAAAAGGCATACCATCATCATCCTACAAACCAACTTCAGCAGGCATCTTTGCCTCGATAGACAGCGCGTGCAATCCACTCTCTGCAACTCACTATCCAAAAGGGAATATATAAGCCTATGTCTCTTAACCAACTCTTGCCTTCAAATTCCTTCGAAACCACTCTCAAATTGAAATGTGTCTCTCCATTGCTACCCTTAACACCCGCATGACCAGCATGCTGATACGAAACATCTCTAATTCCAATTCAATGGGCTGAAGCTCCTTATTCAAAATCTCCCTAATCCTCAGTCCTCTACTCCCTAACACCGAACCATTCGGATTCAAATCATCACCATCAGAAATAGTAATTGACTGATAATCATTAGCTCTTGAACCCGAATCGACATCTGCTTTTTAAGTCCTCAACAGGGTCCACAACACTCCCACTTCTTGACTCACTCTCCCTTCTCAGCTCAACATACAACAACATCAACGCCTTCTTCTGCATCAACTGAAACATATTCAAGAACCCATTGTTCTCGAAGCGACAAGCTCTGTTTCAGCCCAACACACACAATAAACTCAGGCGAAACACGAAGAATTTCCTCAACAGAGGCACCCGAAACCCTTCAACCAGCAAAGCAGCCAACCCTTTGGTGATCAAAGCATCAGAATCAGCTTCAAAGATGACATTTTTCCTATCAAGATCATCAAAATAAGCCCTTAACCACACCTGAGAGACACAACCCTTGACTTTATTATCCTCAGTTTTGAATTGGGGATCAAGGGGTTTGAGATTCTTGCCGTAGAATAGCAGCTGCTCGTATTTGGCTTTTGGGTCTTGAACAGATTGGAAGAGTTTGACGATTTCTTGAAGCTTTTGAGGGAGTTGTTGGAAGATTTGTGAAGGGGGGTTATCAGGGGAAGAGGGGTGTGTGGTGGGTGTTGATCGAAGAGTGAATGATTTGTAAAGATGGAGTTTTGTTGAGGGGAGGGGTGAAATGATGAAAGATGGTGGTGGTAGGGGTGGGGTTTGAAGATTGAGGGTGAAGGTGGGAGGAGAGTGGTGGAGATACGACGGTAGGAGGAGGAGGAGATGGACATGTCGGCGACGGCGACGGCGACGGCGACGGCGACGGCGACGGTGAGAAGGTTGTGATGTGAGGTGTGGGGAGTTGTCGTTGGTTTATCTGGAAGACAGAGGAGGTTCCTAGCATATAGTAGTAATAATAATAATATTTTGCCCAAAATAGAAGAATTATTTTTAATTAGAGATGTAAAATAAATAAAAAAACGAGTTACTAATAGTAAAATTTATATTGAAACGTTAAAAAAAACTATAAAATAAAACAAAGTATAGGCGACTGAAGTTGAAGTATAAAAATGCTAGGACTAATTGTAAAAAATATAAAAATATTGAATTAAAAATAAAAATAATAAGGATTAAAAAAACAAAAAGGTGGTACAACCCATTAAACGTATTGTACAACCCACTAAACATACCAAAGATGTAATTAGTAATATATACAATTGTTTAATGAATTGAATTTTGAATACTCAAATAACTTAAATAAATTATCCAAATTTTGATATTATAAATCTACATACGAATTGAATTGAATTGATGTGAAGTTTTGAGTTCTTCGAGATCGATTCGAATATTAAACACCCCCAAAATAGATAAACAAATAACTTTAAAGAAATTACCACAAATAAAAATTCACATAGAAATTTGATAGTGTATTTACAATTTGTAAAACATTATATTTTAAAAGTTTAAAAATATATATTTAAAATAAATAAATTAAAAAAAAACAATAATTTTAAGAAGTTATACTTATGTGTTACGTGTGTGAGGGGAGAGAGTTGAAAAAAGCACGTCAAATATGCTTAAACATCTTCCGTTAGCACCCATCGATACGTTGCAACCTCTACGCTAGCTAATTCTGTAGCAATGTATGAAATGTCAAATATTTAAAGATCGTGTCTACTTTGAAATATGCTTAAACATTCTAGTTTCCAAAATTAATCATGCATGCTAGAAGTGTTCATTAGTCATGAGTTAGGTTGCTCGATAACAAGTGCAACGTATGACAAAACCAACAGCGTGGAGCGAAGGTAAGGAAGCTGCATGACATTCACAACTCGCAAGAGACGTCCATGAAAACTAACAAATCGTTGACAATATAAAAACTTACAAAACCCTTCTAGCTACAACATAAAAACTTGTGAACGAAAATAATACTAAATGTATTAAATGTTAACTGAAAATCAAGTTTGAAGAAAAATAATTAAAAAGGTAAGATTTTGAAAGCACGGTGTAGCAAATTTTATGAACAAAACGAGTTTCTAGTTTGTCTAATTTTTAAGAACCAAATCAAAATGTTAAGTTTTATCATGTTTTAATGCAGCTGGTCTACAAGTAAAGTAAGTAGGTCCATGCAAACGGGTCGAATATACCTTTTAGCTCTGAGTAGAACTTTATCCAATCTCTTTGTCATAAGACTTGAATACTCATTAAACAAGAGTAACACACCTTGAAAAATAGTTAGATTATATTGTATTCGGGAGCATACATACTTTCCCCATAAAACTTACTTTCAATTGTATCATATATAAGATAAATTGAAATACTCTAAAAAATATTAACAGATAATATCATTTTGCAATAACTAATCAAAGATCATTTCATCATCATTTTGAAATTAGTTTAACAATAATAACATAGAGTAATTGTATTAGTATGACTTAGTGGTTAAATCCACCTACAAATTAAACACACACCTATAGGAACATATATCATTTCTCCCATGTAGTTCTTTTGTTCAAAGTTTGTTTTGGGCTCTGGTGATGATAACTTAGTACAAGTATCAACTATCAAGTGTCACCCATGAGCTTAAGTTAATGATCATATAGCCTGTTAGAATACCATATAATGTGTATATCAGTCCAACTCATCATGACTCAACTTAACCAAGTCCTTAATAAAACACAAGTACCAAAACGGAACCAAAACTATCTCAAACCCCAACCGAAACACGAGTTTACAAACAACCATGAAACCGAAAAATGACTCCGGCTGGAGTTTGGACCTCTTTGGCTCTTTGTTCATTCATCATCTGTCCCGAAATATCTGTCTCCAAACTCTCCCATCCCCGGAAGCACGCGAAACTCTTGATTCAAACCTGTTTCTATCTCTGATGTCACTATCTTTATTCTTGGAAACCGTCTGCACACGACATGCACTCCTTGTGGTGCCTGTTAATGCCCCATAGTTTGTTCAAGATTAGTTTTTGACTTTTTTGGTCAAAATGGTTGACAATTAAGAATCAGTTCCTGACTTACAGAAATCAGATTCAGGAATATGATATTGGCCTCTGGTACCCCTTTCTTTAGAAGTAATGAAATAGCCTGAACAGCTGAGTTGCCTGAAAAAAATCACTAGCAAATATCAGCACAAATGCATTCTAAAAGAACTCCTTTGTAACCTTCGAGGGTGATGCAGTGTAACATAAGCTACGTTTTACCAGGTCCAACTGGTTAGCAGGGTATTGGTAGTCCCCATGAGTTTTCCCTAACGGGGTCTCATGGTCACAAAAAAAAAAACGGTACTTATGAGAAATCTATAGAACTAACCTGTTCCAAGTATAGGATCCAACAACAAAACATGTCTATCGGATATGTCTTGTGGCAGTTTTTCATATATTAACTGCATAATAGTTCAATCTTGTCTTAACACGTGTAGGTTGGGTGAATGTAAAATGATGCCATTTGAATATGAATCTTAGAACAAACCTGTTGACCGTTATCACCTTCTCTGTGAATAAGAATCTTTCCGATCTTTATACCCTTACAACATGCTCGCAATGCATTTTCCATACTCTCACCGCTGCAAACAGATTGACAGGTCAAGGACTTCTACCAAACAGAGAAAACTGAAAACAAAAAAGTTCTCAAAAAATAAAATGGAACTGGTTTGAGTTAGATACCTCCTGATGATAGAAACACCACATAATCTCTTACAAAAATCTACACCTGTGTATACTGACTCTGTTCACAAACAGAAAATATCATGAAGAAAAATGATTAGTTACACAGCGAATCAACCAAATTCAAACGAATGAGAGACTAGATACCATAAACCATTACTATAATTTAAGCAAATATTGTGAAAACGCAACAATATTAAGATTAATGAACGTGGAGGCTTTACCGGTTGGAGTTACCACCTGTTTTTCTGTAAATGGTAGATGTCCCAAACCATGCTCAACAACCTGATTAAACCAAATGAGAATTATACATATATTAACATAAAATATAAATCCTCTCCCTTTTCAACCTAGAAACAAGAACTCACCAACCGGATTAATCGGTCTGCATAAAAGACAAAATCATGCTTTGTTGTTTGAGCATCACGTATAAGTGTATGCATGCCACGTATCTGCATGAGAACGAACAAATAACAATGAGGAAACTATACCACAAAAGGAATACCCAAAAAGGATGAAGTGCAATGTGTATCGCTATTATAATCATGAAACATGGAACTTGAAAATTGGTACCTGAAAAGTTGACTGAATGACGTATAAATTAGGATATATTTTACAAAGATCATGTTGACCTAGTTTTGTCCGAATATGTTGGACAATTAAATCAATTGCAACATGATTATCTCCTCCACGAGGTATGATGATGTCAGCGTACTTTTTTGTTGGAAGTATGAAGTCATCAAAAGCAGGCTTCACGAACTTTGAATACTGCATAAAAGATAATACGTCGATTAAAAGATCGTGCAAAAGGCAAAACAAATGCCATTATAGATTGTTTGCCGAAAATTTAGAGTCCACTTATGAGTCTAAATTTTAGACCCCAAATGTATCTAACCTATTCTGTTATCTTCAACATATATTGTGTTGTTTATTTTGAGAATAGAACAATCAACGAACCTGATCAAGCACCATACCGATATCTCGTCCCTTTTCGCCTGTATCACGCCTTATTCTCCTTGCCAGGCGCACATCAGCATCTGCACTGAAAATACGATTGTAAATGCTGACAGATGAGCATACAAACTCCATTAAATTATTAGTAACTCATTCATAATAAAGAATTCAGTTCAACAAGTTATGAATTTACTTTAGAAAAAATAACCGAATATCATTCTATGATAATATATGAAACCTGAATTTGGTCAATGAAGAATATGAGTGGTAAAAGGAACCCAAAAGAACAATACATTTTAACTTGAGTCACATGCATCTTATAAAGCACAAGAACCAAGATGTCATGGACTGTAATTTGTTTTATTTCTTTGTGATAGAAAACAAACCCTAAACATCACAAATATAAAAGGTTCATCAACTGGCATTTAAACAGCATGTTTAATTCTTACTATACATACTAGGATAACTGTGTATTCTTCTAGCATCATGCCATTAATCATATGAATGTTAAGCAGAAAGAACCACATCCGGATTCATTCATATAGAATATAAACCACAAGAGCAACCAATCCTTCAATTTCAGATACTAGACTGTTATTTGCTAATCTCACAAATAATTTTGGGGATCACAAATACAACAAAACTTAGTCCTCGTTTCTTTTTTACTGGAATTATAAACGGTTGGTGAAGATGAAACGATTTCCATTGGAACTAGAAAAGAACCACAGAGCCATACAGATAAATTGGGGTAGTAAAAAAAGATGATTCTGTTAATGATTAATGTTATGTAAGGATTGTATAGAACCTGTATCAACAAAGATCTTCATGTTCATCATTTCACGTACACGGGGATCATGAAAAATGAGTATGCCTTCCAAAATTATGACATCTGATGGGTTCACCTGTCATATGTTTCACACCAATTGATTTATGTTAAGTTCTTAATAGACTATATTTCACCACAAACAACAGGAGAAGATTTTGTTAACAGAAGAATAAATGAATGGTACTTCCTGATGAATAACTAGTAAAACCAATAACAAAGAACGAAGATATATCAGGTCTTCTAATTTGATGCATTTTAAGTAACACACTGGTTTCTTTTTACAAAACTGCTGACTGCTTAATGGCAACAGGAATGATACTGAATCTTAAAGCTTATTAATTTTAAGTGAAAAAAACAAAAACAGATGGAGTATATACACAACATGTTTGGATATATCTGCTTACAGAGTGACAGCAATAACCAAAGTTCTATAAAAGATAGCATAAAGCACCTACTCTTTGTACAATTACCAAAAGATTATTCAATATTCCTAATATCCCACATGTCCTTTTATTACAACTTACCAGTTCCCTTAACCTCATTATTCATGAATGGATTATTTATCTTTTCTGCTATACCCCCTCTTAATTGATAGCAACACCAAATTTATCTTTTTTATATCTACATACGTTTCCAAAGGTTAGGAGTAAGATTTGCGTCCGTTCCAACCCTCCCTAGACCCTACTCAATGAGCAGGATTTTTACTGGGGATGTTGTTGTGTTTCTACATAAGTAGTAAAATAATGTTTTTTGTGTTATTTGAGGACAAACTTTCTTTCAAGAAAAAAGTTATCATATCCTAAAACCTCAGATCTTATTACCATGTAGTATTCTTTTCTGGATGACTCATTTCCTATGTTTTGTCCCTTAAGGGCATCCAAACTCACTTGTTTCCTGAGGCTCGAATTTAGTAGGAATAGGTATGTTTGTTTTAGGATATGCAAGCAAGCGTGTGTAAGGGTTACTTACAACGAATGTGTGATGATGCATGCATAAGTTTTATTATGGGTACATATTATCACATGACTATTAAATTCAATAAGCAAGATTTATGATTGAGGTTTTATGGTAACATATCAACAGTCAGAAAACAAAAAATGTTTACATGAGTCGAATTAGTTTGTTTTTTTTACTGCTAAACAGACAAAAGATGAAAATCAAGATACAGTTTGACAAGTCAAAAAGAGAAAGGAAAAAGTAAAGCACCGATAGGCTTTAAGCAAGTAACAAAGATAAACTTTTTAGTTGATGGGCCAAAACTTTTAGACATTTCCTAGCTATGTTATAAAAGAACTAACCCTTCGAGAGACATTGTTTTTGTAACTCCTGAAGTCATATTTTGGAACATCCACTCCTTTTCCATGCTTCAACATCTCCACAACTGATAATAATTTCTCGTTATCAAAAGCATCTGGAAAAAGCAAATAGGGAGGTACCATAAGAAGCATGAAAACACAAGCTAGTTTAGAAAGATTAACACAAACTAATCCACCAAAAATGATCATGGTTAATGTGTCATGGTTGATGTGCATGCATGTGTGTGTGGAGAGAGAGAGAGAGAGAGAGAGAGAGAGAGAGAGAGAGAGCAGGAGCTCCAAGATTGGAGGTAGTAAATAATGCTTGTCTATCAAAAAGGAGATGTATGATCCCTTTTTTGCTTCATATGTTTAAGAAAACCATTGAAAGTATCAAAACTCACCAGGATGATCAAAGTTGTACTCATGAACTCTAGTAAGTTCTTCAGGAGTCAAATTGTGATAGAAGGAGTCCTGCAAACACCCATAGATACCTGTCACTTAGATAACCAGCTTCTTTGTAATCAAAATATAGAAGAACAAGCCATATGAATAGACCGATAGTTTATTAGAAAGTTACCAAAAAATGCATGAAGAAAAATGATGATATCATCTGAACAAGACCTTACACATACTGTATACATTTATTCTAAATGATCAGCAAGGAAAAATATACCTGGTTCACAAGTACTACACGCTGATCATGAAGCTGCTCAATAATCATATCACAAACTGTTGTTTTCCCAGAAGCTGCACCTCCAGCAACCCCTGGTTGTTGATCAAATAATTGATAAGAAAAAACATCATCATAAATACCATAACATGTATTACAGTCTTAAGCCTTTCAAAGGACACTTGCATTTTATATAACCAAAGAAATCACTAAAGTCGGAGCTAATAAGGGAATAGTGGCTATTTACTACATGTTCAATATTTTGATGGTTTTAGGCCGCTCCTAAAATTTCAACATCATCTAATATACTCAAAGAGAAATAAAGCCAAAGCTAAGCTATGAGAATATCTTGCTTCAAGTTTCAACATATAAATTTCATCCAAAGAGAAGGATCATCCTGAATGAAAGTTTGGAATATATATATTTCCTTGAATCATTCTGAAGCGATCTAGATTCTAGCTGATTCTCATGAGAAGTTTGGTGAAGGTGCTATTGACATCCACAACTGTTGCTTAGATCTATAATTTTTTGGTATGCTATAACAGCAATTTAGTAACATGCTGAAAATTACACAAGTAATCAAGATGAGTTCTTGCTGCAATACATACCAATGATAAAAGGCTGCTTATGCATATTTTCATTAACTGAAGTTGTTGCCTGACCCACATGTGAATTCATTGCCTGCATCCCATCCATGTGAAATCCAGAAAAATGTGCCCTTGATGAAGACTCTATTAAACACTCTACTGGTGTAGACCCCATCTAAAATAATAATCTGCAGTGCAAAGACGAGCAGCAATATATCCAGGTTATATACCAAAACTAGTTATAATTCTAGTAAGTATTATTATCATAGTTATAGCAATGGTATATGTTACTTCTTTGTTGTCTTTTGTTTCGGTTGACATTCTAAGGTTTCATGGAGCCCAGTCAAGAAAAGCACGCCTAACATTCTATCATCAATAATTTTGGTGGTCTGTACAAACATTTTCACTCACTCTTAGGACAAGAGTTCTCATGGTCCTTCAGCATTTACATTTATTCAATCTTCTAATCTAATACAAATATCCATTTATAATGCTATTTTTGGTGACCCTGTTTGCTGCAGAAAACTCCCTTATATGGGCAATTTTAAATCTAGAATAAAAGATCTCACTGAGATCTGCATCGATCAATGTAGTTGAAATATGGATAAATCAACAAAGCCTATAGTTGATGCGATTTTCATCATACTAACTTCCATCACAAATTAAAAACACAGATCAGAAAAAAAAATTCCAAAGCAGAATCAATGAATCAATCTCGTTTGCTCGGCTAATAAAAACTTAAAACACCTTCACGATCATCACTTATCCTCAACAATCTTCCCTCCATGTCAATCGTCGTCATCAAATCTATACATAACCTTCCCCTTGAAATCAATCCCGAATCCAATCAATCTTAAATCAAACACCATCCTTATTCATCATCAAACCTTAGCTCGTCCCTTCTACCACCATTAAAACGATCCCGTACAACATCAAAATTTAAGCAACAGCATCACATTATCACCAACATCAAAAGAAACAAAAACATGCATCGCCGATTCACCAATCAATCAACAGTCAACAACATCGAGCATTGCTCAAACGCAAAATCTCAAACAACTCCAAATCAAGTAATCAACCAAACTTCTCAATCCAAATCTCCACCACATACAACAACATACAAACAACACCGCAGATCAAAAATTCAAAACATGCAGGAAACAAACAAAAACACAAAATGCAATCCACAGGACCACAAATCACATCGTAACGAGATTCAACAACGCATGGATTCCAGAATATACCTTTCAAACTCGATCAGATTCTTCGAGATTCGAGATTTGAGGCGATTCTATCGATCTATCAACGAGATTTGATCTCAAAACTGTAGCAACGGGGAGATGAAATGGATCAAAAACGAAATCAACTCCCGTTCGTACGCCTCGAGCGATGATGCGATTATTATTAATAATAATATTATTATTGTGATACGAAGGCGTTGTATTTATAGGGGGGGTTTTGCAGTGTGTGTGTGAGTGTGATGTTAAAAAGGGCTTGAAGTTGGATGAAATTACGATGATGAACCTAACGATATTTTGGACAACGATATATCGTAAGTATCAGTTTGGTGCGGAATGAGAGGAGTTAAATTTACGTGAAAACATACCGCAAAGGTGACGTGGCGCCGATTAGATGTGGGCCCACACCGTCATTTCTTTTGTTTAAAAAATAAATACTTTAACATTCGCCGGTGGTTTTTAAGAGTTTTATTAAATTATTATTTATTTATTATTTATTGTTTATTTGTTTATTTTTTATATATTTAGTTAATTTAAATATTTTTTAGTATTGTCCCCAAGGGGACCAGTGGTACCATCATCATGGTTTTAATCTGTAATGTAATTGTGTATGTAATTAGTAGAAATAAATTATAAGTACAGGGTTCTAAAAGGTTTAAACGTTTTACAAAGGTTAATGTAATAATAAACAATACAAACGTTGTTGATTTATCTGAATGCACTGGTTAATTCGAGCTTGGTATATAAACTTACTAAGTTTGTACGTCTTTTATTACACGAATTAAATAAATAAAATATTAGATTGTTAGTATCCAAAATTTATGAAATATAAAACGATATTTGAGATAAAATATGATTGAAATTGCGTATAAGTAAAAATTAAGTAATAAAAGGATGATGTTATTTTTTAAACTTTTGTTTTCGTTTATTTTGTTTTCTTCAAAAAAATTGTTTTTTAAACATTTTGTTTCAAACCAGCTATTTTTATGAAAAAAGTCACTTTTTAATTATTTCCGTTTAATTTTTAGAAAAACATAGGTTTTAGAATATTTCGTATTTTAGTCAAGTTAATATTTTAGAAAAGTTTCTTAGTTTATGAAATTTTGTTTTTTAGAAATTGCATATATCAAAAGATCTCCTTCTAATTTATTAGATAATTATTTTAATATGAAAAGAAATTAAATAATATCATTAATTAGTAGTTAATTTAATTATTTAATAGAATAGATAAGTGAAAAAATTAGATTTAGAAGGTTTAGAATTTATGACATCTGTCCTCTAAAAACATTCTTTTATTGGTATAGATAAATTTAACTTAGTTAAAAAATGTATGTTTTGTGAAATATTTTTAAATGATTTGTAACTGCTTAAAATGTTCAAGATTTGATTGAAAAATGTCTCAACAACATAAAACAACCAATGTGAATTTTCTTTATATCATAAACGTTTGACATTTAATTTTCATCGGCTAATCTATCAATTATAATAAACAAAGGTTTTTTAAACACTTAAATTTATTAAAATTCATTTAAATGTTTTCATATTTCTTATTATTTTAAATTAAAACATTAAATGTATAATAACATTTGATTGACAAATAACTTTTTTATTTAAATATATTATTTATAATCAATACAAATATTTTATTATAATTTATAAGATTTAGATGTGTTAGATTTTTTATTCTTCAAATATTATAAATTGTAAATATATAATTTTTTTAAATTTTATTAATAATAATTCCATACATCACATGATGTGACGTGTGCGTGCACACACACATAATCTATTATCTATACTACTTAATAGATAAAATTTTAAGGGTCACATGACATAATTTTAGAGCTCCTTCTTAAATTTTCGTCTAAACAATGTAGCCTATAATTTTAGGCAACTAAATTAATTCTTATAATTTAATATAATAATAAATTTATATTTAGTCATTATTTACTATTTTGATTAATATCAACATAATAAAATAAAATATTTCTTTTAAAAAATTAAAACAGTAATGAACGTAAGATTTAAATTGGCATTCCGTTCACAAAATTTAATAAAATTAAGTTATCTGCTAACCATGCCTCTTTTATATAAAATACCAATTAAGTAACATATAAGATTTTTATTTTTATATTTTTTTATATTTCAACACGTCTAATACACAAGAATATAACATAGTTTTAAATAAAGTAGCGTTTTACGTAGGTAACAATATTTATTGCATCCATATCAATAAAATAGCTATTTACATAGCCTACATATACTTCAGAATTGCGTTAGTAATCAACGTTTGATATTAATTCTATTTATTTTTGAATAATAATTCTTTTACATTTTAATACTATATATTTTGTATCTTACAGTTTTAAACTTTGCAATATTTTTTGAGGATCATACATTATAATTGATTTTAGTATCATATGTTTATGTGTTTTAAACCCATGCAAGAATTTTAATATAGTAAATTGAATAAGGATATTTCTTAGGCGAATAAAAAGGATGTTGATTTCTAATGGCATCAACGCTTATCATACTGAAAATCTATATTTTTGTAATGATATGTTTTACATACTAGCCTAACGACCCGTGTGTTACACGGGTTGAAAAATTAAAACTAAATATTAACAATTATAAAATTAAGAGTTAATATAATAATCTTATAATATAATAGAATATGAACATTAAATAAGTATATGTTAAGAAGTTAGATGTGAAATAAATCATGTAAAAATATACATCAAATGGGAGCCTTTTAAAACACAGTCCCTGGACATATTCCAAAAAATTGCAATAAAAAAGGGCATTGAACCAATTGAATCCCCTACGAAGCTTAAAATGATAAAAGTATCTTACTTTAATAAACAATCAAGATTAACCTCATTTATTTGACTCAGGAGTGCAGTTTTGAACAATTAGCAAGAGTTGGAAATAGATAGAGCAGCCTCTAGTAAACAACAAAATTCATTAATGATCTTGTCCATGAAAGAGTAATTAGTCATTCAGATCCCTTGTAAAAATGCAACTAATATATAAGTTCAACCAAAACATATAGCAAATGAAGACATTTTCCTACTGATACAACAAATTATAAAGTTCCAACTAATGTAAATATGTGACATCTTTGATTCCGCTATTTCTTTAAGAACCTATGATAAAAAGTCTCTATGTCAATGAAGACATTAGTATCTTCATCATCTGAGTCTTCTTCTGTAGCAGATTTACTTGAGTTTTCATCTGTCAAAAAACAAAAAATATATCTACAAAGAGAATAGTAGAGCATATAATCACATATTCGGATATTCCTAGATAGTCTACACATACCATATCATCATATATTCCTTCTATGGAGAATAAGCAATCATAGAAGGCAACATAGTGAATAATAAATAAGTCTTAGTTGAACAAATTCACAAGCATACCAATGTGTTCTCTTGCTATCGTCTTGAAGTTGGTCCAACCTCTTTTGATAGCCCTTAGCTCTCATCTGCTATCGTGTTCTCGAGGTCAACTTTTTTCTGTGTACAAGCAACAAAAAAACTACCAAAACATGAAAATGTAGTTAAAGTAAGACAGATCATTAGTGGCCTACTCATCTACTAAAGGTTTAATACCATGGATCATTCAATGATAGTAAGGTATAAAGTTTAAATTCCATCAAAAACCAATATAAAAAATCAAAAACCAATATTAAAAATCACAGCTAACACCCATATGTATATCAAAGACCACATGAAAAATAACAACAAACTATGACTTCTAAACAAACCACTTTATGCTTACTGAAGTAATACTTAAAGCGCATAACTTGAAATGTTGGTCAAATTTACAACCTAATTCAAACAATTGCCTCAAATAGCACTTGATTTCACATGTTCTAGCTTGAAATATAAACATGCCATTCCTAGAAACAATTAGCACGACGCATTAATATAGTCACAAAAGATAAAACTTGGTTTTGAGATGAAGCACAACACATGAATATAACCACTTGAAATTCTTAGGAACACGAAGGATTATTACCTTCAAGTTTAAATGAGAATTTTCTAATTTAAATACATTGTTTTTCATTGTTTACAACTTGAATCGCAAAACTACGCATGCGCCCATAAGAAGTAATGAAGTATGCTGACTATAAAGTAAATATTCACGCTTGTTCTTAGCCTAATTTCATGTTGCGAGCATATTGCTTTGGTAAATATTAATAGAAATGAATTTAGAACCCCTGTAGTCAAATATGTAAATATTGTAACATTTGTGAGTGAGTGTTATCTAAGAAAGTAAACAAAATCTAAAAAACTAAGAGGATACTATTTACATTCGGTTCATGAATTTGGATGCAATTAAATTGTGTTCTATAAACACAGCTTTGTCAAAGATCAGCCTCATGAGTAATCGCCTTATAGTCAAGATAACCATATATGATAAATTCAGGATATCAATTTTAACTCGGATTAGGCTCCATATCTAATCAATACAGATGTATAATAAGATTGAGGGTTGGCTCAAAATTTGTTTAATAATCAAGTTAAATCAAATTAATAAAACAACAACTTTAAAATCCAGTCTTTTATGAAATCAAGTTCCGATTCTTTACGTGTGTAATCATTCTTCACCGTGTGTAGCAACTAATGAACTTTTCGAAAATGAAATTCCTAGAAGCAATTAGCACAACACATATAGTCACAAATCACAAAAGGATTTTTACAAATTACATGATGTTGAATAATCTATAATATATAAAACCAAGGAGACACTTAATGTCCAGTAAGACATTGTTACCGGTTGCATATTGTCTTCATAGAATGGAATAAACAATCAACTCACAAACCATAAATTCAGGATTTCTTAAAACTCAGAACACCAAAAATCAAACAATCAACATCAATAAAAACATTAATATGTATAAATGTATAATAAGAACGTGTTAAATCAACATAATATTGATATAACAATCAATATATCTTTGAAGTAAAACTGAGATTATAGGGTATAAACACATCAACATAATGTTGATGTAATAAAACATGGAAATCAAGAACACACAAAAAAACAAATCAAAAGGAATCACCGTATTATATAATTTATTAGTCTTAAAACCAATCAAAGAAGAAATAGATGAGTTAAATTCGAACCGGATCATCAAATAAGTCGAATTCATTGGCAATGTGGTTTGATTTTACCAATTAAATATGTAACCATGGTGAAATCGATTACTTTTAGTAAATCCAAACGTCCTAAACCGAACATGTTTTGTAAAATCGAACCTAAATTGAAGCAATCATGCTAAGCATAATGAACCAAAATCGAACCAGAATCAAACCATTCAGAAACATGTTTTATAAAGTGGAACCATAATCAAACCAAAATCGAATCAAACAGAAACATGTTTTGTAAAATCCAACCAAAATCGAATCAAACAGAAATATGTTTTGTAAAATCGATCCAAAAACGAACCAAAACAGAACAAATCAAAAACATGTTTAGTAGAATCGAACCAAAATCGGACCACAGTTGCAATGAAATCGAACCACTGTTGGAGAAGAATAGAAAGGTACCTAAGAATGGCCAGATAATCCAAGAGATGTAGACAGAGGTAGAGAGGGAGAACCAAATCGTGGAGTTCGTCTGCGGCTGTGGATGATCGATTAGGGTTTGATGAGATTTCTTCTGCCTATTTATTTCAACCCGTTTAGGAAGATGGGTCGGAATAGATCCGCGCTTCTAAATTAACACCAAATCAACCTCCTCTTGACACGTGGCTGTAATATCTTTAAATTGTGCCATGTGGTAACATACAGGCTAAAATCCCGCCACGTGGCAGAACCCACTTTCTTTTATTATATATTGAGATATACGCTAGTTTTATGCTCCACAATGATAACAAGAATATATATTTTTGTACTTTCACTTTTTTGCATGTACTTATATTTTATTTAATTATTTGTTTTATTATGTCTGTCTGTTTTTCTAGTGACCAACAAATACATTAAGCCCGGTCACCCAGTCAAACCCATTGGTAAAAGGTCAGTCGTGTCCGCGAACAAAAACAACACTGGTTAACCCACCTGCCCATCATTCCAGGTAGACATGGACAAAAAAACCGGTTCGGGAACCGGTTCAGACAAAAAAAACGGATCCGGTTTCAGAGAAAACCGGTTTTGGCCCAAACCGGTCCCGAACCGACCTGAACCGCCGCTTTCTATACCGGTTTGCTAGCCACGCACTCAAAACCGGTTTAAAAGTTAAAAACCGGTTAAACCGGTAAGAAAAACCGGTTTCAAACCGGTCCGAATCGATTTGATAGGTTCGAGTTTTCGGTGAGCCAAACCGGTTTGTAACCCGAACCGGTTTGACCCCACCACATTAAACCGGTTCGGTTTTGAACCCGAACCGGTTTGGTAAAAAAAACCGGTTTGTACACCTCTAATTCCAAGGAAAACTCACCACCTAAGACTAACTGCGTTAAAACTCTTAACCCATTTAAAACATATTATACAAAGTGACACTCGAACTCATAACATTATTTTAAAAGTCATAAGGTGTTTTGCTCCAAAACCAATTTGATCTAGGACTGGCATGCCTTTCTGTTTTTGGATACGATCTTATAAATAAGTAAAACGGCTCTTTTAATAAATGACCTGTTTTAAAAAATTGGTTGTGCAATGATTAGCAATATAATTTATAAATCTAAAATATCTATAATTTTATTTTTGGAATTAAATATCATCCTTTTGAACGTTTCAATCGAGTAGTCGGTGTATGAGACCGGGCCCGCTTGCTGGATTTCGTTTCTCGAGGTTTGTAGACAATATGCAGAGAATCATTGATTATAATATTATAAGTTTTTTACCGACAAAAGAAAATCTTTTTGATACTAAAAATATTAAAATTATACGGTGCCAATACCTTAATTATATGAAAATTGTCCAAATAAAAATGTTTTTAAAATAAAAAAGTATAAAGACTAATATCAATCATCAATCTTCTTAATTAATAGTTGTGATTATTGTAATGATAAATTTGATAGATATGTATTTTAAAAATAGTCACTTTTTTGGTTTTTTGCAAATTATCTTGTTTTTTAGCGTGCGTAACCTTTATATATTACATTTAACTTTTTTTATAAAAATTACACTATAAAGCATGTATTTTTTACCTTTAAAACGAGTATAATATTGTTATATAAAAAGATAATAAATTTTTTACGTTTTTAAAACCATGTCTTGTCATTGTGTTATTAGTGCAATTTATTGTGTTTTTACTTCAGGTTATTGTGTCTTTTCATTAGTTATTGTGTTTTTCGGAATATTATTGTGTTTTCCTAAACTGATAAATTTTAAAAATATATATAATGATGTAATAATATTATTGTGTATCTATAATATGTAAAACACAATAATAAATTAACAACTAATTAATCTATCACGTTAAAAACAATGACAAAATAACACAATGTCTCATTGTATTTTTTTATCGTCATTGTGTTATCTTTAACACTGAGTTTTTAAAATTATATTAGTGAAATAATATTATTTTACTTTTAATTATAAAACACAATAATAGATAACAACAAGTTTTTAAAATATATAAAAAAACAATGACAAAAATAATATTGTTATCTTCAAGACTATTTGTTTTAAAAAATACATTGGTGAAAACATATTATTGTGTATTTTTAATTATAAATACAATGATAGTGAACAAGTTTATATAACCTATTAATACAATGACAAAATAACACAAAATGATATAAAACGTAAAACCACAATGATGAATACATATAACAAATGATGTAAACTACAAGATACAATGGACCGATATTTGACACAATGAACGTATAAGACACGGTGAGTTGACATATTTGACACAATGACTAAAATGTTATCCTTTTTAAAACAATAAAATGACACATGTTAAGCCACAATCCTTCTTAAACTTTTTAAATTAAATATTTTTTATTACAACCCTACCTTTATAATTATATATCATTCAAATTAAACTAATATGAATCTATTAGTTGGGATGTATGTGAGACCACTTTTAAATTCTAAGCACTAACAATAATATCTATTAAAATTTGTTATAATTAAAGTGCAACATATAAACCGGTCAATTGCCTGCCAATGACTACCCCAATAATGTGATTTTAGGATATCATGAATCAGTAGTTAAGAAAATAAATAAATTTAGAATAGAATAAGAATAAGTATTTAGTAATACTTTTAATACTTAGAAATACCTTTCAATAGTAAAAGAATATGCATGTTTGCTTTAATGATTTCATAAAATAGTTAGCTCTTTTAAACCTACGCATGACGGCTCTGATATACACAATTTTATATATAATAATGCATTCTCGTGTATAGTGTATTAGCATGTGTTCAGTATTGTTGTTGTGAAAATCATATCGACATGCTATAAAACGTTAAAATTGAGGTAACAGGGGTAAATATTAGCTTTTGTTATCGAATATTAAAATTAATAGACTTGACGCATGCCAACCAATTTAATTCTCTATGTTTGGTCACGTTCAATAGGTTATGGACAAAGACATAAATCAGAATGAACTATTTTTCTAGAAGAATTTTAAGGCTCAAAACAACAAATTAAGCTTAGTTATTATAGGATCGTCAAGTGATTAGCCTTAAGGAGAGATCACTTGGTAAGCTTCTTTAAACATTGCTTTCTTAATTATAAGAATTTTAGTTTTATGCCATGTAACGTATATGTGAAAGCTTAAGTTGTTTACTTAGCAATAACTTATATCATGTTTGGAAGTTATCGGTTAAATTTAATTTTGTTATGTAAATAGACTAGTAATTTATCTATACGTGTTAATGGTGGTTTTTAATCAAACTTTTTACAAAGTGGGATTCTGTAAAAACTTGTTATGACCCTAGTTGATAAAAATTAGTTATGCTTAACATTGCAATGTAATCAAAATCAAAAGCTTAATTGCAAAATAATGGCAAATTCTGGTGTGAATGATTCATCATGCCAAATTTGACTCAAACTATTGATTGATGAATTAGCCCACCTAACTAGCAAAAGATAATACCAGACTGTTATTTATAATTTCATATATGTGTTTTGAGATTTATAATACATGTGAAAAGTGATGAAACTCAAATTCACGAGTTTTGTGGTTAGTTTGAATTCAAGCCATAAAGACTAAAGGGTTGTTTGATAAAATCTAAATTATTAAGTACTGGACAAATAAAAGGTCTGAATCATTAAGTACCAAACCATTAAAAGGTCTGAATCATTAAGAGTTAGTATATCGCTTAACTATTTAAAGACAAATGTCTGACCAATTCAGATAAGAGGTCTTAATCATTCAACATTAGTATAATGTTTAACCATTCAGAGACAAATATCTGAACCATTCAGACATTTGCTTGCGAAACAAACAGTCTGAACCATTAAATGTTGAACCATTTATACATCTGAACCATTAAGAGGCTGAAACAAACAGCCCCTAACATATGTTCTCAAGTGTTTAAGCATGACCTAATAGATGTTTATACTTTATAAAGGAACAGTTATAACGACCTAGTCATAAAATCGGTCAATATGTGAAATTGTATTGGATTGTGCCCAAAAAGCATACCAATTAGGGTTGTGATGAATTTAGATAGTCAACTGATTCTTGTCAAAGCTGCAAAATAAGAACCTAGCTTGTCAATGTGACTAGGTAAAACTTTTAAATTTTAAGCATGATTAACACCGCATTATTCGATCGAAAGATAAGTAAACTTATAATTACTTGATTGTCCGGTTTTCGTTAACTAACCAATTCGATAGTTTCACTTGTGTCATAGTTTGTGTGGCTACCTACATGTTTTTTTTAGTCATGAGATGTTTTTTTAGTGGCAGCTAAGCATGAGATGTGATAAGTAGTTTTACATGCAAATAAACATGTGCATTAAAGAGAGTGACACTATTAATAGAGTCCAACAAAACCTCACATTTATA
Source organism: Flaveria ramosissima (assembly GCA_025215565.1). Taxonomy (NCBI): domain Eukaryota; kingdom Viridiplantae; phylum Streptophyta; class Magnoliopsida; order Asterales; family Asteraceae; genus Flaveria; species Flaveria ramosissima. The sequence continues at coordinate 7,611,039 of CM046036.1, forward strand.
TGCGTAGACTTTAAGCTCTATAATTGGTCCCTGAAGCTCACCAATGCATATAAATGATTTTATCTACAATTAAAGGTCATTGAACCCTACATGTGTATTTGAAGGTTTTAACCTTTACCATTAAGTGCTAGGCATGTGCGTCAGATTTTTGCAACACTGGTTATTATATTAAAAATTAGACAAGCCTAAAAAATTTAAACACGCATTGATCTTGGCGCAATATATTAGCCTTTAGAATTAAGCACGACAAACGAGAAATTTCACTTTTTGAACTAAAATAGCTAGCGGGAAGTGAAAACACAAACAATTAAAGAATTAAAAAGTAAAAAGAAACATAAACCGGGTTGGGAGGAAGCGGAATCGAATACGCGGGCTTAACCATCCGAGAAACAACTATCTAATTTAAAAAACTGGTGACCAATTATTTATAAAGAAGACAAAATGTAACACCGGTTAAAGTTAACAAGCGTGCTTCAACAACTCGTACCTGTTTAATTTGTGAAAATCAAACCGTGACTTTTTTAGAGACGTCAACGTTACTATACATAGTAAATATATATACAATATATAAGATTTCAAAAAGTATTTGGTCAATATTTGTTTTATGTGGTTCTGCCGTCGATATCTTTCACTTTCAAAAATCAAAGACTAAATATCATAAAAATAATAATTTCACCATTTTAATAAATAAGGTAAAAAAAGGAAAATGAGGTTCTCTTGAGTCTTGAGCGAAGAGGCTCTCTTGTGCATGACATGCGATATAGGTAAAACTTACTTTAATCTTACATTCTAAAAAAATTACTATTAAGTAAGTTTTGTTAAATGTGTTTTTGTTTGTTAGAATCATCTCGTATTTTTATCATGTTTTAGTTTGAAGCGTGTTAGTTTTAAACTTTTAATTACATAGGTGCTTTGATTATGAATGCTTAAATTCTAAAGTGTATACAAATTGATATGCAAGTTTGGGATGACTAATGTTCGATATAAAAAATGCTTCGAGTATAAAAATAATACTTTTAATAATAACAAAAATAATGCCTATATAAAATAAAAACTAAAAGTTGTTAACAAAACAGTCGCAAGTAATATCATTATCTAGGAATTAGAACACTATATACTTGTAATGAGATCATTTTTATTTTAAGAAGTAGTTGTTCGTCTAGTCCAAAACTGTATATATTTATTAATATTAAATGATTTTAAAATCTCATTACCCGTTTTTTAATTCAAGGACTTGTGAACTTTTGTGTAATATGGTAATAATACTGATATTGTCAATGACGATGATGATATAATTAATTATAATAACTAAGTTTATACTGCCATTATAAGTAATGATAAATTAAAACAAGTACATACAATTTATCAAATGCATGTTTTAGAAAAATAAGATTCTTGCATTTTTTCCCTCATGCTAAATTCCCTCTTTAACTTCTATTCTAACGGATTGAATATCTTTTATAAGAAATCGAAGGAAAACCCAACGATTTTTTTCAGAAAATCCCTAACGAAAGATACATATAATTCCATCTTTTATATCAAATCGATCATAAACCACTATTTGCATTCCACAAAATTATGCATCATAAATACGAGCTAATAAAAAGACCCACGATCCCACAAAAAACATCACAGTTCCTTGCGGAAAAAAATTGTTGAGACGGAAATTAATATATCAAATTTATTCCAGATAACTCGAGGTTCCAACCAACAAGAATCTTAATAAACCCTAAACAAAGTATACTAGTTTTATTATTTGATTATATGCAAACATGTACATACATATTTAAAATTTAAATATATCATTACAAAGTTCTCGTATACGCACATAATCAAGCCGCGGCAAAATGCGGGTCTAACCTGCTAATAGTTGATAAGAGTGAATTAAGATATCTAGTTAAAAGAATTACGTGAACTTATGTAGTGTAGCGGTAGGCCTAAGAAGAGAAAACTGAAGCGTGTGGGCTTCATATATTGTTGGCCCAATAAGATACAATAATTATATGATGTTAGTGTTAAGTTGTTAACTAGCTAACTTTGGATAAACATGCTAAACAGTCTCTTTAACTCTTGTTTATTCGATTTTTAACTCTTTTCAAAATGTATTGTTTGTGTTGTGACTGTTTTCTATGGTTGAGCCTAAGTTATATAGAACTCTTGATAATGTCATGCTTAAAATTAATTTCAATTTTACTCTTTAATATTTGATTAAAATAATCGATTTTCTTTAAAATATTAAAAATATCAATTTACCTTTAAAAGTTTCATATGTTGTTTCAATTTCATTTTAAAAGCTTTATTATTTTGGATAAAATTGGATTTTAATAATCTCAACTTTCATTTATTAGCCGGGATTAATCCCACCTCAAAATATATTTACAAACACTCCCAACTTTGAGCTTACTTTCGTCTAACGATCCCTTAACTACTGAGAGTTAACACCATTAGTTTTTTTATGACTTGTACTGCTTGTGTGGCCAAAACACTAAGCAAAAAATTGATATATACCATCAGGTCCGTCAATCTGAAACTTTTACACCCTAATACCCATCAATCACCATCTTTTGATCTGAACCACTTGACTCGTAAGAAATAGATTTCGGGTGACAATAAAAGCTAGGCACCAGAAAGAACCTGATGGAGGTGGCTGCGGTGGAGTTGTAAAAGGATTCTAAGTTTGCCTCATTTAATCAAAATAACTAACAAGATGTTAACTCTCGGTTAGTAAGAGATCGTTAAGGAAAAATAAGTTTAAAGTTAAAAGTATCTGTAAATATTTCTTGAGTTGAATTAATCCCAACCAATAAATAAAAGTAGAAATTATTAAAATCCATCAACCCTTTTATTTTCAACTTAAATGACTTATTTTTTAAATTGTCATAATACAAGGTCTTGTAATGAAAATAAACTTTTAACAAGTTTGCTGGGAGGGGAAGCGATTCCATTGGTCCCATATAAAGAAGTAAAGAAGCGTGCGAATGTTTATTTAGGCCCCTCTTTAACTTTTCATTTATCAAATTCAGCTGTTTGGTATCAACTATTTTATTACTCACGTGTTGCGCATCGTATGCGGCGTGATAAAGCAGACTACAATTGATCCGACCCGTTTATGAAGTAATTTTACATTGAACGTAGAGTAACTCGAATATATACCGTTGAATAAAAACGTAATATATTTGACTCGACTGTTTTCAAAACAAATTTAAGTCGAAATGTAGACGGACTCAAAGCGTGCATAAAAACACGTGTAGTGACGCGTATGTAGCGTTATAATGTATAGATTACAATCATCCCGACTCATTCCGAACTACATTTAAATCGAAACATAGAGTAACTTGCATTTTATACCGTCAAATAAACATATCATATTTGACTCAACGCATTTCCAAACAAAATTCACGTTGAAAACTAGACAAACGCAAAAAATATTATATTTGACCCGACTCATTTTAGAACAAAATTTACATCAAAACATAGATGAACGTCGAAGATGTAGTTGGAATAAAGAAAAGGGCATTTCGCTTCTTTGCTAAGCAAGGATAACTTTACAAGAAGGGCCGAAACGTAGATCAACTCAAAGCGTACATAAAATTAAGCACGAATATGTTTTATAATTAATCCAACTAATATCCGAACAAAATAACGTCAATACGTAGACGTATGTCGAAACATAGACAGTCTTAAAGCATATTTAAAGGCACGTACACATTTTATATATGACCCTAGTAGTTTCTGATTACGTTTAAACATAGAAAAACTCGAATTTATATTGTATAGGGGTAAACCCGAAACTTTAGAAACTCAAGTGGATCAAAATAACATTCTATAAAAGGTTTAAAAAGTGTTTGAGGGTGAAAAGTGTAAAAATTAAAAGTGTAGAGTAAATGTGTTAAATTTTATGCATATTATTAAGTCATATTAAACAAACAAAACAATTATTTAATATGAGAATTTGTGAAAATATGAAGGAATTGTATGTTGAACAGAAAGGTTTACATTGATCAAGTAAATTACCAGTTCAATTTACGTGTGTCCTTAAGTTTACATATTACATTACCTCTATTCAAAATTTACAATGACATATAAATCACCATAGGTAAGTGTGTGTATATATATATATATATATATATATATATATATATATATATAATATATATATATATATATATATATATATATATATATATATATATATATATATATATTGAACGGCAAATGTGCGACCCTGATTCGAACAATATGTGTTATATTAATCAGGTCCACCTATTATAATTTAGGTAAGTTTATATATTATTCTATCTCGATTTAAAAACTACAATGACATGTAAATCACAAATAACCTGCCGACGTCTTTTTACATGTATGTAAGTGTAATCTACGTAAAGTAAAATAACCATAGTGCTAGGTAAGAGGGCCACATAAAATAACTTCCCATCTTTTTATGAACTCAATACATTTAGACATGAGTCTACACTAGGGCAAGCCCAAGTGCTAGGTACGAGGATCAAGTTACCTTGAAAATTCTTTTTAGTACCAGCTAGCATTCGACTCTCGTTTTATACATGTAATATACAAAAAGTGGCTTGATTTATCACATACATTCAAAGAGTAACCTTAGTAAAATGTTATCGATCCAACATTGGATCTGCGTTACTAATGATTCCACAAGAAAAAAAGATCGTCAAAGTTGCCTTTCTCGAGGGTAGGAATGTTAAAAAAGACAACAAAAAAAAACCCAAACACGAATTGTATTTGTAACTGAAAAGAACCTAACCGAATTACGATTTTGGATTTTGGTTCAAAAACGAAACCACATATGTTTGTTAATTCAGTTTTCGGTTCGGTTACCAATCACACAAAAAACTTGCTACTCAGTTTGGGTTACCCAAACCCAACAAAATTTTAACCGAATCGGTTGAATTCTTTTTGGTTAGCCATTTTTATAATTTGATTTAGTCTGTTAACGACAAGCCTACAAAATTTTATAACCAAATAAATCATTAGCCGAACCGGTGAACACCTCTATTTAAAGGTTGTTTCTGATGAACATAGAACTAACAAATATGGCTAAAAATATATAAAAAAAAGTGGCGTAAGTGAAAACACTCGATACTTTAAAGGGCCTATATGCAAACATACAAAGTCAAGGGTCCTTAAATAAATATAAATATATAATCAAAATTCAAAAGTCATCGGTCATCGAAATAGAAGGATCTAGAACAACATCAGTCTACAAACCCTAACCCCACTGAATATTATATAAACCATTTCCGCCTCCTTCGATCTACACCATCTTCAAATCCTCTTTAACGTTTCATTAATCTCATCATCATTCTCTCTGAATCATTTGCATTGAGAGATCTCATCAATGGCGGACACAGAGACGTTTGCATTTCAAGCGGAGATCAACCAGTTGTTGAGTCTCATCATCAACACATTCTACAGCAACAAGGAGATCTTTCTCCGTGAGCTCATCAGTAATTCGTCTGATGTAAGTATACCTTACGCTTTTGAAGCTTGAACATAGATTAGAATATAGAATATTAGATTAGTGGATGTTTCTGTATCGCTTTTAGATTGTTCGTTTATTTTTGGCTCTGTTGTGATTTGATATCGGTGGTTTTTTTTTGTTAAGCTCGTTGAATGGGCATATGTTTGTGTTAAGCTTGAACATTGATCATTCGAGAAGTATATAGGTTATATTTATAATATATACTACTTTTACATTATTTGTTGCGATCTCATAAGAAATTGATCATTCGAGAAGTATTTCGGTTATTTTTATAATATATACTATTTTTACATTATTTGTTGCGATCTTATAAGAAATTGATCATTTGAGAATATTTAGGTTTTTTTTGTTATATACGATTTTATTGAACCGCATGTTCTTGTATGTGCTTACAATTGCACACAAAATCCTTAGAAAGACGTCACTAAGAGTTAATTTATACAAATGCAACCAGTCCAATTGCATTAGATTGTATAAACCATTATCGTCGTGTTTGTGTGTAGTATTGTTCATTACATTAAATTTATCTAAGCATTTGCAAAGATCGAAGCAAGTCGGTTCCTGTTGACAATTGACATAACAGGGATCGTATATTAGAGCGTTAATGGAAACCAAGTTTATTCTAGAGTGGTGTTTTGTTATTATTTATTATGTTAATTTGAAGGCAATGCAGGCTGAAAAATATATTATAAGGAGGATTTGGCCGGATCTTCTGGCTAAAAGTTCATTGAAATTTACTCCGATATGTAGTTTGTGCATACCAACATTTTTGGATCCTGTTGTTTGTCTTTATGTGACTGTATTTATAAATTGTTATGCTTACGTGTATTGTCTTCATGTTCTGTTGAAAATCATTTCTTGCATCATCAGTTATATGTTCTTGTTGTGACCATTTCGCAGTAATATCTTTAACCGTGATCTTTATTATCAGGCTTTGGACAAGATCCGATTTGAGAGTTTGACTGACAAGAGTAAGCTAGATGGGCAACCAGAACTTTTTATCCACATTGTCCCTGACAAAACTAACAACACCTTGACCATCATTGATAGTGGAGTTGGAATGACCAAGGCTGGTGAGTATTAAGATATTGTTAACTACAGACATCTTTCATTGTTTTTGAAATTTTGTAGAAACTGTTTTCTGATGTTACAATTCCTTGGTTGTTTCAGATTTGGTGAACAATTTGGGTACCATTGCCCGATCTGGAACCAAAGAGTTCATGGAAGCCATTACCGCTGGTGCTGATGTCAGCATGATTGGTCAATTTGGTGTTGGTTTCTACTCTGCTTATTTGGTTGCTGATAAAGTTGTGGTGACAACCAAGCACAACGATGATGAACAGTATGTCTGGGAGTCGCAAGCTGGTGGTTCTTTCACAGTTACCAGAGACACTTCTGGTGAATCCCTTGGTAGGGGTACCAAAATGACACTTCACCTAAAGGAAGATCAGCTTGAATACCTTGAGGAACGCAGGCTTAAAGATCTGATCAAGAAACACTCTGAGTTTATCAGCTATCCGATATCTCTATGGGTTGAGAAAACCACAGAAAAAGAAATTTCTGATGACGAGGATGAGGAAGAGAAGAAAGAAGAGGAAGGGAAGGTTGAGGAAGTTGATGAAGAGAAGGAGAAGGAAGAGAAGAAAAAGAAGAAGATCAAGGAAGTGTCACATGAATGGTCTTTGGTAAACAAACAAAAGCCTATTTGGATGAGGAAACCTGAGGAAATCACCAAAGAAGAATATGCTGCTTTCTACAAGAGTCTAACCAACGACTGGGAAGAACACTTGGCTGTGAAGCATTTCTCAGTTGAGGGTCAGCTTGAATTCAAAGCCATTCTTTTTGTTCCCAAACGGGCTCCATTTGATCTCTTTGACACAAAGAAGAAGCCAAACAACATCAAGCTTTATGTTCGTCGTGTCTTTATCATGGACAACTGTGAAGAACTCATTCCAGAATACCTGAGCTTTGTGAAGGGTATTGTGGACTCTGAAGATCTTCCACTCAACATCTCAAGAGAAATGTTGCAGCAAAACAAGATTTTGAAAGTGATTCGCAAGAATTTGGTCAAGAAGTGTATTGAGCTCTTCCAGGAGATTGCTGAAAACAAGGAAGATTATGCTAAGTTCTACGAAGCTTTCTCCAAGAACCTTAAGTTGGGTATCCATGAGGATTCTCAGAACAAAACCAAACTAGCTGAATTGCTTCGATATCACTCGACCAAGAGCGGAGATGAGATGACCAGCTTAAAGGACTATGTGACTAGAATGAAGGAGGGTCAAAATGACATTTATTACATCACTGGTGAAAGCAAGAAGGCAGTTGAGAACTCCCCATTCTTGGAGAAACTGAAGAAAAAGGGGTATGAAGTGTTGTACATGGTGGATGCCATTGATGAGTATGCGGTTGGTCAGCTGAAGGAGTTTGAGGGAAAGAAATTGGTCTCTGCAACCAAAGAGGGGTTGAAGCTTGAGGAAACCGAGGATGAAAAGCAAAAGCAGGAAGCTTTGAAGCAGAAATTCGAGGGCCTGTGCAAGGTGATGAAGGATGTGTTGGGTGATAAGGTTGAAAAGGTTGTCGTTTCTGACCGTGTGGTGGATTCACCTTGCTGTTTGGTGACTGGTGAGTACGGGTGGACTGCCAACATGGAAAGAATCATGAAAGCGCAGGCATTGAGGGATTCAAGCATGGCTGGGTACATGTCAAGCAAGAAGACCATGGAGATCAACCCCGAGAATGCGATTATGGAGGAGTTGAGGAAGCGGGCTGATGCTGACAAGAACGACAAGTCTGTTAAGGACTTGGTGCTGTTGCTGTTTGAGACTGCGTTGCTCACATCTGGGTTTAGCCTTGATGAGCCGAACACATTTGGCAACAGGATTCACAGAATGTTGAAACTTGGGCTCAGCATTGACGAGGATGCTGATGAGGACACTGATGTGCCTGCTCTCGAGGAAGCCGATGCTGATGGTGAGAGCAAGATGGAAGAAGTTGACTAATTGAATCACTCTTTAGTTTTTGTCTTGGAGTTGGTCACTTTTTACAAACATTTTTAGTTTTCATGCGTCTTATTTTTGTTTCATCCATGGAATGATTTCATTAAGGCACAGTATTTGGTTATCATTGTTAATGTCTACACTTTGAATGTGAATCATCAGTTGGTTTATGCTTCTTTGACTAAACTACTGCCATTTTCATTTCATTTACACCAAATGTTTCATGGTTTTGAAGACTCGACTAATTTGTTGAATAAAAGACTGGACAGAACCGGTTTTGGGTTCAATTTGCTATTGACTTTGTTGATCAAATCCGAACCGGGTAAAAAATACTCTATTTAATCTGCTATTTGGCTTTATATAAATTAGAGTTAAATGGCTTCTTGACTCCCTCTATATCCCTTCCTCTATAATTCCCAGGCAACTTTTTTTCCTTGATTGATTAATCATGTTTGTTGTCCCTAATAACGGAATTAAATAACATTTAACGTCATGCGTATGACCTTTAAAAGGTTACGATGTGCATGTTTAACTAAACTTTTGAAAACTCTTTATGATTTTTTGGAGGGGTAAAAAGATAAAAATGCTCATCCATAAATCACTATAAGTTTGTAACTTATGATGACTTATGGAGTGACATTTTTGTCTTTTTACCTTTTAAAAAGTCATAAAGAGTTTTCAAAAGCTTAGCCAAACATGCATGATGAGAAATCAGTGTGAACAAGATTTAAACTAAGACCTCTGCCAGAGGAAATCAGACACATATGGCTACACCACACATCGTAGGCTGTGAGCGCCGTCCTTAGTTTTATGAAATGGACCTGCTTTCTTTTCCGTTACCTCCCCTCTAGGGCTGTTCACGAGACTAGGGTTGTTCAAATAGTTCGGCGCTCGAAACTCGTTCGGAAAAAACTCGGATTTTTGCTCGTTCGAATTTTGGCTCGGTAGTAAACGAACCGAGTGGCTCGGTTCGGTTTGAAAACGAACCGAGCACGAGCAAAGGTACGCTCGCTCGGTTTCGCTCGAATTATTTTTTAATGCAGTTTTTATATATTATATATGTGTTAATCTATTTAGTTATTTACCACTTACCACTATTTTAATTATTTAGTCAAAAAATAAACTACCCTAAATGTAAAGCTTTAATTCTCTAATCAAGTCATCACTTCACATTTCAAAATCCTTCCACCCATCACCACTTTCCTGCCGTCCCCCATATCCCACACCTCCCTACCGACTGCCGAGGTGTTGACCTCCGGCACTCAGACATGTAACCCCCGACCTCCAACACTCTGACATGCGATCCCGACTTTCGGCAATCCGACCTGCAATAGTCTGATCGTGCATCCCACTTTCGACAATCCGCCTACAAAGTCTGAAGTCTGACCTTGTCCGAAGCCCAACATTGTTCAGTTGTTCCTAATCACGATATCTTGAGGTTAGATTTTTTTTAATAATTTGGTTCTTAAAGAATATTTGCACAAGCATTGGTGAAGATACTACGGTTGGAACTTGAAAGTTGAAACTTTTGAATGAATTATTAGTTTTGCTTTAAATTATGACACGAAACCAAACAAAACCGAGCAAAACCGAGCGAAACCGAGCGCTCGGTTTAAAACCGAACCGAGTTCGAGCATGAAGTTTGCGCTCGAATTGTAAATTCAAACCGAACCGAGTCGCTCGGTTTGAAACCGAACCGAGTTCGAGCGGAGCTGCGTTCGGTTCGGTTCGGTTCGTGAACAGCCCTACACGAGACGAGCCGAACCGAGTGGAACTTTGCTCGTGCTTGGCTTGTTTCCAAACCGAACCAAGCCGATCGGCTCGTTTCCAAACCGAACCGAGCCTATCGGCTCGTTTATAACCGAGCGAACGAGCATTTTTCGAGTGTTAAATTTTCGAGCGAGCATCGAGCGAGCATAAACGAGCGGCGAACAATTTGTACAACCCAACTATCTTGTGTGTCATACGATTTATACTGCAACGAATAAGGTTTAATGACTTAAAAATCAACCACATTTCATTACATATAATTTTCATGAATGACAATACATTGTGGCTGACGATGAAGTTAAGGCTGTAGCCGAAAAGACATAGAGAATATTGTAGATAATGATGACGGTGAGAGCGGGAGATGATCGAAAAAAACTCTCTTAACGACTTAGGATTTCACTTTTATGTTTAATGTAGAATTCTTTATTAGGTTGATTGATCAAGTATGCATAAATATAATTATATTAATGTATATAATGGATCAAATCTACTAGAGTGCAATGTATAAACTATATATACATATTAATTCGATCCGAACCGAACCGAGCGGATCTTTGCTCGTGCTTGGCTCGTTTACAAGCCGATCGGCTCGTTTACAACCGAGCAAAAATTCGAACGAGAATGTTTCGAGCAAATTCCGAACGATCGTCGAGCGAGCGTCGAGCGGTTTGAACAACGCAGCGCTACTCCCCTCTCTCCTCTGGCATTAGTAAGACACAAAAATCAAACCGGATTGACTTTTAGAATTCAAGTTAACAAAAGAGTTGCCAATCTTCATTAGAAGGTAACAACAGAAAAAATCTTTGATGTATTAGAAAGCTAGCAGCCGGTTTAAGCAGCTTCTTGGACTTTTCATTGTCTGATCTTGATCTAACTGTTAGAATATTGGTAACAGAAAATAAAGATAATACTCCATATTTTGTGGGAACTACCACGACTTTTTTTATTAATATGAAGAACAAAAGACCACACATCAAGAAGCAGTGTGAGACAGAACAGAAGCTATGTGAAGTAGATTTGAAGATCGATGATTGATCAAACTTGGAAGAAACATGGTTCCAGCGACTGGTGTTCAAGACCAAGGTGGTACAACATCAAGATTAAGGGCGAGAATGTTAGAAATTAATCTTGATGTTTAGGGGTGTATACGGGTGAACCAAGAAAGATGAGGATGGAATTAGTTAACATGTAGAATATGTTAGTCAAGGTAAATATTAGGAAAGTATTGAATATTTTGGCTATCAAAACAAATTTTCTTACAAAATTTTAAGAGTAAAAGAAAGGCACGCGCTACGTTAGCATCTAGTATTGATTGGTTATAACTGTTTTCAGTATCACTGGGTCAAATGTCAGGTGAAACCATAACAAAGAAAAGGCTTAATGGCAACAGTTTAGTTAATATATCATTTGTAGGGCTGGTTGGACTGAAAACGCGATTTTGTCAATTCTGACATAGAAGACTTGACCGGTTTGGTGGTCGGTTCCAGTCATTCGGTTCTTTGGTCTGACCAGATTGCCTTGGTTGGTTCCAGATACCCACCCATGACCCAACCCACAAAAGGAACATAATAGCTACCAAATGACCTAACAGCAACCAATGAGATTATCTTTAAAGACTCCATTGTAATTCATTTTCAGTTTTCATTACAACCAAACACAAAAACTTCAAACCAACGCCACTGCCGATGCAAAACTGCAAAAGTGTAGAACATTCAAAATTATCATAAGGTATGATGCGTCGTGATATGTCTCCTTAAGCTTCAAAACATAATTACTATGGTTTTAGCCTCTCATCTTTTGTTTTAACCATCACCGGAGCTACCTAGCTGAAAATAATCTCATTTCATCCTCTCTCGAGTATTCTGAAAGAATATATTTAACATCTTCACCTGTCATCCCTGTAAGTCCCCTCTTTTTCTTGATCCTTCAGAAACCCTAGGAATGCAAGAAACCCAAAAAAGAAGAACCCACCTGATGACCACCCACCTCCACCACCCCCACCCCCACCACCTCCATCATCGTCACGTGGTGGTAGTCCAGTACCTCCATCGTCAAGGTCCGGAGACTTCTCTTTTCCTGTTCTCCAGTTAATTGTCAGAAACAATTTTTAACCAACATGATTTCTATCACATATGCAAACTCAATTTATAAATCTTCTCTTGCAGTTAATCATGCAAAAGAAACAAAAAATACCTTGAACAGGAGCAATGGTGATCGTTGATGACTGACGAGTGACAGTTTGAGTCTGCTCTGCACCCATCCTAGCATTCTGCATAGAAGAAAATACAGGAATTTCATTAATTGTCTCAAACCAATTTAAACTAATGCGTTTAGCCTTTAGAGTGTGTATGGTAATACTCATGCTAATAACAAAAGAAGATAATAAGGACGCAATTATATCAAACTTTCTGCACCAACGCTTCAAAATCCATGAGGCTGAATATAAAAACACAATCTTGGGTAACATAACCAAGTAACCAACTGCACATAACAACCCAATATGAATGTGTGACAGATGATGACACTGAACTAACCAAAGCTGCAGCACAGATAAAGGCAGATGATTTCATCGGTGAAATTTGAATTTGTCCTCCAAATGTTGCAGGCTGTGTGGTAAGTGGTCTGAGTGGCAATGAGCAAAGGCTGCTAGACTTTATTTGCCCAACTTTTGGTTCATCCGACCTCACTGTTAAGATAATGTCAATATCACACAACCCTAAAGTCAGTCATATACTCATATTAGAACTAAGTAATATCAACTATGAATATGCCAGTATACTAAAGTAATTTAGCAGAAAAAACATCAAACCTATATGGGAGGTGGAGCTAGGAATCACACTTGCACTCAATGAGAACATCTTGAGATACCAACCTGATATGTTCTTCGCGTTAGGTCATAAACTTCTTTTATTGCCTCGAATCATATGTTATTTATACAAATTTTGTGCAACCAGAGAGAACACAGTTAAACAGAAAACACAGTTACAAAAGTAAAACTCATTCTAAAGAGAGATAAACAGAGAAAGATCACCTTCACTATAAAGATTACCAATGCATAAGTCAATCAATTGTCAAAAGATGCAATCTTGAAACCCTAATTCTACACCAACATCACCCCCATTTAGGTTTAAAGTGTCAACTCTCCAAAATCAACCAATTCCCTAATCCGTTAAGAACAATGACATGTAAGAACTCCACAACCTCATCTAATCTGACTTCTTTTCTTTGATTCAACGACTAATTAAGACACAAAGCATTGTATTTCCATAAACATGGATAATAGCTACAACGAAAGCATTCGTATTACTGTAACATGATGACAAAAGATTAAAACCCTAAATCAAGACTGTTTGTACCGTTAATTGAACCGATTATCTCCCCGATCGATCAAGAACTTTCCGGCGGTGTTACCGGTGGATAAACACGCCGCCGGCGAGCTAAGATGTGGGTTTGATGAAAACTCCGACGTTGTCCACGTAGGATTGAGGGATTGAGCGAGTGATTCAGAGAGTAACTCTGCTAGAAGATATAGCTCATTGCTGGTTCATACACGTGTACATGGTAAACGTTTTAATTTTGCAAGGGTATGTGGTATGGGCCTTATGGCTCCTATAAAACCGGTTCCGGAAGCGGTTAACGAATTGGAACCGGTTTGAAACCGATAGCTGGTTTATAGTCCTTAATGGTGATACTGGTTTGAAATCAAATTGAACCGGTTAAATTTAAATCAACTGTTAATATATTCATTAAACATTTATTACATGAAGGATATTTTAATCAAAACAATTACACTATAAAGAACTTGATTTGTGAGGAGGTTTATACGTGTAATCATCATTATGATTTGACTTTATTTGTTAGATAACAAAATTCTAAGAATAAACACTAAAAGTAACATATTCAAACATACTTTATGAAAAATAAATATTAATAAGCAAAACCTATGACACCAACTGTTTGAATTATACCATAAACAAACAAACAAACAAACATACCCAGTAAATCCCACTCAAGAGCAGGGTCTGGGAGGAGTAATTGGTAGTGAGTCTTTCCTCTATCTAGGGAGATAGAGAGACCACTTCCGAAGAGACCCCCGACTCAGTAAGGAAAACAATAACCGTAGCAATTATAATATACGGCATACGACACACAGGTAAAGATCACATAAAAGCTGAGAAATTGAGTACAACAAATAATCGTCAAAAAAACACGCGAAAGGGTAGATTGAAGAAAACAGGGGTCCCGCAACTAAGTCTACGACTACCCTTCCTACCCACAGATCCCGCTAAAAGTCCTTAATTTTAATTCTACGCCTCCACGCATTCCTATCCTCAATCATGTGCTCAGAGAGGTGCAAGTCTACCATATCTCGCCTAATTACCTCATCTCAAGTCAACCTAGGTCTACCTCTACTCCTCCTACCCTCTACGTTGATGTTCTCTACTGCTCTAACTGGTGCTACCATCGGCCTCCGCTTTACGTGCCCAAACCATCTTAATCTTCCCTCTCGTATTTTATCTAGTGATACCAGCCATCTCTAGTCTCCGTCGAAACACGTCGTTTCTTATTCGATCCAATCTTGTGTGGCCACACATCCACCTCAGCATTCGCATTTCCGCGACCTCGATTTGTCTCTGGTGCGATTTCTTTATGGCCCAACAGTCTGTTCCGTATAACATAGCTGGACGTACTGCCACTCTGTATAGTTTTCCCTTTAGTTTTGCTGGGAACCTCTTATCACACAGGATCCCTGATGCTGCTCTCCATTTGCACCATCCTGACTGCACACGGTGAGCTACATCGCTGTGTATCTCTCCGTCCTCCTGTACGTACGAGCCCAGGTATTTGAACCTAGATGTCTGTGGTACTGTCATACCCTCGATACTTATTTGGGTGTCCTCTTCATCCCCCCCCACTAAAGTTACAATGCATGTATTCCGTCTTAGAGCGACTTATCCTTAAGTCTCTGCTCTCTAGTGCGGCTCTCCACTGTTCTAGCCTCTCGTTAAGCACCGTTTTAGATTCTGATATTAAGACAATATCATCCGCAAACAGCATGCACCACGGGACTGGCTCTTGTATAGACTTAGTCATCTCATCCAACACTATTGTGAAGAGAAATGGGCTCAATGCCGATCCTTGGTGTAGTCCCACTTCCACCGGGAAAAAGTCTGTGTCTCCGACTGGTGCTCGCACACACGTTTTTGCCCCTTCATACATATCTATTATTATTTTGATATACCTCTCTGGTACCCTTCTAAGTCGTAGACTTTCCAAAATGAGTTGACGCGACACACTGTCATATGCTTTTTCTAGGTCAATGAAAACCATATGTAGGTCCCTTTTCTTTTCTCTATACTTCCCTATTATCCTTCTTATGACGTGTATGGCTTATGTTGTAGAGCGTTCTGGCATAAATCCAAATTGGTTTACCGCTATTTGGGTTTCTCGTCTAATTCTCGTGTCAATAACTCTTTCCCATAGTTTCATCGTGTGACTCAATAGCTTAATTCCCCTGTAATTTGCGCAACATTGTACATCTCCTTTTTTCTTATATATGGGGACTATGACACTGCTTCTCCATTGCTTAGGCATCCTCCCGGTTTTGACGATAGTGTTGAATAAGTCTGTTAGCCATTCCAGGCCCTCGTCTCCTAGGCACTTCCACACTTCAATCGGTATGTTGTCTGGCCCCACTGCCTTAGCCCTTCCCATTTTCTTCAGCGCCCTCGTAACTTCGTCGACAGTGATGCTTCTACAATAACACTTGTTTTGTTGGTTTGGTTGGATTGTTTTATCGATGGCAGATTGTTGATTAGGGTTCGTTATGTTGAAAAGGTTATCGAAGTAAGTTTTCCATCTCGCCTTGATGTCGTTCTCCTTCACCAAGACCTTTCCATCCGCAGCCTTTATAAACTTTACCATTCTCAAGTCCTGTCTTCCACTTTCTCTTGCCCTGGAAATCTTAAACATGTCATATTCTCTTTCTTTCGTCTCTAATCGCTTATACATTTTCTCGTACGCTGTGTTCTTTGCCTCTGACACAGACTTTTTCGCCTCTCGCTTAGCCTCCTTATATTTATGTTTTAGCTCTGCTCGTTCTTCGTCATTATTACATTGTAAAAGGTCTCTAAAACTTGTTGAATTATACCATAAAACAACAATTATCAAATTAAAAAAATAAACAACTTGATATCAATACCTCATGAATAATAACAATAAAACATCAATTATCATTAGCATAGAGTTTCAAGCAAAGACTTATGTAATTGAAGAAAACTGACAAAAACATCATGACTATTAAACCTACTTGTAAAATTACATCATCCGTTTAAAAACCTTTAACCAATAGAAAATACCAGTTTAACATCTTGATACTATTAGGACAAAAACTCTTTCGTCTATACTTTATTGTTCTACAGATTTAACTGGTTCAATTAATATATAAGTATATAACAGAATTTAGTTAGGTGACGAGGTAAAGATTGGATTGTTTGTTATTGTCTTATTGTTTAACGGACACACATATATAATGTAATAACATATAAGATCAAAATAAGTTAATAACTATAGCTTTGATATACATGTTAAACCGTTATAATGGTATTCTATTATATGCATCTAACTATGTCTTAACTTTATGGTTGTAAATAAACCTAACGCCTAAGAATATGAGTTTGTTTAAATTTGTTTATAGTTAAACAAATTACACTTGATATAATTATTTTCTTTTATTTAATTTATAAACCAATCAATTAATAAACGGACATTGATGAATAGTGTACCAGACGTTTAAAAATGTAAAAAAATAAACAATAAGATAGTACTTATTCGTTCATCAAACTAAATTTAAATATGTAATCCCGTTAATCTTCGTTTGTTTAATATATAAACACTTGCATGTTTCCTTCACAACGGACAAAGAGGCAAAAAAATCAATCAAAATGTGGCACCAAATACGGTGATAATTGACCATTAAAATCCATGACAAATATAGTATGTATTAGATATTCTTAGCAACACATGACACATCTATATTCTCTTTTGCCTTCTCCATTCATTCTACGTTATTTTCAACTCATTCCATCTATAATTTACACAAAAACCTTATCAAATTCAAAGGCAAATAGCAACGACAACAGGATTATTTTCAGGTAATTCCTAACAAGAAACAAGACAATGTTACAAATCATTCATGCCCACATATTGTTCGATGATGCCTCTAAGAAAAGAACATTACGCGCTACATACATTTCAAAGAACAACAATTATTTTCGCCTTTCGGCATATAAATGTACATATTATAGCATCTTATTACATAGTAGGTGCCAACTAACACGCCAAATGTTGTGACCATCAAACAATGCAGATTAGATGGAAGCACAACAAGAGCGACCAAAGTTTGATCATTCAAAATCATCGGAAGAAACCAAGATGTCGGCAATTCTTGATGCACAATCACCACGCCATAATCATACCGTTGGGTTTGTCAAACTACCACATCTGGCCGTTAAAGAGGGTGGTGGAATGAGCAGGGTGCCTTCTGAGGGAAAGCTCAACTGTCTTTGTTCACCGACGACCCACGCGGGTTCATTCCGGTGCCGCCATCATAGAGCTTATAACAATGCTAACCAAAATATGACTAGTGGTGGCAAATCGTTTAACAGTTTGTCTAATCTTACTGGGGGCCATGATTAAACTGTGAAGCTTGTTAGAATCTGGATATTATTGTTTGATTCGGCTTGTAATTTTTCTTCTTCTTAAAACAACTCACAATTTTTTTTTAACCATATATATCTTGCAAGGTTTGAACCATCAACTTTTTCAATAAATGGATGCATCTTACCACTAGAATATCCTCTTGAGACATTCGGCTTCTAATTCGATTGGATGATTCATCTAACGTTGTAAAATGCCTAAAACATACTGTTTTAGGTGTGATGGATTGCTAGCATGTACATTCTTGTTTCGTTGGTGTCTTGTTGCAATTACTAATATGGGTTTGAAAGTATGCAAGGGGAATGTCTTCCTATTCAAGTTTCCAAACTAACCTAAATAGAATAAAATTTATAAAGAATTTGAATTCTTTTATAGGACTTTGATTGGTAGACATTTTTTAAGTTTCACTAAAAAACTAGTTTTAGAAAATTCTTTTATAAGTAAGAGAGGTGTGTCCGTGTGATACAACAAAAAAACAATATATAGTGTATGTTTGGATGAGCAACTTATTGACTTTTAAACTTTTTGGAGGGATAAAAAAACCAAAATACCCCTCAAAAAAGTTAAAAAGTTAAAATTTAAACTTTTTAACTTTTTTGGAGGGTATTTTGATCTTTTTACCCCTCCAAAAAATTAAAAAGTCAATAAGTTGCCTTATCCAAACATGGCCATAATTCTTCTTAAACTTAAAAAATATATAGAATACCATACTTAAGTTAAAGAAAATAAAAAGCTCGTTTTAATAGTGTAAATATTTTAAATAAAATATTAACATAGAAAAAAGGTATAGTCATTTAATTAATCTAAACACTCCCTTAATCGATTCATTACGATCAATGATCTCTTGTTGTAATAGCTCGGGGCAATGATTAGATCTTACAAACCTTAAGGTTTAGGTTAAAACCCAAGCATGGTTCACTTTTTGATATTTTCTAAACCATAAACCCCCCATTTCCCACAATTATTTGCTCAAAATTAAGTACAATTTAGTAAATTATCTGCTAAACTTGCTGCAGAAACCATTCTTCATACACAGGATCTGTTCATAATTCACCGCGTTCGAACTGTCGAAGTGAATCGCAAATCAAACGCTTCGATCGGTTTCCGTAGAGGTATGTTCATAACTCTTCTTTTGTATTAACTTCAGATCGTAAATAGTAGGGGGTATGTTCTTTGATTTTAATTAATTGAAGTTAAAACTATTTAAATTCAAGATTTTGATTAGTTTGTGCTTGTTGTTCATCCAGTTTTGTCAAACAAGCCCTAATTTGTTTTTTGAGCTTATTGGTCTTCCTGTCTTTCATTCTATTAGGGTTTTAATGGATTGGAGGTTTGAGTTTTAAACTATCAGTTTGTGTAATTTGATTGTTTTGCACCATAGCTGTAGTTAGTTATCAGTTCCAGCTCCATATCAACAATATTGAAAAAATATCTTGTATTCAAGAAGTCATTACTCATAAGTAACTTCATCATATTGGGTATATTGATCTTTGCAGCGTTTTAGGTTGATTTAGCATTTGATTTGCAGCTGTTTTTTTTATAGTTTTATCAATCTTAGGCTTGCTAAATAGAGCAACAATATCTGTTTCATAATATGTTTTTGAACTTGTAACTAATGATGTTAATTTTTTCTTGATTTTATAAAGATTATGCTCTTTCTAGCAAGATGCAATCAGCTTCTTCAAGTTCCTCAACAACTTACATTGTTGATCAACATTAGTTTTCGGTTTTATTCTTCGGATTTGGAGTTTGAAATCAAGAAAATCTCCAAGATCATCAATGATCATCCTTTTCCTGACCAACCAATTTATCCTACACTTACCCAAGTTATCCCTTCGGCTGCCATTTCTACCACTTTTGTAGAAAATATTCTTGGCCGTCTTTTTGCAACCCACTCTAATGGACTTAAAGCGTTCGAGTTCTTCAAATTCTCCCTCCAATTTCCCCAATTTTCTCCCTCTTCAGATGCATTTGAAAAGACGCTTCATATATTAACTCGAATGCGCCATTTTGCAAAGGCTTGGGATTTAATAGATGAAATTCAGAAAACACACCCTTCATTGATAAGCCTCAAATCTATGAGCATCATGTTGTCAAGAATCGCAAAGTTCCATTCTTTTGAAGAAACCTTAGAAGCATTTGAGAGGTTGGAGAATAAATTACCTGATGGCAAGCAATTTGGTACCGATGAGTTCAATCTTCTGCTTCGAGCGTTTTGCACACAGAGGCAAATGAAGGAAGCTAAATCAGTATTCAATAAGTTATATTCTCGGTTCTCACCCACAACCAAAACAATGAATATTTTGCTCTTGGGATTTAAAGAATCTGGTGATGTTACTTCTGTAGAACTTTTTTACCATGAAATGATTCGTAGAGGATTTAAGCCTGACATTGTAACCTATAATATCAGAATTGATTCTTACTGCAAGAGAGGTCGTTTCTTAGATGGGTTAAGGCTTCTTGAAGAAATGGAACAAGCGAACTGCTTTCCCACATTAAAGACAATAACCACTTTGATACACGGAGCCGGTATTGCTCAAAACACGAAAAAGGCCCACCAGTTGTTCGATGAAATTCTTAAAAGAAAATTACAGCCCGATTCTGGTGTATACAACGCCTTAATGACCGCTTACATCAGATCTGGGGATGTGAAGTCTGCTACTAGACTAATGGATGAAATGGAAGAAAATAAGCTTTTTCATGATAATGTTACATTTCATACAATGTTCTCAGGATTGATGAAATCAAGTGGAGTTGATGGTGTTCTCGAGCTTTATCAAAAGATGATCGACAGAAATTTTGTACCCAAAACACCAACGGTAGTAATGTTAATGGGTTTCTTTTGCAAAAAGCGTATGTTTGATGATGCGTTTGGTTTTTGGAATTACCTAATTGACAACGGGTATTGTCCACACAGTCATGCCATGGATGTCCTATTGAGAAGCTTGTGCTCCTATGGAAGGGTAGAACAAGCTTTTGGGTGCTCTGTACAAATTCTTGAAAAGGGGAGACATTTAAGTAACAACAGTTTTCGTGTTTTAGAGAGGTATTTAACCGAGACTAATGATCAGGATAAATTAAGGAAGCTTAATCAGATGATTAAGAAGCTACAAACTGTCCTACCTGCATCAAAAGGGCATGCCATTGGCATTTCTGACCCCACTCAGGACCATGCAGCATCAATATAAATTTCACAGGTTTTAGAAGTGAGTGTGTTGCCGGTTTACCTGCTCATTCTGGGAAAAATTCGTGTGTTTCACAATGAAATTTTTCTCAGGAGGTATGCTTCTTGTTTGTTACATCAAATTATCATTTTTATATATATCTTTTTAAGATCATGCTTGTGTAAGTCGTAAAAGTTAATAAAACACTTTCGATTTATTTAACCATAGTAGTCAAAGGGCCCAGGCGAGTTGACGCCCAAACGTTTGGTAGGTATGAAGAGCTTTAACTGATAAAACATGCAAAGTGGCCAGATACCAGCCTAAACTAGCCCGAAGCAATCCTAAAACATGTCTAAGACCTCTAAATATGGTTAATTTATACTGTATGTATTGCTTTAAAAAGCACTCGCTTTTATGTGCCTTGTGAGTTGTGCCTAAGCCCTAGGGTCACCCTTTACGCCTTGAGTGCGCCTAACGCCTTCGGCTACATGTTTTTAACGCTGGTTTTTGGTTTTGAGCCAGGATCTGATAAGAGAGAGACCTGCTAGCAAAAGAACCACAGAAAACAGCCACAGATGGGTGTGTGCATAAAATGAGCCACTGGGATCAAATATCATCAATTCTTTCAAGCCAACCAGAAACCCATAGCCCATTTCAATTGAAGGTATTTCTGGGTTCTTAATCTTGAATTTGGTCTACTTTGGGAGTGGTTCAATGATGACAACTGTGATTTTGCTTGGTAACATTATAAGTTTTAATGTTTTTGTTTATATTTATGTAATATTTGACTGGATAAAAAAGCAAAAACACGTTTTTGGAAGACAAATTCTATTGAGAATTACACACAATGTTTGAACCATTTTTGGTTTTAGTGGCACCACATATAATGCAACTAATTGTGGTCAAGAATTGAGAATTTGTGGTCCTTTTCCGCACTAAAAAGAGAAATTGAAAATTGCGGTGATAATTTCCCATGAAAATAAAGAATATGTTCTGGTTCAATCTTGAAATAATTGTTTGAAATTTATTTTAGTGCATGATACTCGGTTTTTAAGAAGTCAAAGACTCGTTTTTCTTTCCCGTCAAAGCGTTATTTCTTTTTTGGAAAGACTGACTTAACTCGTTTATTCCTACTTCTAAATTATATCAATTTCTAATCTATCTTGTTTTATGATTTAAATTCTGGTTTCCAACAAAATGTTTTTGACTACCAACCCAAGTGACGTAAAAGTATTATTTAAACATGTTTTATTGTTTCTTTCTAAATTTTTATAAAATGTTTTTCTGATGTTCTACGACACAAACTTTAAACCCTAAATAATAAAATAAAATAGAAAGTGAGTTATGAAAGTCGCAAAAAGCGGGTCGTATGTCACTTTTGCTCACACTGGTTTTGATGGAGTTGTTTCATCGTTTGATTTCACTAAACTTGAATACTGAAAACGGTTTTAATTTGGTTTGTGTTGCATGGATGATCGATTTTAGGTTAATAATGACACACATGGGCACTTTAAACACAAATTAAAGTATTGTACTACTTTAAGATGTTACGATGATTATAATTTTAGAAAAAAACATTCTTGTAATGGGAAAAAAAGCATTTGTGCTTTCATGAGCCCGACATGAGGCATGTGTTCCCACAAATTTCAAGTGGTAGCTCAAGATTCTCCAATCTCTACAATGCCTTAATGATAGACTTTTCATCAAATTATATTCTCTTTCTCTTTAAAGTTGAGAACCCATAAAACATGAATCGTGATGACTCATATCAAGAATGTAACTCTTGGCACCGAGGATCGATTCATTTGTAATACATAACAGTGTAACACATGTGATATGTCCATGTGATGATTTTGTTTTTGTATTCATGTGGGCCCAAGCATTAATCGAATGAGAATAAAGACTTTATCAAGTTATCAACTTTCTTCTTTTTCAGAATTTAGTACAAGTCTTAGAATATGATTGATCTATCTAATTTCTCTAATAATCTTTCTTTATCTATGGTTAAACTTGTAGAAATTTAAGCGTCATAACTCACTCACTCAAAGTTAACTTCTGCTTATCTTGTTGTATATACTCGATTAAACGTTAGTAGGCCTCTTAAATCAACTACTCATAACAACACAAAGAGGGTGAAATGTATATATATAAGTATATAGTCCGTTTTTACTTGAAATATAACCAGTTTAGGTTAACGTTATTAATTTTTAACTTATATTCACGAAAATATCAATTAATGATAAGCTAATAATATCCTTAATGCTTTTTAGTTTAATAACTATTTGTGAGCATGTGTAAATGGTTGTAACCATGTGCACCCTTTTGGGTCCAAATTGTATAGATCTTTGGATGTATCTTGGTTCTAATGGAGACATTACAAGAGGCATGCTTCATCCACCTAATAACTTGCTCTTTCAGATCTAATCATGTTATATATTTATAATATAAAATGACTGCTTTTTGTGGATCTAAGAACTTTCATATGTGTAAATAGTTTTCATATATTTCAGATATAATTATTGACTTTAATGACAAATAATATTTATCATTGCACCAATGTTGGAATTGTATAATATTTTAGAGTGGGGCATCACCGTCTATCACATATAATCTCACCGGCATCTATTGCGTCAACGTAAGGAATAATCCTTTCCATGCCACCAATCAGTGACAAATATATAATACAATTGTCTTCTGTTTTTTTGCAAGAAAGTTACCCTATTTGTAATTTTTGAGATATTTTAGGTAGATTTTAAGATCTTGCTTAATGAAAACAACCAACTAAATGTCAGAAGAACTATAATTGTGTATTCAACTTGTTAGATATAATATAAATTATTATAACACATTATAATATACCATAAGTTAAGTATAACATACAGGAGTATTATAAAAGAAATGTGATATAAGAGTACTTATCTCTTATCGTATTTTTGTCTCTTAGAAAAACCGTGTTTGCGTGAGTTTGAGAACTTAGACCCGACATTCATGTTTGCAATCGGATGCAATTACGAGTTTGATTTTTCAAGTTGGCACCCCAACCCCCCGGCCCCTGCACAAATATGTATTAGAGATAGGCTGGGCTCAACTTTTTTGAGGCCTTGCACAATTTATTTTTGCTTAGGATCATAGCACATGAGAATATGATAACACATATTTTCTGTATACGATCTTTAAAACAGACACAATCGTACATATTAGAGTCTAATTAAGTTGTAGTGAAAATAAAACTCTTTCAAAAACCGTTCTTTGTTCTCCCTCTCACAACCTAAAAGTTAAACGAGTTAAACTCTAATTTACCTATTAACATCCAATTCGTGTAAATGCAAAGTAACACAAAGATTATAGTCATTCCAACTGTAAATCCTAGATATTGAGAAATGAAGTAGTATAGTCATTCCAATTGTAAATCCTAGATATTGAGAGCTGAAGCAGTTGTTATCACAGAGGAAGAATCGAGTGTGAATTGAACTACTTCGGGAATTCGATGATTAAGTGATTGTCCAAAGAGGGTCTTTTTATTTAATACGCAAGATAGTGACAATTAACATTATGAATAATTGTTTATATTCAATCCGTCGAATATCATGCTTGGTTTAAAATCAAGATCAATGATTTCCCGTTGATTTTGACTTGTTTTATCTTTTTTCATGATTAACTCAAAATGAGCTAATATGACCAACCATTGTTGTTTAGTTTTCAACGCGTTGGTTAATTTCACATAAAGATATATGACATGTTTATTTTAATCCGCTAACATAACATAATTCAAAGTGTACAATCAATTTGTCATAAAATTAAATGTCATTATGTAAACATAAAATTAAACTTCATAAATATTTCATTTAAGGCATCATTAATCGCTCTGGTCGATACCCTTTAAGCATGTTGATACGTGATATTTATCATCATCAGATTATTAAGTGTTCTAGGTTCATAAAAGTGAACAATATATGTATTTTAAAGAGATACATGTATTTGTCATAAAAAATTAATCAATCAATTACCATTATTACATTTTCACATACCAAAAATGACACCAAACTTCATCCAAACCTTAAAAAATAATAAAATTAAATAAAACCTCATTCAAAATTTAACCTTTTTGTTGGTATCTTTAAACTTGATGGACAATAGTCAAAATACAACCATTAAGACAAACTTCAACAACCATGGTACCATTCAATGTAATTATTCCATTTTTACTTTGAAATTTAAAAGAAAAAAGAAAAAGAATATTAATTTTCAACAGAAAAATTGCAAAAGAAAATTCAAAAAGCTTGAATCTTCCGCCATTAATTCCATAAGTATAAGTGCAAACGCATGTCAACTACTCCTCTCTTCATAGTCACACCCACATCAATACATCATCATCATCATCATCACAGGCGTGTTAATGGAGGATAATTGAGTTTAAATCTTTAACAGCAGATCAATTGCCACAGAAAGAGGGCTAAAATGGTGATCATAACTCAGGATATGATCAAGCAATTGCAGAATCTAATGGAAGCATGTTAGTGTTTTTCTTCCTCTGAAAAACCCTTGTTTCCGTTTTTGTTTTGGTACTTTTTTTCCAATTTCTTGTGATTTATGTTCGAATTTGTTGTTGCAGCTGACGAGCCACTCAAGATCGCATTTGAGGTTCGATTTCTGTTGTCTTCATATGTTTCGATCTGCTATTTGTTCGTTCTATTTGTTGATCTGATGAAAACTGAGATCCCCTTTTGATTTTGAGTTGGGTTTTCCTGATCTACATCAGTAATTTCAAACCGAAAGTCAGCATTTTGTTCCTTTTGTCAAATGAACCATTTTACTCAAATCTCATTGCATCATATCATGAATAGAGGTTAAATTTGTTTGGTGTATATTTGGGGCTGTAGGTGTTTGATTGTAGCTCAATTCGATTTCATAATCATAGTGTTATGGCTCATGTTAAAGTTGTAATTTGGTCTTCTTTTTCAGAGTCTGCATCAAGGATATCCAACTGAGACTATGATCAGGTTTCTTAAAGCACGAGACGGGAACATCTCCAAAGCTCATACCATGGTTAAATTAAACTCTTCGGTTGAAACTTGAATCTCATTATCGCATTAGATGACTGCTGATGACTGTTGTCTTTTCAGCTTGTTGATTGTCTCAATTGGAGAACTGAAAATGAGATCGACAAGATATTATCAGTGAGTTGTGTTCACAGGAGTTTACTTGTTTTAATGTTGTTTACATGGCTAAGTTTGTGCTTATGTGTGCAGAAACCTATTATTCCTGCAGAGTTTTATAGATCATTGAGGGACTCGCAGCTTATAGGGATGTCGGGTTACACAAAAGATGTAAGCCTACAGCTGATACTATGTGTTTACTTTGGGTCCATTTTTTGATTTGCTTGATCTAAAGCGTCAATGTGATCTCAACTGATTCATTTGGTTTCTTGAAAAACTATTTAGGGGCGACCTGTTATTGCTGTTGGCGTAGGGCTCAGCACATATGACAAAGCATCTGTAAGGATATCTTGCCCTTTGTTTGACAGCTTAAACTAGATCCTACTTGTGGTTAGATATGTTTCGGTCTTAAGCAAGATATCTCAAGGATGACAGAATATCTGATTCTAACACTTCAAATATCAATAATCACTTTGGAAACTCACATCCAAAGATCACCTATGTTTCTTGGTGTGTGTTTTTTCTTCTCTGAACTGATCATGATGTTTCTTGGTGTTTTTCCTATTCTAGATTCATTACTATGTTCAATCACACATCCAGATAAATGAATACCGAGACCGTGTGATATTGGTAAGTTCAAACTTCAAAGTGAGTTTTGACCACATAAATCTTTGGTAGCTTTAAAAAATAAGCTCACTCTCTTTTTGTTGTAGCCATCTGCAACAAAAAAGTTCGAACGCCACATAAGCACTTGTGTCAAAGTTCTGGATATGACTGGCCTCAAACTTTCACATCTCAATCAAATTAAGGTAAGATTTTGTGGTCTATTGAACCAGTATTAGCAACTGAAGCAACCGTTATCAAACTAATACATTTTCCTTCAAAATATGCTACAGTTGTTGACGGTTATATCTAGTATTGATGACTTGAACTACCCAGAGAAAACAGATACCTATTATATTGTCAATGCCCCATATGTATTTTCAGCATGTTGGAAGGTTAGCCAATTGATCATATCTATTCACCATTGATGAAAGATTTCGGGTTGTTGTACACCTTTAAAGTTTATATCTTTGCAGGTTGTGAAACCTCTTCTGCAAGAAAGAACAAGAAAAAAAGTTCAGGTGCTTTCGGGTTGTGGTAAAGATGACTTATTGAAGGTAATACAGGGGGTGTTCGGTCTGAGGATATATGTCTGATTGTGGTTGTGTATTTTTAATTTGAGGGTATGGGTTTGATACCCGTAAATTATGGGAATCCACCGTACCCTATTATCAAACATACCCATCCTGACTGCAAACTAAATGCTTCTTGGGTGTAAAATTGTGTAATTTATTAACAAGAACTGCATTTACTTGTACTGGGCAGATAATGGACTATGAATCTCTACCCCATTTTTGTAGAAGACAAGGGTCGGGATCATCACGATATTCTAGAAGTTCAATGGGTGATGATTGTTGTTTCTCATTTGATCATGGGTTTCACCAGCAGCTCTATAATTACATAAACCAGCAAGCTGCAGGCACAAAACCCCGAGCCCCACTCAAACAAGCATCATTTCATGTGGGGTTCCCTGAACCCAACCCAACCGGCTGTAAAATTGTCCAAACTATAGAAACTGAGTTCCATAAACTGGAGAACCAGAATGGGTTTACTGGCGAACAAAATGATCTCAAGACAAATGAAAATGAACGTCAAAAGGAAACAACTGCATAGAAGCCGCTGCGCACCTTACATATACGATAAGTTGGATAACTATTCAGAGATTTTGCAACTTCAATATATAATTTACCTGTTGTGTTCTAAACAGGAAATAGTCTTTTTGACCTCAAAAGTACTGAACCATCATAATAAAGTATCAACTTTGACCATCTCCATTGCTTACTTTTAGAGTATTTCTTGTTATATGCTTGTTTATATTGTTTTTTAGCTGATGGTTTTTTCCCAGCGAACACACTGATATGGTTTGACCCAACTGTTTTCGGGCAGATCTAGCTGGGTTCTTGAGTAGCTTTTGAATCAGTCAAACCTGTTAGTTTAATCATGTTAATTAGTAAGTATGGAGATAGTTTTAAAAAAACAGGGAAATGGGGAAAAACTAAAACGACATCTAGCAAAATAGAGAAAAACTAGGGAAAATGAGAAAAGCTTACGTGAGGTTCAGGAAAAAAAAAAAAAGGCTACCAGCTAGCTTAGCACTTTTTTCATTTATATATGTTTAATGTTTAAATTAGGCATTAGGGTGTCAGAGTTGATTAGAAGAAAGTCCTTTGTAATTGGAGTCTTACCCTACTCGAAGTTTATTAGAAAAAAGTCCTTCGTAATTGGAGTCTTACCCTACTCGAAGTAGGCTGTCTGTCTTCTTGTTTTTCAGAAATCAAAGTATCTGATTTCTAGTATCTATTGCGCACACTACTCTCTACTCTACATCTACTCTACTTGCACTTTGATTTGAACACAACCATTAGTTGAGGAGTACACCGCTTTTCTTGCTTATGGTTCAAACTGAAGCTTAGATACACACAATCAAGCAGGTTTATTCATATTTCAAACGGCAAAAACACAAGCGAAGGAACCAGGAACAAACACCTGACTCCTGACAGCATTCATATGTAATAATTCCAACCAACATTGTGATGCAAAACGATTGGTAGATCACAAACATGATAAAATGAAATACAAGATGCAATTAACCCAACTGTCTATAGCAGTTATAGGCAACTGCAACTGAAACTGCAGCACCAATAAGAGCCAGAGCTGCATACGCATCTTCCCTCTCCCATGTCTCGATCCATGTTGGCATGGTACAAACCTTGTGTGGTGTCGACGCACCTTTGTTACCAATATTTATAGAAATCTGATTCTTGATACCTTTTTTCTTCTCACCGTTAATTTTTGTTTCAAGATTAAAATTCACTGCATTTTCAGGCGGGTTTGAAACCCGGCAACATGAGGAACCACCATTTGCCTGACAACAGCTGCCATCTGCCGCCTGTGATCCATCTTCTATGCTTCTTTCCATGTTGCCATCACCATTTGCTATAACCCTTTGTTCTTGAGCTTTCACTTGGTCTTCTTCCGATAAACCCATTTGTCCCCTGAAACAAAGAAACTACTTAAAAATGCATTTCATAAATTTTCCACCTCTTGAAGTGAATAAAGATGGTAGTTTAGGTGAAATAGTGGCATATCTATGATTTTTAATCATTACAAAAGATTGGTAAACTATCAATCTGTCACTTCCTATACATCAGTTTGTCTATCTATGCCCAACTACAGAAAGTATATAAACAACAATCCAGATATATCTAGCTTCACATGGTCATCACATTTTCTCTGTCCATTACCCATGTTCATATGTATTGTACATATTTAATAATATAACCCCTGTTAGCCTAACTATAACTAATTTTAATCTTGGTTTTAAAAAGCACAAGGCACTTTGAGGCTTCTAAGTCCCGAAAACCAAGGCGCCAGCAGTATGCAACTATATACAACCACCTAAGCTTTATGTACAACCAAAAGCAGCATCTGGTTCATCTCTTTTACATATAAGCTTTTTTATTTCGAGTAAATCATCAACGCTTTGGTAGTTTTTTACATATTAGTAGATAGACCTGATTTTGACCCAGATGTACATAAGGCGTCACCTCAAGGCTCACACGTTTTCCAGGTCACCTTGTGCTTTTTATACCAATATTCTAATTGCGACTTATAAAGACAATGAAGAGAACATAATTACCTCCAAAGCCCGTCTACAATTTCACCTTTTTCAATGTGTTGGTCAAGCAACATGGGTACATCATCAGGCATAACATATCCATACCTGTAAAAGATTACAACTCATACCTGTGAGACATAACACAATTCTACATTTAATTTTTGAGTAAAAAAAGGTTAACATAAGGTATTATACGCATAAACAAATAGGCATTCTCATTACCAATGACCCGTGACTTTCTGATGGTTGTGTGACCCAAATATGATCACATTACCAGCATACTTATGGCCCCCAATGTGCGAGCATGGGCGAACAAATACTTTACTTTGATAACCACGCAATTCTATCTCGTCTTTAAATCTAGAAACAAGTGCAGGCCCACAAACGCCACATCGTTTATCCCTCGCACCATGAGCACACACAAAAATATACGATCCTGTAAGCGGCTCAGGGCTTCCAGGCAGCCATTCACCATCTTTTACAAGAACTTCTTCCACAAATGTGTCAACATCAAAATGAGTCAACCTCCTGCCAAACATTCAATGAATCAATTCTCAACATTGACCACTAATCATGCATAATGTGAGATATCAGTAACAAAATAATCGCGAACTTAAAGATCGCGAAACAAGTTTATATACTTATATGATTGATCAATTAATTACCTGTATCTGATCATGTCTGGAAAGATCAACACATCTCCATTTGAAGTTTCAGTGCCATCATGTCCCTCACATATAGTCAATCGAGTCTTCCAAATCAAAATTAATCAAATAATCAGTCATCAGTAGACAATTAACATGTTCTAAACATCAAAATGAAGAACACAAATGCTGCACATCAGATCAACGAATCAAGATGTTAACTTAACAATAAGATCAAAACCCTAAAACACACAAACAACAGTAACACCAAACCCTAGAAACCCACCTGCCGCTTCATATCACTCTTCCTGGAGGATAAAGCGGCGGACAACAACCTCGGCAACCGATCAAACTCAGCGGCTTCGATACGAGGAGGCCACACCTGCGGCTTCTTGTAGCACAAAAACACGTGGCGTTCGTAGTACTTCACAGTTCCGACAAGAAGACTCTGTCGGAACTCAGATCGCGAGAACCCGAAGTCTTCATCGCCACCGTCGAATCCGCCGAGAAACCCCTCGTTTTGAAAGCTGCCGGAGGCGCTACCGATGTGAGAACTGTCGCCCTCCGATACACCAACGGAAGATGATGTTGATGGGTTCAAGAACGTCAGTGGTTCGTCTCTGTTACTTGCCATCAATGTGTTCGACCAAATTCCCCAAAGAAAATGACATTCTTGTGTGTTTGTTTATATAGTGTGTATATATATGCTGTGTTGTGGTTCACACTTCACTAGTAGTTCCCACTTCACTGTGATACAAGTTTCTTTTGGTTTTTACACATTTTAGTGGAAAAAAATACATCCTTTTTTGTCAAAACCTAAAACTTTTTGTCAATGATGTTTGTCCAGACTCGGTTAAAGGTAGGAAAATATTATTGTTTGTTTGGGTCTGTTTATGTGCGATAAAGATTCTTAGAAACAGAACGGAATGAGAAGATGTGGCATCGCGTAATACTGGTTTGAGTCGATTTATAAAGATTCTTATTATAATCTAATGATCCTGAGTTCAAATCTCTGATGTACCGAAAACCAGACAGAGTAACAAAAGAGTCGCTGGGTGTCGTTTTTTGGCTGTTCATCCTCAAATTTGGTTGAACATATATACACCAACAACCACACGCGCTGCGTGAAAGAAACATGAATATTGTAATTTACACAGGCTTCTCGCCTGGCAGATATGAAGGAGACGACCCAGCATCGACTTGTGATTTCTTTCGGTGAAATATGCCACTGAGATTGCTGATGAGAATTTTGTTTGTCTTTTGTTTATGTGGTGGACTCTGCTTGTAGTTTGGGGTTGAAGGTAAAGATGGTGTTGGTGTT
The DNA here is from genome assembly GCA_025215565.1 of Flaveria ramosissima. Classification (NCBI taxonomy): domain Eukaryota; kingdom Viridiplantae; phylum Streptophyta; class Magnoliopsida; order Asterales; family Asteraceae; genus Flaveria; species Flaveria ramosissima. Next base: position 7,643,042 of record CM046036.1, read on the forward strand.
TGCTGCATTTGTGTTTCTTGAAGTATTAGTGCCACTGCTTCTGCTGCCCTCTTCTTTTCTCTTTCTCTCCACCTTTTCAGCTCGTCCTCCACCGCTTTCTGGCATGTCTCCGCTGTCTCTGCCCGCTTCCATGCCGCCTCGATTGCCGCCTTCAGATCAAGAATCTCCTTTTGTGCTGCTGCTAGTTTCTTTGATGCTTCTTTCTCACTAGCTCTCATGGCTTCCACCTGTGCCTTTGCTGCTTCCACTTTCATCTCTGCTAGCTTCTCTGATTCCACTACTTTCCTGCTCAGTGCCTTGTATTCTTCTTGGGATATTATTATCGTTGATCCTGATTCTGAAGTTGATGTGTGTGCAGCGTCAGTTCTTTTTGAAATCGCCCTTTTATCGTTGAGTGCTATTGATTCGGCTTTTTTTGCTTCATCAGCTTCCATCAAAGCAATCTTAAGTTTACTTTCAGCTTCTTCCAAAGCAATCCTCAAGGTTTCTGCTTCTTTCTTCAAGTCTTCAGCTTTCTGCTTCATCTTTTCTGATTCCCTTTTGGCGTTTTCATTCTCTGAGATCAACTGTTGAAAAGTTGACATCAATTCATCAGAAGCACCTGTGACTTTACCTTCGTCAACACAACTGTTTTTAAGATTGGTTTTGCTTTCTTGTAACTTTGACTTCAGATTCCCGACAACAATTTCTGTTTCTGCTTCTATCTTTTTCAATTCTTCATGCTCGTTCTTCATTTTCTCAAGCTCAATCTTTAAAGATTCCAACAGCTTTTTTAATGAACTTTCTTCTTCAACCACTTTCTGCAATGAATCTTTAGCACCATTAAGCTCTAATGTCACAGTTTTCACAGAATCAAGATCTGAAACCCTCGCATTTTCTATTTTCGTTTGAAATCTTTTGATCTCAGATGTTGTTTCTGCACATTGGGTTTCAATATCTTTAGACTTTTCTGGGTCGACCCGTTCTTGTAAAGCAAGTAATTTCTTTGCAGATTCTTCGAGTGCGGCTTTATGTGCCAACTTCTGAACCTTTTTCTCTGCAAATACCTTTTCTTGTTCTCGCTGAGCTTTCATTGTTGCCAGCTTCATCTGCTTATTTGTTTCTTGAACAAAGAAAGTTCCCTTTGAAATCTCAGAAGCTCGATCCAAATTTACTTTTTTTATAAGCTCTGATTCTGTTGCTTGTTTAATAGCAACATTTTGTTCTTCAATGGTTGTCTCATGATCATGACGGATTCTTCTTAACTCTTGTCTGGCAGCATCGAGTTCTGTAAACACTGCATACTGTTGTTTTGTGTTTTCCAAATCTTGTTTCAATCCACCATTAAGGGTTGTTTCTGCACTTGCAAATTGCTTTGCAAGATTCTCTGCAGCCATTTTTGCCTCCTTAGTAATCTCGAGCTTTTTTATCAGATCATTGACTGTTCTTTTAGCCCATTCAAGCTCAGTTAATGCATCAGTTTTTGTACTTTCAGCATTCTTTAACCGTTCCTTTAACTTATCAATCTCTTTTTGTGCCAAATGGAGCTTCGTTTCCTTCACCAGCACTCTCTACATTTATAAACAAAAACTAGTTATAAAGTTCGTTGAATAATTCCACAAAAATACAAACATACCTAGTAAAATCCCACTCAATTTTTCTACAAAGATATATAAGCAAAATCTCAATTCAGCAGGTCTTCAGTACATTTTAAAAGTGATTAATGATTAGATAATCAATCAGCGGTAATAACATAGGCTAAATAGTATCGGGATATGCTTTTGATCATTTGTTTTGTGTGACCAGTATAGAACATATTATCTAAAACTGATTATTTGACCCCTGAATAATCACATAGTCAATTCATCATAACCAGATAATCAGTTTCTAAACACAAATCAACACACCCCTTTTTTATTAAAAAAAATGTATACCTCAGCAGAATGAGGCTTTATTTTCTTGATGGTGATTTTTTCACCTGAAAAGGCACCTTCACCAAAAAGTTTTGCAGCATCCTTAACAGATTGGAATGGTGCGCTAGTGTCGATCTCTCCAACCTCCACCTTCGGAGGGTCGGTTTTGTTCTGATGAGCTTTCGCAACCATACTGTTTATCAATTGAAATGAGAGCAGTGATATATTTACATTAAAATAAAAAAACAAAAACATATGCAATAAAATATATATATATGAGTTAAGTTCGGTTTTGCTCCCTAAGGTTTGACAAAAAAAATTATTTTCCTCCAAAAGATTAAAAACATCAATTTACCTCCAAAAGTTTCGTAAGTTGTTTCAATTTAGTCCAAAAGTTTCATCAATGTTTCAACTTGAATCCAAATAATGAAACTTTTGGACTAAAATTGAAACAACTTACAAAACTTTTGAAGGTAATTGATGTTGTTAATCATTTGGAGGAAAATGGTTACTTTTATCAAACCTTAGGGAGCAAAATTGAAATTAACTCTATATATATTGGACCACAAGCTCTTTCCGTGTTGTGGTTTCTATTAAAGGTGAACATAAACCGTTGAAGCAGACTGAACTGTGCAGGCTGATCAAATTGGCCAGTTTAAGAGTTATATGGTTTGGAACTTTGAAATGGCTGTTTACCTTTACTTATTTGTTCTATTTTAAAATATGCAGTTATACACATGTATAATATTCAAGCTATCATTTTTAAGAGTTAATTGCAAATTAATGATTTTGAAATATAAAAAAGGGTTCAAACCACCAAACTGAGCTGTTATAGTCGGTTTGGCCTGTCTAGCTGGCCCAACCAATCCAGCCGATTTGGCTTTTTGTTGTGGAAAACGTAGTTAGTCGCTCATTCTAGAATTTTCATCAATTCTGGATGAACCAAACCATGAACAATCATGGACTTAATACGTCCTAGCAACGATTTACATAAGAATAGGCAGCAAAAAACTAATGTTACCATCAATGGGACTCAATGTATACATCACCAGGATGTTTATGTTAAGTCCTATGTTAATAAAACATAACTGAATATTGACATCAGTTTTGCCTTGTAACTTAAATGCATTCAATCCTCTCATTGATTCAAAAAAATAAGCTGTAAACTATCAACAATCTGTGTTTTTCAAGTGTATTTTCAAACAATTTTTAGCAGTATTAACTCATAATCACCCAAATACAAAAAAGCACAATCATGAACACCAGAATTCCAAAATTAAATCAATATTGTGTCACTGGAAAACTGGAGTTATATACAGTAGATACACATAAAACAGCCATGGGAAAAACATACCTGATAAATTAGGACAAATCTTCAGTCAGATTAACTGTTAATGATAATCTAGCAAGCTAAACGATCCTGAAAATTAAACCACCCAATCATATTAACATCTGTAAATCTCTAAATGTTCAAAAATACTTCAACTTTTATGAAAAAGTTATTCAATCAAGAATATATGATTACATAAAAGAAACCAACCACATCAACTTTAAAAACTTTTAGAAAGAATTTGATATCATGATGAACAAAAAAGTTGGAAACCCTGAAAGCAAACAGTAATTGGATATGATTATATGAACCCTAGGAGTGTCATTGATGATGAAATACAAAAATCAGAAGTCTTTAGTGGAAATGCAAACACTTTCATGATCAAGAACCATTGTTCAATCATCAAGGTTATAAAAAAACCCCTATTGATTGCAAATTAAATCAAACCCACAAAAAATCAGCAAGCAAGATTGTCGTAACAGCCTGCAAATAGTTCGAAATCAAATCGTGAAGTGAAAACAAACAAAAAGACGATATTTTTAATCACCCAATACAAGAAATAACAGAAAAATGCAAAGGAATTGAGGGATTACCAATGAAGAATCAAAGGGATTGATAGCAGATGGAAAATGTGTTTGAATGTTTGAATGAAATTATTAAAGAGAATTGAGAGTGAAAAGGGGAAACATAAATCAGCGAGTGAGTGTGAGGGAACCAATTCATGTTGAATCAATAGGGTGATGAGACAAGGGTGGTACCACATGAATTGTTGGTTGTACTATTATATGTTTTTTTCTTGAGTTATACCTTTTATAGTTTTAGGCATATTCATACCCACGTACCCAAAGGCGTACACTGTGCCGACTATTATAGTACTTTTTAGGTAAATATAAATTAAACTAGGTTAGTAACCCGTGTGTTATACGGGTGGATCAATATTTAAAATAACACATGAGTAAATAAATTACAGTAATATATATATATGATAAATATATACATATGATGTTGAAAAGATAAATTGGAATAAGAATCTTTTTTTATATATAATGATATCAAAAATTACGATGTTCCACAATAGAAATAAATAAAGGTAGAACAACTGAACATAAAAATAAAGAAAAAACATTAACTAATAAATAAATTTGATAAAATCTACAAAAGTATGTAACGGTGATACGTAACTAAGACAATGACTGTTGGACCAAAAGAACCAATGAGCCGGATCAGAAAAACCTTTAAGTCCCACAGACGTCACAACAACTACTGAAGTCCACAACAGCTGAAGAGAACACCTGAAGACAAAGTCTGAACACAAATGCTGAAGACAAAGTCTGAAGACAAGTGCTGAAGACAAAGTCTGAAGACAAGTGCTGAAGACAAAGTCTGAAGACACAAGTGCTGAAGACAAAGTCTGAACACAAAGTTTGAAGACACAAGTGTTGAAGACCAAGTATCAGATGTTGTCATAACAGCTGAAGAGGACTTCTTCAGTAGTTGTGACGGTTTACTTTCAGTAGTTTTATGTTTTATCTTTTCAGTAGTTTTGTAAAACGACTGAAGAGTTTGTTCTTCAGTCGTTGTAGTTTCAGTAGTTTCTTATCAGTAGTTTTATGTTTTATACTTAGCACTCTGACATGTTCTCAGTAGTTGTGAACATTTCAGTAGTTTGTTAAGTGTTAGTTATTTTTGTAATAGATCTGCCAGTTGTCACTATCCCGTGATAGCAGCAGTGATTGCACTCTATATAAGGAGTGTCAACCTTATTGTAATAGGTGAATGATTGAGCAATAATATTTGGTATTATTGAAACATTCCTTATCACAGAAATATATTCTCTCGTATTTGTTTACAAATATCAAATTCTTGCTACAAATTGTCTAATTCTTGATCTTATTCCGCTGCATTACTCTCTAATACATCAAACTTGTGATCACTGATCCTGACAAATGGTATCAGAGCCGGTTAATCATTGATCGATCTAATAATTGATCATTGAAACTGCTATTCAAGATCCAAGTTTGATTGAATTAGCATTTTTGCAAGAAACGGTTATAGAGATTGAATTTTCTGTGTTTTTGGTCATTCATCCTGAGATTTATTCTTGGTTTTCATTGAGTTTGTTGTGGTCTGTCTAAAATTTTTAAAAGCTTGAATAAAATTGTTTTTGGACCCAAAATGACTACTCCTTCCAATGATCCTCACAATACTGGTTCCTCAACCAAGCCTCCAATGCTGGTTAGGAATGAGTATAACATATGGCAACGACGTATGCTCCATCACCTGTCTGTTAACAGCTCAGGTTGTTGGACATCAGTGGTACATGGTCCACACAAGCCTATGGTGAATAACCCGGAAACCAATCAAATGGTTCCGAAGAGGAAGGATCAATACTCAGATGAGGATAAGAAATTGTTTGAGATTGATGCAAAAGCCCATGGAATTCTGGCCATGGCACTACCCAATGAAATCTATTCTGGGCTGATGCATTATGAATCTGCCCATGACCTCTGGAATGCCTTGAAAGAACAATTTGGAGGAACAGATGAGGTCTTGGCAAATAATAGAGAGATCTTGCCCAACAATATGAGACATTCTCTCATAGGAAGGGTGAGACACTGACTCAACAGTTTGAGCGGTTCTCTTGTTTGATCTCTGAATTAAAAATGGTCAAACATGAGTATACCAATATCCAGATGAATAACAGATTTCTCAGATCACTGCCTGAGAGATGGGACACATATACCATTGTCCTACGCTCCAGTGCAAATTTGGACAAACTATCTCTCACCCAACTCCATGGGAAATTGCTCACATTTGAGAGAGAGATAGAACAAAAACGAAAATTGTCTTCATCTGGTAAGCTCACTGAAGACTTTGTACCAGGCAACACTGCCTTGGTTAGTCATGAGCCAGAATATGCTTCATCTGAATGCCAGTATGATGAGCATATTGATTTCTCCTCAAACATTTCTGATTCTGCATTTGTGAGTGTTGATAGTCAGTTTACTGGGTGTAATAATGACAATCTATGCTTCATCATGGATGATCTCAAGGGGATTGCTAATGATGACTTAGAAGAGATGGATATTTTGAGCCAAATGGCCTTGATAAATATCAGATCTCAGAAGTTCTACAAAAGAACTGGAAGAAAGTTCCCAGGACTCTCTGGCAAAACCAAAGTTGGTTTTGACAAGAGTAAGTTGAGGTGTCACAAATGCCAAAGGCTTGGACACTTTGCTAGAGAATGTAGATCATCTGGATCTAATTCCTCTGCGCCGTTTGTGACTTTCCTTAGCAATAGTCAACAAAACAAAGGGCAACATCCTGTCAATTCTAGTCATCATTCTCAACCACAATCTCCTGCATATTTTGTTCCTCAGGGTCAAATGCCATACCCTTACCCTTGTTATTACATGCCACAAACCAGTCAAGTTCAAGCTCCTATGGTACCACAACCTCATGCTCTACCAGAACCTCAACCATCTCATCAACCTCAACAACATAGCTTCTTCACCCCTAAAGTTGTTGACTGGAGCAGTTTGCCAGATGACATGTCTGGTCATGAACAACTGTTCACAGGTGCTGATCAACATGGTGGTGATAGTCCTTTTGGGAATCTGGCACTTATGGCTCTGGAGTCTACTGAGGGTTCCTGCTCAACTGCATCATCTTCACAGGTAACTCAGGTATCTTCAGAGGCTAAAGCCAAGTTATGTTCTGAATCATGCATAGCTGCCTTTGTCTCTATTAGAGAGGCAAATGTAGCATTAATAAATCAAAAACTTGAGTTTGAGAAAACAATTTCCAAAAGAAAAGCTGAGTATGAGTCTGCTCTTAATAATAAAAGTGATGAGATTTATAAGCTTAAATGCCAATTAAATGATGAAAAGGCTAAGCTAGAGGTTATTCTGGAAGACCAGAGAAGTCTCAAAGAAACCCTTGCAGTCACCCAAGTAGAGTGTGATCGATGGGTACAATCATGCAAAGGTTTTGAAATGATTCTTAGTAAGCAATCAGCTTCCAATGTGAAGTTTGGCATTGGTTATAATCACACTGCTCCTCCTACAGATTTTGCTCCAAGAGTAGAAGTGAAATCTGATGGAGAAAGCAATAACCAATCCACCTTATCATGTGATTCACTGTTTGATAGAGCATCATCAAAAGTAGAAGTCAGCACTAAGCCCTCTCAGAACCTATCAGCTGATGTTGATGGTTTCATTGCTGACACTCACATGATCAAAGAGTTGATCAACTCAGGAGTTATTTCTGAAAGTCCTGAAAGGACTGGAGAGCAATATTTGACACCTGAAGTTCAAACTCCAACTACTGTCAACACTGAAAAGAAGAAAACTGTCAGTAGAAAGAGTTTGAAGACTAGTAAAGAGGAAGTCAAGAAAGCAAATAATGCTTCCAAAGTACTGAAGAGCAAGTCTTCAGTAGTTTCATCCTCTTTAGTTGATGATCAACATAAGATGAAAAAGAAACCATGTGAAGTATGTGGCTTGTTTAATCATCTTACAGATGATTGTTGGTACAAAAGAGGATCCAAACTCAAACATAAAGAGGAAATTAAAGAGAAAATGGTTAAAATGAAAAATGAGTTTGAAGCCACATTTGTACCAGCAACATCAAATCCTGTAACCCTTAAGTCCAAAAAGAAATCCAAAAAGGAAGGGGTTAAACAGGTAACAGCTGAGATTGCTCAAAAGAAGAAGGTGCAACATAAGAACTTATCAAACTCCAATGCTAATGTGTCTGAAGAGCTGAAAGCTTTATCACAAAATCAGACACAGCTGGTTATGATGGTTCAACATCTATTGGGAAGAGTTAACCAATTAGATGTTCCTATGTTGAAATTACAGAAAAGGAGGTCCAAGCCAAAGGATTCCTCTTCTTCACCATCTTCTTCCTCTCAGGCTGTTATTTCCAACAAACCTGTTAGTTTACCATCTGTTGATGTGAACAGGCCCAAAACTAAAAAGGTTTGGGTCTCAAAATCTAACTAATTTGTTTTGTTCTGCAGGGTTCTTCAACATGCCACAGAGGCATCTGGTATGTAGACAGTAGAGGATCCATGCATATGACAGGAAACAGATCACTTCTTAATGACTACTCTCAAGGAAAGAAGGGGTTTGTGTCTTTTGGCAATGATGCAAAGGGTTACATCATCGGCAAAGGCTTTGTTTCCAATGGGGAAATAAAGTTTGATGATGTTAACCATGTGGAAAATCTCAAGTACAACCTCTTGAGTGTCAGTCAAATGTGTGACAAAGGCCATGTTGCTCTTTTCACCAGTCAGAACTGCCAGATTCTGTCATCCAAAGTTCTAAGTTTGATTGATAAGGTGTTGGATGAATACACTCTCCTTAAGGCCAACAGGACAGGAAGAGTGTATGCCTTAGATCTTTCCAAGAAAATAGATCTCAAAGGCCATCCTTGCCTATTTTCCAAGGCTTCCCCTCAAGAATCTACACTATGGCATAGAAGGCTGGGTCATGTTAATCTCAAAAACATAAATTAGCTGATAAACCATGGTTTAGTAAGGGGATTGCCTATGAAGGAGTTCAAATGTGAAGATGACTGCACTGCTTGTTTAAAAGGAAAACAGCACAAAGCTTCATTTCCCTCCATAGAAGAACCTAAGTCCAATGTCTGCTTACAGCTTCTTCACATGGATCTCTTTGGTCCTGTAAGAGTGATGAGTATGGCTAAGAAGAAATACTGTCTGGTAATTGTGGATGATTACTCCAGATTTGTATGGACTTTCTTCTTGCATTCAAAGGATGAAGCAGCTCAGAAGATTATCAACTTTGTGTTGTATGTTGAGAAGCAGTATTCCCACTCAGTCAAGTGTATTAGAAGTGATAATGGAACAAAATTTAGAAACAATACACTTGATGAGTTCTACCTCTCAAAGGGAATCAAGAGGCATTTTAGCATTCCAAGAACTCCTGAACAAAATGGAGTAGTGGAGAGAAAGAACAGGACCCTTATTGTCCATGTTGGCTGACTCTGGACTGCCAATGACTTTTTGGGCTGAAGCTATCAATACAGCATGCTATGTACAAAATAGAGCTCTAGTAAATAAGAGGTTGATGAAAACTCCATATGAAGTTCTTCATCATTTGGCCCCTCTAATTTCATTCTTCAGAGCTTTTGGATGTCCTTGTTTCATTCTCAACACACGGGATCAACTCCAAAAATTTTATTCTAAGGTGGATGCAGGGTACTTTGTTGGTTATTCATCGACTTGCAAAGCATACAGAGTCTTCAACTGTAGAACAAAGATGGTTGAAGAAACTCTACATGTTAAGTTTAATGAATCTCCAAAGGACAAGATTCCACAAAGCCCTGTGGAGATATTTGATTTGGACATACTGCAATATGTTCCTTATCAAACTCCTGTTGTTGCTCCTGTCAACAGTTCACCACCTGGTGGTACTGCTGGTGCTGATGATGATGATAGTAGTACTCACCTCTTCAAGTTTAGTGATCAACTGCCTGATTCAGCTAGACCTGATGTTCCTGTAGCTCCAGCAGCACAATCCACAACAAATGCTGATGAGATTTCTACAACTTCAACTTCCTTTGAATTACCATCTACTGATTGGTTTCAAGGAAATGCCTCACCATCACCATCTGTTGCTGCTGAGCCTGTTACAAACACTTGCACTGATCTCATTGTGTACCAAGATGTCACACCTCCGCTAAAAGCGGAAACACGGGGATGTAACGAGACCGGGATCGTCATAACACATGGTAAGCAATAGAGAGCAATAAAAATAAATGATGACATGCGTGTCATGACGACACCCGACAACAAGGGGACTTGTGTCGTGTTTAGTCAATGTTCACGACAACATAGCCATAAGCAACATGATAATGATAACACATATACACATATGAAGAAAATGTAATTGTTAATTCCCACAACCCGGGAACAAGTTTCAAATGTTGATAATTGTTTACATGTGATAACATTGTTCAAAAAGATTGTTTATCAAAATGAGCTAAGTCCCAAAAATGCATCCTAGGGTCTCCACTAAGGCAGCACACCTAGATTCCTAGACTTGCATGATCACCTGAAAAGATATGCTTAAAACGCTCAACATAATTGTTGGGGAGCTCGCAGGTTTATGTAATAAAAATCTAAGTGATGCTGTAATAAATAAGCGCGTCGGAATACCGTGAATACAGTTATTACACAAGTAAATATCACATGACATGAGCTTTGCAACCAAACCTAGCGACGTACACAAAGAAATTGTCGGCATATATTCACCCAAGGGCCCGTTCCTGGCCACTGATGGTACCAACTAGTATACCATCGAACGAGGGTGGGGGTGTCAACCCAGTAGTACTACCAATACCTAACCGTCGGTTCCCACACTGGAATTAAATAGTTGCAAAGATAGAACCACACAGCAGACCCAAGCATGTATCAAATAGTACTTGCAACACAGTATCACGTTGATTCCTTGTATGTAAAATGTATGTAAGTTGTACAGCATACAAATTGTGTAAGCATACTTTTCCCCCAATTTGTAAATGATTGAAATATTGTATAAGCGTAAAAAGGGGCCACGAAACTCACTTGTTAGGTGGTAAGTATGTATGATTGATGTATCCCAAATGTTGAATGCAAATAAACAGTCAAACACCTATTGACAGTTATTGTGTAGCATTAATGATATGATATATGTATAAGCGCGCAATAATGATGGGTCGGTTCGGGTCGTATCGGATGGGTCACGCACAACACACACAGACTGACACACGTACTAGATCCTATGTAGATCCAAGTACAAGACATTGTCGCCACTAATGATGATGTTTAAATAAAAGTATCGATGTTTATTGAAGAAGTATTAAATAAGTGTCAATAGTTATAAGTCATTTTGATCGTTGTAAAGCTTTAGTTCAATTTGTTCAAAATAGTTTCTGTGCCCTTTCTCGCGTTGACTTTAATATTTGTGGCCGAACAATGGCATTATTGCGTTAGTGTTACCTCGACACCACACGACATACTCACGCCACGCACAAGGGGTCAAACACAACAAATTCAGTCGCATAACAAGGTCAGACGCACGACTCAACTTCCATTCGTGCGAATCAACCCTCAATCGTGCGAATCAGCTTCATTCGTACCATTGAGCCTTCATTCGTATGATTGGCCTTCAGTCGTACCACACAACACCCAATCGCACGACTCAACTTCCATGCGCACGAATCAACCTTCAATCGTGCGAATTAGCTACTTTCGTACGACTGAACCTTCATTCGTGCGATTGGACTCCAGTCGTGCGAATCACATTCATTCGCACACATTCAGTCGGTCACCTGACTCAATCGCACACAATCACTCAATCGCATGACTCAATCGCATACACTCAATCTCACGCATGACTCAATCGCACATAGACACTCAGTCGCACAACTCAGTTGCACGACATGCCTAGTCGCACAACTCAGTCGCGCGATTGACTCAGACGCATGATCCAGTCGCACGACCCACTCAGTCGCACGGCTCAATCGCATGGATGACCCAGTCGCCTGATCTGCAGAATCGCGACTGTGGTCGGGGTGAGCAGCCCCCGAGCTGCTCTAAACACGGGTTTTACACCACAAGGACCTCCAGAAACACTCAACAAACATACACAAGCATGAAACACAAGCAAAGAGACTTCACACGCACCCATACGACCTTGTGTGTTCGGGTTGAACCCGAACACCCGAAACCCTAGTTTGGACAGCCGTGAAATGGCTAGAAAACGGACAACCAAAGGCAACTACCTGCTAGAAAGAAGTAGTCTAGGCTGTAGACGGTGTCAAGACGAAGAAAACGAGACCTCTCGGGTTGGATTTGGTGCTAAAATGGAGATTTTGGTGTGTGAAGAAGATGAGGGTGAAGAAGATGGTGAAATGGGGATTAGGGCTGGTATGAGGGTATTTATACCCAACCCAAGTTTACAAAATTGCAAGTTTAGTCCCTGCACTTAACCCCCGCGTTTTCCCAAATTTTGTTCGGTTGAAAAACGACGTTGTTAGGTGTTTTATATTATTTGTAAAAGTTCATTTAATGTCATTATGACTTAAGAAATGATTATATTAAAACATTTATTATATTTATAAAATGATATATTTAACGTTTTCAAAAATGAAAGTTTTAAAGGTCTTTTTGAGGTCTTCAAATGGTTATAACGAATGCACACACAACGATAATATCACACACATGATATCCACATAAAGAGTCAAATAAAGATGAGGAATGACCAAATATAGAATAGATGACGGACAAACACGTTAATTGACGGACCTTAAGGTGACGGATGTCACACAAGATCTGAAGAATCACCCTATGTCTCAAATCATTGGTGATATCACTGTTGGAGTATCAACAAGAAGTCAATTGTCAAATTTCTGCTTCTATGCTCTCTTCATCAGTCAGCAAGAGCCAAAGAATTATCACATTGCTTTAAAGGACAATGGATGGGTTGATGCCATGCAGCTTGAGCTTCTTCAGTTCAAGAAAACAGCAAGTGTGGGAACTGGTTCCTCTACCTCCAGGTAAGTGTGCAATAGGCACTAAATGGGTGTTTAGGAACAAAACTGATGAAAATGGGCTTATTGTTAAGAACAAGGCCAGACTGGTTGTTCAGGGGTTTGCACAAGAAGAAGGTATTGATTATGATGAAACTTTTGCCCCTGTAGCCAGACTGGAAGCAATTCGATTGTTCTTAGCTTATGCTGCTTATCAAAATCTTAAAGTTTTTCAAATGGATGTCAAAAGTGCATTTTTGTATGGGAAAATTAAAGAAGAGGTTTATGTATGTCAACCACCAGGTTTTGAGGACAATAAGCATCCTAATTGGGTGTATAAGCTTGATAAGGTTCTTTATGGGTTGAAACAAGCTCCTAGAGCCTGGTATGAGACATTATCAAACTTTCTTCTGGAAAATAATTTCACTAGAGGTTCCATAGATAAAACTTTATTCATTAAGAAAGCTGGGCAGCATAATCTACTTGTTCAAATTTATGTAGATGATATTATTTTTGCATCCTCTGATCCACAGTTGTGTGATGCCTTTACAAAGTTGATGCAACAAAAGTTTGAAATGAGTGCCATGGGGGAATTACAATTCTTTCTGGGTTTGCAAATCAAACAAAAGGCTGATGGAATTTTCATTCATCGGTCCAAATACACAAAAAATCTTTTGGAAAAGTTTGATTTACAAAATTGTAAACCCTGTTCTACTCCCATGTGCAACACCACACAACTGGATACAGATCAGAAAGGTAAAGTGGTTGATGAAACACTTTACAGATGTATGATTGGGTCCTTGATGTACTTAACAGCTTCTAGACCAGATATTATGTTTGCTACATGTGTTTGTGCTAGATTTCAGGCTGCACCTAAGGAGTCTCATTTGATTGCAGTCAAGAGGATCTTTAGATATCTGCAAGGCACTCCATCTCTAGGTTTATGGTATTCTACTAGACATTCTAGTAAATTAGTTGCTTTTTCTGACAGTGACTATGCAGGGTGTAAGTTGACCAGGAAATCAACTTCTGGTGGATGTCAATTCCTAGGCAACTGTTTGATTTCTTGGCAAAGTAAGAAACAAACCTCAGTTGCTACATCAACTGCTGAAGCCGAGTACATTGCTGCTGCAAGCTGTACATCTCAGGTACTATGGCTTCAAAACCAATTATTGGATTATGGCATAACAGAGACTAAGACCCCATTGTTAATGGATAGCTCTTCAGCTCTTTGTATTGTCAAGAATCCTGTCCAGCACTCTAGGACTAAACATATTGAAATTAGACACCATTTTATTAGAGATTGTTTTGAAAAAGGTCTGATTGATCCAAAGTTTGTTCCTAGTGCTGATGAGCTTGCAGACATTTTTACTAAGCCTTTGGATAGTTCAACTTTCCACAACCTGGTGTTAAGGCTTGGTATGCTGCAGCTAGAATAAGTGACAACTACTGATGATTTCAGTACTAAATACTGATGATCATTGGTAACCATGTCATATATAAGTACTGATGAGTTCCTTTCCCCTCAGTAGTTTTTATAACTACTGAAGGCTACTTTCCTCACAAGTACTGAAGTACTTTATTTGTTAAAACAGCTGATGTAGTTACAACAGCTGATGAAATCACAACAGCTGATGTAGCTACAACTACTGATGTCAGAAATGCAGATAAGTACTGATGACCAATGAAACCTCTGAAACTCAGATTTAAGTCTGATGAGTAAGTGTGGAGGTCAGACTGAAACAGCTGAAAAGCTATGAATTGACGAAAACAGCTGATGAGTAATTTCTCTTCAGTTGTCTGCTGTTTCTAAACAACTGAAGACTAACACCAAGTCTTCAGCTGTTTACAACAACTAATGACAAAACCACTGTCTTTAGTAGTTTCACAACTACTGATGACAAACATCATGTCCTCAGTTGTTTCACCACCTGAAGTCAAATTTGTCTTCAGTAGTTTAATAACTACTGATGACTAAATCAGAGACTTCAGTTGTTTCAACGTCTGACGGTTAACACCAAGTCTTCAGTTGTTTTATAACAACTGATGATCACACCAATACGCTCAGTCATTTCAAACCTCTGAAAGTTAATGCCACGTCATCAGTAGTTTCAACAAATGATGACTAACATCAAAACCCTTCAGTCGTTTCACAACCCTACTCTATAAATACCTTATCCCACCTTCAGAGTTTTTCTCACCTCTCTTCTCAAACCTAACGTTCAAAAACTCTGTAACCTCTCTTTATCCATGGCGACCATGCAACTAAAACCACGACACAACTGTGTCGCTCATCTCACAAAATCGCCATACTGGACCAAGTTTCACAACGCCATTGATTTAATGGTCCAGTCACCTTACCAAACAGCTTTTCTGTTAAACCCCACCATATATGCCGAATCTCTTAGCCAATTCTGGACAAACGTCACTCTTGTCTCTGAGGAGAATGACACAGAGTCTCTTCAATCGTTTGTCCATAGTCAAAAAGTGGTCATCACTCCAGACATTCTTCGCCAAACCCTCAATCTGGATGATGCTACTTTCCCGATTAGTTATCCAAAGGGCACAACAGATCTATCATTTGCCCACCATGGATACGAAGGTAACCTGAGTGCCTCTACCATATTGAAGAAACATTTCCAAGATGCCGAACGTCTCATCTTTCATATGGTAAACGTCTGCCTTGCCCCCAAGACTTCATCATGGGATCAAATGTCCACAAGGTGGCAACAGGTACTGTACTCCATCCTTGAGCAACAACCTTTAAATTTTTCTGAAATACTATTTTTAGAGCTCAAGGATATGGCCCAAAAACAACTTGCCAACCGTTGGATATTATATCCTCGGTTCATAATGGCCATAATTGAAAACCAGCTTCAAGCTGAGGGACTTGTTGGCCTGGGAGTCCCTGCTATGGCTGTATTGTCTGAAGTATACTCCCGGCACAACTCTGACCAATCACTGAAAATGGCTGCCAAGCTGCGCAAACCCACGTAGTTGGAACCCACAGACACCACCACCAAATCCAGAGTCCCCACCAAACCAAAAACAAAACGCCCCAAAACAGCTATTCAGGGAGATGAGTCCCCTGAAGATGCTCCTGTACCACCAAGGCAGGATATACTTGCTGGTGTAAACCCCCCAGCAGTATCAAAGACTCTACCAGCCACAGCCGCTCAGGATTCCTCTCAAAAGGAGCCTGAAGCAACCAAAGAAGGGGTACCCACTAATCTGGAATCTTCCTCATTTGAGGAGATTGCCATTGAAACGCACCATTCTCCCCAGGTGCATACTGATTTTACCCTATCTCCCCATGAAAATGCCCCCCAAAGTCCAACCATTATAATTGCAAATGTGCTGACTCAGCTGCATGCCTCTCCTCCTCCCCAACAACCACCAAAGGGGAAAACCACAACCATTGAGGAAGAGGATCAACATGCTTCTGACAACCCACAGCACAGGGGTTTAAATGTTCTGTCTCCTGGTGTAGATAAGGAGATCAGAATATCTAGTGAGGCTGCCACCTCTTCTGACTCAGCACATGATCAGACTGAGGCTGGTAACATTGCTAAGACCTCATCAGAGGCAACAGCTGATGAAGGACATCGTCCTGAGGCTGGAAGTCCCCAGTTCCAAGAAAAAGGGGCACATGCTACAACTGGTCTACACCCAGGGCATGTACATCCTGCTACAAGCAGGAGGTCAGGTGATTCAACATCTGCTGATGATGACCTGGGCTTCTTTTATGATGTTCTAGCCCAGAACACAATTCTTGAGAAAGAAGTCAGTAGACTACAAATACTACTTGACCAATTCTCTCAAGAAGCAAGTCCATCTGACACCAACATACACCCACAGATGGCACCTTCACCTGAAGGTCTCCCAAACACTCAGCCAATCAAAACTTTAAACCCACCAGCCTCTACTTCTGGCACTGCTTCTCAGGGACAGAACCCCTCTGAGCAAACAGCTGCTATCTTCCAGCAATCCCTCCCTCTCATCACCCCAATGATCACAGACATTGTAATCAAAACCATGGATGAGAGGCTTCCCTCAATCATACAACCCCTGGTGGAGGAGATTGTGAGCACAAGGCTTTCTACTACTCAAACCCTTGCAACCAATGCAACCAAAAAGGGGGAGAGTCAGTTAGTGAAAGCAAAGGGGAAGAGCATACTGAAAGAACAGGAGACTGAGAAGGAAGAGGAGGTTGTGAAGGAGACTGAGAAGGAAGAAGAGTTTGTGAAGGGAGCTGATATTGATCAAGTGGGTGAAAGTCATAAAGACTTTCATATCACATATAAGAAGAGGAAGGTTGAAGGAAAAGAAAAGGAAGTCAAACTTGATGAGATGATCAAAATGGCGGATGCTACACATAGTAAATCTATGGACTCCATTATTGATCAACTGTATAGACAAGGGTTCGATACTGCACAGCTTGACTCAGAGATTAGAAGACTTGAAGTTGAAGAAATTAACTCAAGATGGGCAAGTTATGATGCATTAGAAAGAGAAAGACTGGAGATCATGATCAGATTCATCGCAAAGTATCTTGGGAGATCATTGATCGAGATCAAGTCATGGACCAGGGACAGTATCTTGGCAATAACCACCAAGATCTGTACGTCTGAAGCATACACTAAGGGACTGGTGATTGAAGCACTTAATGAGGCAGGTGCTGGGAACAGAAATGAACTAGCAAAACACTCCAAAGCTTCACTCACTACAAGAATGCTAGAACAACCTGCAAAACCTACCACTTCAAAATCATCACTACCACAACCCATTAAACCAACTCCTTTACCCTCAAAACCAACAGCCGATGATGCATCCAAGAAGAAGAAGAGAAGGATGTTGAGGCTAGAAGAAGAAGAAGAAGAGGATGATGAGGAAGAAGATAGGCTGCCTCTTTCCGCAGTCCTAACTTTGCCTAAAGCCAAACCTATGCCCATCACTCCCACCTCACAGATGGAAACAATGAGAGTAAAGATAGAAGAAGAACAGCAGCAAAGGCTTCATGATGAGGAGATGCTGAAAAGCATAGACAAAACTTATGCTGCTTCTTCATCAATAATAAGTATGAAGAAAGAGGCTCTGAGATTGTACACCCTGGCTAACACATTTCAATATCAAAAGGAAAAGGTGAGAATATGGCCTGATCCTAGGGTGGCTCACAGAATTGTGAAGAAAGACATTCCTGCGAGATACAAGGGCCAGGTAAAAAGGATCGTAGATGAAGAGATCACAGTGGTCTTTGTAGTATCACCCTGGGAAATTGTAGAAGACTTCAAGAAGGCTTATGAGACTAAACAGCCACCCCAAAAGATGTTAGAGAACAGAGTTATTAAAAAGGGGTTAGTCTACAAGAAGCTTGAGAACTTCAAACAAAATGAGCTCAGTCTGTTACTTGAAGGTACTCACCCAGATGAGTTTGCATACAGACAGATTACAACAGTTGAGCTCAAAAATGGCAAACAGGCCAAGTACATCTCAGAGCTGTATGGGCGTGAAGGATTGTTTGATGGTGAACCAGAGAATCTTACCATGGAAGAACAAATCATGTTTCTCAGAGCATACACCAGAGAATCCTACAGGCTTATACATGGGAAGTGAGTCTCATGGATGGGGGAACAGCTCAGTGTCCAATTCCCTAATACAGAGCTCCCATCCATACATTGCCAACCAAATCATCAAAGACTCATTTCCAGGCCAGTGCTTATATGGGTCATCTTCTCAACTGATCAAGAAGGAAAAAGACCAACCATTTTGCCAACAATAAGTGGGACCTCAATAAAGTTAAAGGTTTTGGCTGCATTGGTTCAGGGGGAGTTTGTTGGACCAAAAGAACCAATGAGCCGGATCAGAAAAACCTTTAAGTCCCACAGACGTCACAACAACTACTGAAGTCCACAACAGCTGAAGAGAATACCTGAAGACAAAGTCTGAACACAAGTGCTGAAGACAAAGTCTGAAGACAAGTGCTGAAGACAAAGTCTGAAGACAAGTGCTGAAGACAAAGTCTGAAGACAAGTGCTGAAGACAAAGTTTGAAGACACAAGTGCTGAAGACAAAGTCTGAAGACACAAGTGCTGAAGACAAAGTCTGAAGACACAAGTGCTGAAGACCAAGTATCAGATGTTGTCATAACAGCTGAAGAGGACTTCTTCAGTAGTTGTGATGGTTTACTTTCAGTAGTTTTATGTTTTATCTTTTCAGTAGTTTTGTAAAACGACTGAAGAGTTTGTTTCTTCAGTCGTTGTAGTTTCAGTAGTTTCTTATCAGTAGTTTTATGTTTTATACTTAGCACTCTGACATGTTCTCAGTAGTTGTGAACATTTCAGTAGTTTGTTAAGTGTTAGTTATTTTTGTAATAGATCTGTCAGTTGTCACTATCCCGTGATAGCAACAGTGATTGCACTCTATATAAGGAGTGTCAACCTTATTGTAATAGGTGAATGATTGAGCAATAAAATTTGGTATTATTGAAACATTCCTTATCACAGAAATATATTCTCTCGTATTTGTTTACAAATATCAAATTCTTGCTACAAATTGTCTAATTCTTGATCTTATTCCGCTGCATTACTCTCTAATACATCAAACTTGTGATCACTGATCCTGACAATGACCAATTAAAATTAAAAACTAATTATTCATAAAGATGTAAATACTTATTTATGTAATAATATTTAAGTTATAAAAGATGAGTAAAAATCACAGCAATGAAATGTTGTTAAAAAACAAACAATATCAAAAATATAAATTATTTAATGAATTTTAAAATTTATTAAGAGAAAAATATTATTTCAAAAGAAAATATGACAGATGCTTTTATTAATAAAACTAAATTTGTTAACGTTAATACTAAAATTAATAACTTAATCATTATTTGTTAACATAAATAACAATTTATTATAAAAAATGTCAAACAAATTAAAAGTAATAATTGATCATTAATATAGTATTTATTGTAATTGATATGAGTTAATATGTGATTGATATGAGTTAATAGTTTCCAAATTTATATTAACTCAAGATTAAAGGATGTAGCGACATGTGGCAATGCACATGTGGCGCTTAGGTGGGCGTGCTAGAAAGACGCCACATGTACCCATAGTTAGTCTTTTATTATAAGTTATAGATTATAGATATAGATGTTTTATCTGCTAATAATCTTTGGCCCAAGTGGTTTACGTAACACAACCTAGGTACTCAAACTTTATTAAAATGAAAAGATTTTAAGTTAAGGTATCGTATATAACATAAAAAAGTTTAAGGTTGGGTTAATGTCCGTACTCGAATGATGACGATAATCGGATGGAGCCATAGCCCATTAGTGATTCAAAAAAAAAATTCATTTTTATTTTATAAAATTTCATAGACGTTTTCAACAATCGATGGTTAAGATGTAAATAGAATGCCACGTACGCACCAAAATAATTCAAAAGGCCTAAATGGCTAAAATTAGACAGTCATTTTCTTCACACAAATAGTTTTTATACGGCAATTGTTTTAATTAATATCATTTTTTTTTCTTTTTAGTTTTGGTATATATGCTTGTGTTTAAAAAATTCAAATTTCCCTATAAAAGGTTTTACTGTTCATAACTAGGTAAATATAATGCGTAAGTATTTAAAAAGGTTTCGTAATTATTTATATTAGTTACTTGATTTATATGCATATCTATTTAACATACACGTAATTATAAATGGACACATATAACTCCTCCCGCCCCCCATAACACGTGTCATGTTCTGATTACTGCACTTGACAAGTTAATTTTAATGGTAAGAAAACCGCTCATATATATCAAGTGTTCGTAATTAAACAAACATATATGTTGTTACTTATAATAATGAATTTGAAATATCGTAAAGAAACAAAAAATAGTAAGTTCACCAAAGTATTAAAAGAAAATTTAGGAAAAGGACAAGTGATACACGGAGGGGGCCGAGCGGGACGATTGGTATCTGTTTTTAATTAAATTATCATTTTTCAATACGCGGTTGTATGTTTACTAGTATTAAGTTCCCCGCGTTGTGGCGGGTGCGTAAAATCATACTAAGTACCACCAATGTCACACCACCGTCAGCGACCATCAACACCGAAAAAATAAAGACAAACAAAAAGTAAACATAAAAACGTTGAACCACGCACGTGAAACCTAAAACATTAAAAACAATAACTAAGTTAATCTAGGACTCACACGTTACAAATGGGACGTTAAATTGGGAAAAAATAACCGTAACAATGTTGAATCACACATGTACGTTGCGTCGTGTAAACTCTCAAAATTTAGACCGTAAATCAAAATTTTTGTAAAAAATAAAAAGTATTGAGAATTAAAGTTAATAGTGAAAAATTGTAGAAGATAAATTGTGAAATATATAAAAATATTGGGTTAAAAATAAAAAAAAAACTAAAAAGAAAAGAAAGATGTGTACAACTTTTTATGCATATTATACAACATTTGATGCATCCACAAGTTGATAATTAGTAATATTTAAATTACTATAACTTTAAGAACCAAATTTCAAACTTGTAATGCATCATGTACAATCACATGGTTTTTTACTCTTGCTCCTTATGCCATGTGTCTATTTCCTCTTCAAAAAACTTTTTACCGCTCCACGTTTATGCTACTAGCATTAACTTTCTTTCAAATTATTTTATTATTAGGTTAGTATCGCGTGTATTACACGGGTTGAATAAATAAATATTAAATAATTAGTAATGAAAAATTATTAATCATAATATGATATTTTGAAATATGATATAATTGAAATTACGTATAATTAAGAACTATAAGTAATAAAACAACATATTATTAAAAAATTCATTCTAAATCAAAACGTTATTAAAAATATCATTTTCTAAACATTTCTTATTGTAACTTTCAACTTTAAATTTTTATGATGTTTTAAAAAATAAATTCTAAAAACACTGATTTTAAATATTTTGTATTTTTAAAAAAGTTTGATGTTTTAAAACATTACTTATGGTATACAAAAGATTGTTTCTTTAGAAATTACATTTATAAAAAAGACTATTTCTTAATTTATTAAAAACTATTTTAATCTAAAAAAGAATTAAATAATATAATTAGTAGTTAATGTAATATTTAATATGAGAGATGAGCGGGAAATTTAGATTTGGGAGGTCTAATATTGTGACAAGTGTCAACTCAAAACCTTCTTTTATTAGAGTAGATAGATTTTAATTATTATATTTAGTTTTAACATGTGTTTTGTTTTTACTTTTTAAATATAATGCTCTTTGAGGTTTCGAAAGTATAATTTGCGATACACTTATTTTTATGTACACGTCGATGTAAATTCTATTTAAAACGGAGCCGATAACAATAATGCACAAAATCTTAAAGCACAATGTTGCAAGTTCTCCAAAGTACTTTTGTTTTCTAGGTCTAGTGTTATTGATTTTTTAATGTTTTTCTTGAAACCTCAAAAATACATAATTTTTTAAACTCAAAATTCAAGTTAATATTCTAACGTTTGGTTATTCCTATTGTAACATGTCTATCTATACCAACGTCTCCAACATGAAATCGTTAACATTTTCTTTTTTTTATATAAAGTTTCAACAAATATTATCTACGCCCTTGCTGTAACACACGAGTTTGCAACAACTTCGTTTATGTATAAAGTTTCGAATATTTCGTTTTGCTTATCTTCAACGTACAGGTTTTGACCTTTCTTTTTTTCATGGTTTTACACCATGCTGTAACGCTGGGGTTTTAATACTAGTTATTGTATATATTCAATTCCACTTGATTTACACTAAAACTACTTTATAAATTTACATCAATCTGTAAGGTTGGAACCTTGACTTATAAAAGCTTCTTAACATTTTAACTTCAAATAATATTATTATTAAACTCAAACCCACCCCTATATTATTTATTATGTAGAATGTAGAATGTTGTGATGTAACTCTTTCTTTTAAACCTATAAAACTATAAAAGATGCGAGATTTGTTATTTTCAGTATTCATTCAAGTTTAACATTACCATAAATATTAAAGGGAAAAAACGTTTGTTAGCGTTGTTTCTTTAAGAAGTAATTATTTTTTAAAAAACATGTATAAATTTTTTACTTCAAACTACAAATAATTTCCTATACGTTCTTTTTCTTCAATTTAATTGTTACTAAACGCTCAAAAGCATAAAATCAAAAGAGATGTTTCATGTTTGTGTCTATTCAATTAACTAAACAAACTTATTGTCAAACATTTTGTGGCCATCTCTAGTAATAGAGAGGGACAATGGTTATGTATCGTTTATTCTAGTTCATTGTGAGGCAAAAAAAATACATAAGTGCAAAACAAGAGTTTTGTTTCTTAATGATTAAAGATGTAACCCGTGTGCCTACACATCACCAAGTCTAAATCAGGAGGCTCAGCCAGACCATTACATTTGGACCGGTTCACCAATCCAACTAGTAACCGGCCGGTTTAACAGAAAACAATCCAATCACACACAACCGGGCCAGTTCTATAACCGGTTCTCTGTCCAACTAGTCCGACTGGCCAGTCCAGTCTGATGCTGAAAACACTGTCCAAACCAATTCTCTAGAGCCTTATAGTCTGATTGTACGGATTTCCTACCACGACATCCTTATAACCAATTAAACATTTGATATGACCACACTCGCGTTGCATTAAATACCAGTTCCTACCATTGAAGGATGAGATGTAGGTAAAAGAGCCAAGTACACAAGGAAGAAAAGGGTGATGGAACATCTCGTATGTATGTTTTTAATAAATATACATTTAGTACTCACATTATGTGACTCTCAACCAATAAGTATTTATTGGAAAATTCCCACTCATAGTTCTAGCAATATCACCACAGTTACAGTACTCAACAGAGCGTCCGAGATTATTAGTAGCGACCTACCTGTTATAAAAAGTAATCGTATGGTAAAAGCATGTAATACATTGTCAGTGTTTGTCCAGTTTTATTTAAGAAAACAATTATTACATACCTAACATAAGTTGCGTTTTACCTAGTCCCATTGATTAGCAAGAGAATTGAAAAAGAATAAAAACTATAAGGCATTCCATAATCCATATGATTCAAATGATGGATATATGATATTCTTAACACCAACAAAACGATTATCATTCATAACCAATTCGGTTAACATAAAAGCTTCCGATAGTAAAACCAAAGCAGCAACAGGTCAAAACAACTACACATGACCTTTGCTTTTCATTCATATTTCATAACATACAACACACACACAAAAGAAGCAAGGAACTCCAAAATCTGTAATATAGACAATATTTCAAAGTCTTCTTTTTCCCATCACCACTCCCCTCCATAAACAAGACTCACTCTATAACACACAGAATCAAAGTAACAGTTGGTCGGGTCGGGCCGGCCGGGCCTGGAACACCTATCCGCTAAGCCCATGTCAGGATTCCGCAGAAGGTGCTTGCATGCAGCAGAACCATCTCTTCTGCATATCATAAGGGTCAATAAAAGATGGTCAAAACTGTGTCTTAACAGTTAAGTCATGAACCACATGTGACATGCCTATTGATAAGGGAATCACTTGTTGATAGTTCCAAAAGATTTGTAAATCATTGAGTCATGTAAACACAAATTGTTAAAAGAGCATGGAAATCTGTTCAAAATCAAATCTTGCACTAACCAAGAAACAAAAGACTTGTCTGATATAAAGAAAGCAAAAATGCACGACGAAAGAGAAATTATTGCACGAAAGTATAGGCTCAAATGTTCCCATGTCCCAAAACTCAATCTTCAATCTCCTAGTTCAAACCACACACACACAACATACCCACCCCTCCCACCAGCACCTACAGCTGGCATGCCAAAAAAAAAAAAAAAAAAAAAAAAAAAAAAAAAAAAAAAGATGCAGCCTTTCTAATTAACAAAGTGTTGTAAGAAGGATTTATTTACTTCAAAGCAATTCTATAGTCTCTTTGTCTACTCGATACAAGTTACACTATTTTGCATTGAACCTCAAACCGCCCATTTAAGAACAAGGTTTAGGTCCACAATTAAAAACTCCTAATTTTTTGCTAGTCCACACTAGAGAAAAGTGATGAATAAACCGGTAAACTATTCACTGCTTTCAAAGTTCAGACTGGAAAGACTTATAAAAGGCCTAATTATACATTTATACTACTCCATCCATCAAGGCAAAGGACTGTTGGCACAGAATCATAATGTTTGATGAAATTATAACCAAAAAACAAAATCCAGCTATAACAACAAAAACTAAGGGGCCACTTACAGCTGGAGGTTTCTTTACAGGGGCAGCAGCATGCTTATTACCAGCATCAACCTTTGACGGCGAGTCTGTCTTGCCACCTGTCTTCTTCTCATCCCTGGCTTTATTAAAAATCACAGTAAAACCCTCAGCTGAAGCAGGATCATTTACATCCCAATCCCCAAATTTCGGCAACGGCCTACCCTTCTCCTCCTGCCAATACACATAAACTAAACTTAAAACAACAACAAGCGAATAACTTCGTTCTTTTCTCATAAAACAAACGCATATTGCAAGAAGACCGATTGTAAAGTTAAATGTAGATGTTATTAATACACACATGTATATATATACCTGCTAATACAAAATAAAAACAATGTGTGATCAAAGAGGCACTTGTCCCCATAGTACCAAAGTACCAAACCCTCTCAAGTACCTTCTGTGTGTGTGTGTTGGTGGGGCGTAGGGGGTGACCTGTGTGTTTAAAAAGAAGCCCAAACAATCAAATCACAAAATTCAGATGAATAATTCATCCCAATTCCCTCAAAATCCACCTAGGGCCAGAACGTACATCCATAATCACCTCAATTCTAATCCTAAAAGTGCAAAAGGCGAGTAAGCACAAGGAAATTTTAGAAAACAAGCATAGTGATTTCTAATTACGACAAGTAATTACAATAAACCTAAATCAATCCGTTTTCATTTCAACAGTACAAAATCACGATCAACAAGCGACGGCATACGCAATTCATACACTTGAAAGCACACGATCAAACCGAAGGATTTCACGTACCGACGACACACACACATACAATGGATTCGATTCGATGGATTAGTGAATCGATGTGTTCATGTGGATGAGTTATAGGAAAAGGAAATTGACAGGTGTTTTGATTATTATGGAAAGAATTAATGCTTACCGACATGAATGAATGTGCAGAGAGATTCTAGTGATTCAGTGGTGTGTTAGAGAGAGAGAATGTTGTGAGGAATAATTCGCGTGAAGATGGAAAGGGGGGTGATAGTGATTATAACGGAACGGGGTTTGAAGTTTGTTCTTAAGACTTTCAAGCCCTAAAATTATTCTCCAACTTGTATAGATAAACATAAAAAAGAAATCACTTTTTAAATAAATAAACTATGAGTCATTTCTCGTATTAAGGTGTCTTTTCTTTTTTATTTAGTAGATTGAGTGTTTAAGTATGGGTATTGGATGGTAATTTATAGGTGATTCATTGAAGATTATTATTCATATTATATATATTAAACACAAAGGTCGATGTGTGAGAGGGGGTTACTGTAGCTGACACTACCTCCTCTCATCTACACAGTACAACTCCTATTGCACTCCCATCATATTTTTTCTGCCACCGCCACCGCCGGAGCCATCGTCACTGCCGCGGCCACCGTCACCGCCGCTGCCACCTCCACCTTACTGCGTGATGTACAACCCTATTAGCTATGTACTTCGTTCTCACCGACATCGCCACTGTACAACCAATTTGTGTGGCTCGCTTGCTCCACGCCGCGTGGTAAGGTCGAAGGTGACCCACCTGCACACCGCCAAAACATCACCGGTGAACCACAACTATGGTAAGACGGTTCGAGAGACGCCGCCAGATCGGCCTTCCATATATTATATATATAATAAATGAAGCCAGGAGACAGAGTCGTTGTCTCCGGCGGTTCCCCACGACGGCAATGCCACAACCCAACTATAATTATAATCTAGACCGTCACCATCACCAGATCCGCTAACCGTTGCTGGGGGGCCACCAGCCATCGCTACCACCAACAGATCCGCTGCACCCACCACCACAACACCACCGATACTACCACACCACCATCGATACACGCCATAATCACGCTGTTGGAAGTTGTTACGACCTAAGAGGCCTTAACACCACCATACACAACATTAAAGGAGTGAGGTTTCAAAACCGTTGTTGAGAGAGAGATGTAAGTGAGAAGGCGGGTTTTTGTTTCCGGTGGTGGCTAGGATGGCTCTTGGCTGGCTTCCGATTAAAGAGATAGGTGGATAGTGTGAGAGAAAGATGGAAAAATTTATGAATTTTTACTGTGGGTGGATTTCAAATTAGATACCAATTGATTTAAGTTAATATTTGAGATCCACACAAATATGTGAATTTAAATTTTGATGTTTTTTATTTTAAAACAATAAAATACACATCATATTTACTAATAATATCTTCAAAAGTTCCTAACACTTATATGTATATTTTAAGTTGGTGTACGTTCCACTGTAAATTTTGTTTGTTAATGCGTTAGATTTAATATAACATGTTTTTCATTCGATGGTAAAAAACTAAGTGGTTTTACGCTTCAATGTAAACTTAGGTCGGAAGCGATACCGAGCGGTTGTAATCTATACTTTATCATGTCATATACTGCGTCGTTGAACGTGTTTATTATGTACGTTTGTTTTATTCAACGTTTTCGATGTAAATTTCTAATAAAATCAGGTCAAATATAATACATTTTCATCAACATCATAAATTCGCGTTACACTACGTTTTGATATAATTTTAGTCAGAAAACAAGTCGAGTCGATTATAGACTATATATATACTTTATAACCCTACGTCCAATGCCGTCGCAACGCGCGACAGACAAAAACCTAGTTCATATTAAAAACGGATAACGAAATCTACAAAGTAACTATAAGTGTTTATATAGTTTTCATGCTTTAGTATTGAAATTTATAAATTTGTTAAAAGTTTATCTAAACCAAGTTATTGAAGTTTTAAAAGATCTAAAATGTGGGCTTTTTACAAAATGAGTAACTTTAGAAAAATAATTAGGCAATCATCTCATATAGAGGTGCATTATTTAGATTTTTTCTCAAATCAATTCCAGTTTCTATATAGGTACTAGTCCGGTTTAGTTTGGATTGTTGATTGATTTTTGATCTTTTTTTTTGGCTTGAGTTGTTTTTGGTTGGTTCTTGACTAGATTGGTTTGGGTTTGGACTTTGGAATCAGTTACTTCAAAGCAAACTATACCGATTTGAAAACTAAGATTACTCTTGATATCAGCTTGGAATTAAGTCGGGTAGTCGAGTTCAAGTTTAAAACCAGTTTAATTATGCAGATGTAATCTCAAAGTAGAGATGTTTGTCAAATCAATATTCTAAGTTATTTGAATTGTAGTTTTCTTAAAAGTGCCTTAAAATTAAAAAGAATGGATTAGAAACAAACGTTTGATTAAAAAAAAATGAAAAAACTGAACTATGAGGAAAAATTAAATATAAATAAAAGTAATAGTTATACATAAGAAGTAATAATATAATTGTATTTTCACTAAAATTTAGAAAATACATATAATCTAAATACTCATGTCGAAAATTATAAATCTAAATTTAAAAACCAACTTTAATAAAGTCCTGAAAGATAACCTTCCTCTCACATTCACGTCAACCATCATCTCCTCTACATGAGCTTAAAAACGCCCTAAAAACAAATCATCCGTAGATACTAAATATAGACTACAATATTGAATTCAAACGTATAATCCTAAACCAATGCATCAATCTATGCAATTTGACTCATGATCGTAATAAATCTCAACCAATTATTAAGGATATCAATACACAAAACTACACAACAAACTTCAAACTATCTACACAACCAACACCAAACACACAAACTCCCTAATCTTGAAACCTATCAACCCGTATCTCAAACCCACACTCACCACCATCTTCTTCATCATCCAAACACCCCACAAGATCATCAACACTCACCGGCAAACTCGTCGAAAAGCTCACTTTCGGCTTCTCCGGCGGCACCACCACCTCCTCCACCTCATGGTTCAGCACCTGCAACACCCTCCTCATCGAAGGCCTCATCTCACTCCTCGGGTTCACACAGCTCAAACCCACCATCAACAACCTCCTTCCTTCTTCCTCATCAAACTCCCCCTTCAACCTTTCATCAATCGCCTCCAAAATCGCATCTTTCGTATGCAAATCCCACACCCAATCCACCAAATTCACCATATTCACACCCCCAATCTCCCTCTCTATCGGCCTCCGACCACAACACACCTCCAACACCACCACACCATAACTGTAAACATCTGTTTTATCAGTAGCTTTACCACAATGTAGATACTCTGGAGCCAGATATCCAGCAGTTCCAGCTGTTAGCGTCGAAATCGGGCTCTTGTTGTGATCAATCAACCGAGCTAGCCCGAAATCGCCTAATCTGGGGTTGAAATTTGCATCCAACATCACGTTGCTCGACTTTATGTCTCTGTGGATTACAAGTTTATCGCATTCTTGATGGAGATATGCTAAAACAGAGGCTAACCCCACTGCGATTTTGTACCTGTGGTTCCAATTCAAGAAGCCCCAGTGATCAGGGTCTTGATACAACACACTTTCGATGCTTCCGTATGGCATTAGCTCGTAAACGAGCAACAATTCACCCTTTTTGACGCACCATCCGAGAAGCTGAACAAGATTCTTGTGTCGTAAACCTGCAATCGCTGATAACTCTGCGAAAAACTCTGTTTTCGCCTCACGCGATCGCAGTGATCGTTTCACTGCTGCAGTTGTTCCTGATGATAATAAGAAAGCTTTGTAAACGGTCCCGAATGACCCGTGACCGATGATTCGACTCGAATGGAAGTTATTCGTTGCGATCTTGAGCTCTTTGTACTTGAATTCTCTTGGGTTTTTTGTAACCTCTGCTTTGATATTCAACTCTGTCCTGTTTTCCCGCCATTTTTTAACCGAAATGTACCCGAAAACGACGAGACCTGCAAAGACGAAAGCCGAACCGGAGACTGCGAGAGTGAATTCGATCTTCTTTCGACTGTAACGAGCATGAGAATCGTGTGGCAATCGAATTGGGACTGTGTTTGTGCTTACATTGTGTGGGTTATCGATTCTGGGGTTGAATCTTTTGATCCCGAATGATTTAAAGCTCCAATTTTCGATCGAATGGATCTCTTTGCTTCCTTCGGTTGATCCTGAGAACCCCACATACATGAGTTCTTGAAAGTATGTTGAAAGATCGATAGTCACATTCAAAAGAGGGGTTTCAGGTTTGAAACTCGATCGACTCAAGAACACTTCAAGATTCCTCCGATCATGATCGTAATCAACCCAAGAAGTAAACGAAACCCCAGTTCGCAAATCGATTCCCACAGCGATACAATCAGCAGTCACGATCGAATTCAAGCTATCAACATCCAACCCGATATGATTCTCATTCGGGTCGTTAAAATGCGGGTCAAGTCGGGTATCAAACTCGATCGCAACGAACTTGTTTTGGGTCAATTGGGACGAATTCACGAGACCCAAGTACCCACCGGGGGACCCGAGGGTGCGATTCTCCGGCGAGATGAAGAACGTCAAACCACCGCCTCCGGCGGCGGACAAGGGGTTGTGATTGACGATTGAGAATTGGAATCTGGTGGAGAATGAGGTGGTGGAGTTGGTGCGGTTGTCGGAGAATCTGATGGGGGTGTTGTAGATGACGGTGCCGGAGGAGGAGGAGGGGAAGTCGGAGTCGAGGGTGGCGCCGGCGACGGCGTTGCGGTGGTAGGAGTCGCCGAGGAAGGTGAGGTTTTGGAGGGGGAATGGCGGGAATTCGAAGGTGATGCTGCGGGGGTATGCGGTTGAGGGGTGGGGGATGAGGGTGAGGGTGAGGGTGATGATTGTGAAGAAAACTAGAGGTTTTCTTGAGGTCATGGCGGAGAACATGGTGGTTTACGGTGGTTTTACGGTGGTTTGTGGTGGTTTACGGTGGTGGGGTTTAACGGTAAGAGTTAAAAGTGTGGGTTCGTGTATGTTATCGGGATGATATTGCCATTTTGGTTATTGTAGAGTTGTGGTTTGTAAATGGAAATTGCTTAAAACCAAAACTAAATATTACTATACCTTAAAATGTAAGGTCGGTAGAGTATTTTTTTTTTTAATCACCATTTTTTTTTTTTAATAAAAAAAAAAACCACTTAATATTGAACTTTAATAATGTTTTGTCAAGTTACATCAAAATAGAAGGTAGACGGGCAACAAGCTGCGCCGCCACCCCTTTCTGAATAGCAAATCCTAACCTTCCAAAAACAAATCCTTGCCTCCCCGGGGTTGAGCAATGGTTGTCTATGACCCGTTGGACCCTGGTCAAAAAGTTGATAGCTTCTGGCGCTAGGGAGCCAAATGTATCAAAGGCAAAGGGAACAAAAGCGTGCTGGTTCTCTGCGCAAGCTTTAGCATGTTTATCCACTTTCTTTGATTCTGCCTTTCTTGCCGCTTGACCAGCTACAAAACCGTTTTCCCGTAAACCAACCAAAGGGGAAACCCCTGTGAGGTCCACACAAGCATGTTTGCCCCCAGCCCAGCCGAAGACGAGCAGATCCGCTGGTCGCAAAGTAGACCGCCCCTCCATAGGGTCCGTGAGGAAATTCACAGGGGCTTCTTTCTTAGCAGAAATCCCAGCTCTTCTTAGGATGTCCCCCAAAACATCTTGTACCCAGTCATGCCGATATTTGAACCCAGGTAGCTCTTTACAGTGAAGGGCGTGCTCCCCATATTTATCCATACAAGCTTTACGACATATCGGACATGTTTCATCTTCCGGGTACATAGGGATCATCAACCGGTATTTGAGAATTGCTCTATATTCTACTGGAGACATGCACTGTCCCAACCCTTCAATCGGGATAACGGTCAAAAAGTCTTGAGCATGGGGGCTCTTCAGGCACTCAAACACCGCCTTTTGGCGGGATGACAAAGAAAAAACTTCTCCCAGGCTTTGTGCGATTTTGCTAAACAGAGCATTCGCCAAAGTTGTTTGTGGCTTCGAGGGGGCGGTGTCCTTATTAGAGAAACCGCCAATATCCAAGTCTGGGAGAAGGACATATAAGCGTTCAAGCGCCTGCTGATAGTCCGGGTCAAGCCCGAAGACCCCACTGTTTCGAAGGATATGATCTTGTAGTTCCCAAGACTGAGCTCTAGAGGCCACAAAAGCATAAGCCCCAACATCTCGAGCTGAAAGGAGTCCCAAACCACCGAGACGCATTGGCAAAGATGCCAAACGCCATTGGAGATCACCAAAAAAAGGGCCACCACCCACGACAATGTCTTCTATAGCCTCCCTGAGGCCATCATCGAACCGAGATACCGCATCCTCCATCAAATGGGGTTGACAAGTGCGCAACCCAAAAAGTAACTTAGCAACTCCCATGCACGACCTTAGCAAAAGTAGTTCACATTGGGGATTCCTAAGGCAGGGCAAGAGTTTCATGAGGTCAACCGCTCCCGAGGCCCGCCGCCCAGCCAACTCCTCAATAAAGCTAGGATCACGGCTAACAGCTCCACCAAGGAGCTTAACCCCCCTCTCTGGTCTACCAATCCCTCTCGGGAAAAGTCCGTCCTGAACTTTACGCCCATCGCATGTCGGCCAAAAAATCTCTGTTTTCTTAATGTTGAGATAAAGCCCCAGAGATGGCCCTTCCACGTTGATGATGTCTAAGGCCTTAGCAACCTCAGACGCTTTGCCGATAATCGTTCCATCATCCAAATACCAAGCATGAAACAAAAGGTTACAACGGTCCTGGACCCGAAGAATAAGGGGGTGTAAGGCAAGGGCAAAGAGAAGGGGCCCTAAGGGATCTCCTTGTTGTACTCCGGTAGTAGCCCCAATACAATCATTACCAACATACAACTTAGCAGGCTGAGCATAAAGAAATTGGACCCACCGATAGATTGACGGGCAATGCTGATGAACCTCTTGAAGGAAGGTTGTGCGGTCGACCGTGTTAAAAGCATTAGAGAAATCCACAGTAAGCAAGGCCAAGGAGCCGTCTTCATGACAAGAGTTGAGAAACCTGTTTGCACTGTGAAGCACCGCCTCTGCACCATTAGGCATCCCTACCCCAAATTGAAAGTCCCCCAAGTGTTGGGCCATGTCTTTCCCGACCTTCTTCATCACCACCTTAGAAACCAACCTTCGCAAAATACACCCCATAGCAATAGGCCGAATTCCTTTATTTGGCTTCAATAAGGGGGTGAGGGGGGCCGACGCAACAAACTCAGCAAGCACTTTAGGGTAAGATCCCTCAAGTAATAAGTTAACAACTTCAGTAATGCTCGTAAGCAAACCTGAGGGGGTCACAGAGCCCTCGCCATCAATAGCATCTAACAAGTGTTGGGCCCGCATCCCGTCCCTACCACATGACGTCCCTTTGGGGAAGGATCGGATACATTTGAACACACACTCCTCATCAACAACAAGAGTGGGTTGGGCTAAAGGGTTGGAAGGCAAGGACGGGGGTGGCACCACTGGGTGTTTATCAATAAGAGCTTTCAAGGTCGACTCACCAAAAGGGGCAACTCCACTAGAGCATAGGACCTTAATCGCAGCCGTGAAATGCCCATCTCTGACTTTCCGAAGACATTGCTTAACATTAGGGTCCCTTTCCTTGTCTTCCTCTCTCATGCATTCCCCCCTAATAGCACCAGCCTCTCCCACGCTATCCAACAGGGACGAGACCAAAGCATCAAACCCGGACCCATTTTTCCAAACTGTTAGCGCGTGCAAGATGTTACTACACTGCAAAGATTTCCTGTTCCCTGATCTTCGCTCTCGTCTGGTGGATGGTCTGACCACCCGCAAGGTGCAACGTGGTAGCAAAAGCAATTGAGCCCAATTTTCAACGGAACCTGGCGACCCCACCACTTTACGCAAAGCACCTGTTAAAACCTGAGCAAACAACAACCGACAACTGGGGGGAATGCTTTTAACAGTCTGAATGGGGAGTGAAAAAACCCGCTCGAGGAGGTTAACATCACCCCCTAGCCCAGCTGGGTGACGTGGGTTTGTGTCAACCACCACTGGATATGGTTTCCGGATCCCAACAATAAAATCTTCAACATCCTCCGAGAACATGTCAAACGACACAACCTCATCATCATGCTTGCACCCCCTACTGAGTGCATGCACTACCATGCACCTTCCACACAACCATTTATCACCTGCCTTAAGAACTTCCCCAACATCCAAAAAAAGCTCTAAATCCTTGGAGATAGCCTCCTTCAAAGACAGCCTTCGGTTTTCTGTCTTGAGGTGGGTGCTTTGGATGTGTTCAAGTAGGCGGAAAAAACCCCCAGACCCAGGTTTGCCGTCTTTACATTCGTGGAAAGATTTGAAGGGGCATGTCCTTAAACCACTAGCAGGGCCCTGCACAGAGCCCCTTGGCTTAACATTCCTACCCCTCCTTGTAGGAGCCATGCGCGTAGGTTAACTGCCACAAGAGATAAAAAAACAAAAACACATAAACGGTGCACCGAACTCGAGATGAGTTGTGAGGGGTAGAATACCGATGGAACCCTATACAAGCCGAAGGAGGGCAGCAACCGCGAGTTGCCCACCCTCTAGATGGTACCCCACATGACCCCTCACACCATGGCCGTTAGTTAAAGATTAGCAACCCAACAATACGATGAAAGATTAGAAGAGCCGAATTTGAATTTCAAGATCAAATCACCTTAAACAATACCCACTTCACAAGATTACTAAAAAAAACAAGCTTTCTCAAACCTTCACTTCATAGGGGCATTTGATCGAACACCTTGTGTGCAAATCATCCAAATCCAAATGTTGCCCCTTATTTTAACAATTTTCACACAAAAAACATTCCTCGATCACCTATCAGATTCGGTTAACCCCCTCCTTAGCAAAAATTGTTGAGTAAAATAATATTAGCTTCTTCTTATTCTTCAGTTCGTCAATCTCCGGCGACGATCGGAGATGAAAGATATCGCTAGGGCGGGGGGTTGGTTTTGTGCCCAATTGGAGCCTTTTTATTTGTAAAGTGATCTTGATTGCATTAGATTTCTTACGACATAAGTGTGGACAAATACTGTTGATCCAGTGCCCTAATCTCAATATTGTGCTCCAAATTCAATGTATGAAGATATTAAGATAATGCATAAACAATCAGAAAATTTAACGTTCAAGGAAACTAAATTAGATAAATGTGCAAAATAGAAATAGAATTGATCAAATTAGTGACCTGATGCTCGATTGGCTTGAGCAATCCGATGAAGCAAGGCCTTAACTTGTGATCACTAGTGATGAGAGATAGTAGGAAGAAGAATTTGTTTGTTGGTGTTTTAATGGAGTTGAATTGGTGTTTTAATAGAAGACGAAGGCTTCGATGAAGAACCTACAAATGAAGATCCATGATGGAACAAGAAACAAGGAAGAAGAGGAGGGTCACACCCCAAATTCAGTTTTATTAAATAACTTTTTTGCCAAAAGTGACTTAAATTCTTCCTTTAGATTGGTGGTAAGTTCATATGGTTTTGAACTATAGTCCCGAGTTCTAATCCTTTGGATGGCACATTGTTTTTAGCTTATTTTATTATTTAACTTTTTTTTCTTTGTTGTTAACTTTTTTAAAAATCTTTTGTTTCAATTTTTTAATCTATGTTTTGATTTATATACCTTAGTCGGTGCAACTTTATATGTTTTTTTAATATACTTAACTACGTAATGACATTGTTAGTTTGTTGCAACGCATGTACCGAAGCTCGCAAATGCACCGCGTCACGTAAGCAAGGTTCGTGGCCTTTGTTATCGGCCAATTATCGCACCTCAACTTTTGAATTTTACACTTTGATCCCCTATAATATCTAAAAAGTTTTTAAAATGTCATTTGACCCTCTTAAATTTCAAACGTGTCAGGTTTATTAAAAAAACTATTTTATTACATTCTTTTTGTATACATGTCAGTATAGGTTCTAGTTCATATACGTTTTGAAGTAAATTTTTTTGGGAATGAACCGATTCAAATATACATTTTCAGTTGGTTTATGTTTCAACGTAAATGTAGTTCGGAGGCAGAGCCAATTGTAGTCTACATAATATCATTCTGCGTATAGTGTCGCCGCAATGCGCGACCGGGTAATAAAACTAGTATACTCTTAAAAATAAAGGTCGGTGAGATGGTTTTTTTTTCTCAATTTCTAGAAAATTATGTTTTATGTATTCTTCTTGAAAATTTCACGTCGATTAATTTTCGGGACCAGTGGTTGAGTCTCAACCTTTAATCCAGGGCCCAAGTTCGAGTATCTGCAATTTTTAACATTTTTGAGGTTACGACTTTTTTATTGCACACGTCCCTTTTTCTTTTAAATTGACATATTTCCTCTCAAATGTTCAAGTTTCTCTACTTTTAACCAATTAAGTTTTTAAATTTTTTTTTTCTTAATTTCGTATTTTTTATTATTTAACTCCTTTTATATTTTTTTCACTATTCTAATATTCAAAATTATTTTTATCTACGAGTAGATGTAAATTCGATCTAGGTAATCGATTCGTCACAACTTAATACATTTCTTTTAATTATACTACAACTTTATACATTTTTTGTGTACTTAAACATGACGCGCATAATGAGGTTTACAAATGTGCATCTAACCGCGTAAATGTCATGCTACGGCTCATGAAACTGCAACTTGGTTGGCCTGGGTCTGATTTCCACGAGCTACATCTATTTTTCTCTATTTTTCCTTTTTTTTCCATGTTTTCTTTTACTATTATTGTATTTTTAAGTTTAAATTGCTTTTTTTAATTATTAAGCCATGACGCACGGATGTCAAATATCTCGAATCCGTGTTTCGTAACAAATTATTTTACAACATCAATTTTATAATTCTCTTTTGAAGTACTTAACAGTATCGATTTCACTGTTGTAAGCGGGTGAGTTCACAGCAATTTTGGACGTTGTTGTTGAAGCTTGCAAATGTTTCCTTTACCACATTAAAGTCATAGTTAGGCCCCGCCACAAAGCGCGGGGGTAAAAAATCTTGTTATTATTATTTAGATAGATTAGATTTATAGAAATAGATTTCATGTTTTAGAATTTTAAAATATTAACATGATATTAACATCTACTGATATTTTAACTAGGTTTACTCCAATGGGTGTTGCGTTAAAAAGGACTTCACAAGTCGTAACAACAATCACTTTAACGTAAAATGTAACCAGACTTAAAAACAACATCCCAACGGTTGTCACAACACTGTAATAGCTTAGTGTATCTTCATCGTAATTCTTAAAAGTAAGCCTCATCGTGAACCCCAAAAATGCACCGTATGTTAAAAGTCATGCACCATCATAAATACGATTAAAATAATTGCAATTTTGATTACAACTTTTTTAAAGAAATCATATATTGAAACCTTAGGGAAAAAACTAAAGATAGCCGCATAGTTTAAAAAAAATGTTTACAAACGACAAGTGTTGCAAAAATCGGGATTAATCGGCGGTTAATCGGCGATTAATCGAAAATTGGCCCCTCATTTAGAAATTTTTGGCTAATCGGCCAATTAATCGCTAGGCGGTCAATGGAGGTTAAAATCGGACCTAGGCGGACCTTAGACGAACCTACGCGGTCTTAATCGGCCAAAAATGCGTAATTCCGGCGGGGTTCCGGCGACCTTCCGGCAAATTTCAAAAATTCCGGCCAAAAATTGGAATTTCGGCTTAAACTTGGAAATTCCGGTCAAATATGTGTATTTATATATATAACTGAATTTTTTTTATTAATTTTGCATATGAAAATATGTGTATTTATATATAAAACTCAAAATTATATATAAAAATTTCAATTCGATTAATCCCGACTACTCCCGATTATGCTAGTCGGTACCCCACGACCCGACTAGCGCCTAGTGTTTTTTACAACACTACAAACAACAATTATTATAATAAAACAAAACAAGTAGAAAATCAAATGATTAATGGGCTTTAAGGGGGCATTAAAAGGCATTATAACATCTTAAAACGCCATTTTACACCCTTGTAGGTATTATAGGGGCGTTATAGGTGAAGGTCGTTATAACCCTAACTTCTCATAAATATTATAATTAGGTGATGATTAATGGACATTAAAGAAAGTTATCCATTACTTATCTTTTTGCCTAGAAAAATGATGATGAGGTGATGCTTATGTGATAGAAAGTGTTCATTAAGAAGTATTAACCATTGTAATGGTGTGGGTTGTACTCATTTTTGAGTTTTTTTATTTATATTTTTGAGTTAAATACGGTTTTCATCCCTGAGTTTTATTGAAATTGTCATTAGAGTCCAAAAGTTTAATTTTTGTCGTTTGCATCCAAATGTTTCACAAAAATTGCATTTGAGTCCATTTAACTACTTCGAATTAATACCGTTAATTTTTTCCGTTAAGTTTTTTACATTAGGGGTATTTTTGTCACAACAATTAAAAGAATAAAAAATCAACTCTATGTGAGGGGTTATATACGTTAGCCTTGTTTGGTAATCACCATTGCGATTTGAATCCACCTATTTTTATAAAATAAAATATAATGATAATCACCTAAAGTGACTAATTTCAAACTTTATAAAAATATACACCACCAAAATATATAAATAAACAAACAAGTCATATGACACAAATCATTTGAATCATAATCATAAAAGATAAATCATCATAAAAGTATAAGAAAACAAAAAACAATATGAGATTAGCAGTCCTCAAATAATAAGCATAAAAATATTAATCATCGTAATCAAAATTAAACTCTAAGCTAAAGAAGTCTATTATTTAACAAGATGGGAAAAAGTAATATGACTACTAAACAAAAATACATTAATAAGACAAAAAAACAAATGACTATCATGAATTCAAATCACAACTTTAGGTACTAAAAAGACTAAACACATAAAACTTTTCACATAAGTTGTTTTTTTTAGTCAAAATTTTTACAAAATAAAAAACTAGCTCACGAGAAAAGTTTTATGCGTTCGGTCTCTTTTGGTAATTATAGTTTCTGAAGCTGGTTTATTTATATATCTTTTTGTGGTGTATATTTTATAAAGTTAGAAATGAGTTATATTTAGGTGGTTGTTATTATATTTTATTTTATCTAATAAGTGGATTACATCTCAATAGTGATTACCAAATGAGACTAAATGCATAAAACTCCTTATGTTGAATTGATTTTTTATTTTGTAAATGTTTTGACAAAATACCCCTAATATAGGAAACTTAACAGAAATTTTAACGGTGTTAATTACAAGTAGTTAAATGGATTCAAATTACAACTTTTGTGAAACATTTGGATGCAAACGGTAAAATTTAAACTTTTGGACTCAAATGACAATTTTTATTAAACATTAGGGATGAAAACCGCATCTAAATCTATATTTTTTTTAATTTTTAACCTCAATACTTTTACATATTTTACAATTTAACCTCAACAGTATCTCACTTTCAACTTTGATTTCATATACTTTTCATCTTTAAAATTTTTCGTTTTACATTTTGGTCTAAATTTTACGAGTTAACATTCCGCAGCTTGCGCATGTGGTTCAACATTTTTACACTTCTTTTTTCCCGTTTAACACGCTTCGGTATAAAATATGCGAGTTAACACGCCGCGACGTACGTGTGTTGTTCAATATTTTTACGCTTGTTTCCCCCCGTTTAACAGACTCGTCGCAAGGCGCTGGTGCTAGAACGATTTATTTATTGTTTTAGATGTTTTGCATTCCGTGTGCGTGATTTAAAGTTTTTACATCTAGTTTCGTTCAGTTTTATTCTTTTATTTTTTGTTTTTTTTAATACGAGTTTTCCGGTGTTGATGGACACTAACGATTGTGTGTCATTGGTGCTACTTGTCCATTGGTTTACGCTTCCCGCTACAACACGTGGGGCTTAATACTAGTTATTCTGTAATTTGTATTTTTATCTTTTCTGCTGGCCTAAACCTCACCACCACTTCCACCTCAGGCTGCTTCCCCTTCGAGAAAACACCACCACCTCCACCCAAATCCCACCCCCACCATTGTAGACTGAACCACCCAAATCCCAAACCTTCTTCTGCTTGAAACTATCACAGATCCCTCGCTTGCTTGAAACCCTCGATTCATATTGTAGAATTCGATTCATGATGTTTGGTTGATTTAGCTTGTGTTTGTTTGATTGCTTTTGCTAGATACCACTGATATTCGATTCAAGTAAGTAAGTTTGTTTTATAAACATGTTTACCATGTATTCGAGTTTAGCTAACTCAACAACTCAATTGACGATGAAGATATAACGAGGAATCATTTTTTTGAAATATAATCATGGATAGATCTTTGCATGATTTTCTTGCAAGATTTATTTTATATTGTTTTTTTAAAATGACGAGCAATTATGACTTTACTCGTTGACTTGGCGAATAGTCGAGAATTATAACTTTTTCTCGATGACATGGATAGGATGGACATAGAGTTAGTAGACAAACCAAATCGCTGAGACATTATAAACAATAAAATTCAATTGCTTAATGAAATGAGCAAAGACAGACAGTGATTGCATTTGTTCATTTACATTAGATGTTTGATTATTTACTTTTGTTCATGTTAGGTTATTTATGTCTTGTACATGATTATGTATATGATTTTCTAATCAAATACTTAACTTTAAAATTATTTAAGATGATTCTGTTTAAGTTTGAAATTAAGAATGTTAAATTTTGATTATTAAAAAGTCATGTGCCTACTTACATCAACTACGTGTTTGTGACATGTTCGGTTATGTGCTATTGAACTATTTGGTTATGTGTTCCTGAACATGTTTAATTGTTTAATGAACGAACACGAGAAGAACAATAATTTTTCGTTAAGCTATGTAGTCGTAATCCATTCATGAACAAGTTCAATTCTAAATGAACAACCGTGCTTGTTTGGTTTAGTTCGGTTCGATTCATGTACTGCTCTAGCAAAAAAAATAAAAAAATAAAACAATAACAAAGTTTTTCGCAGACTAAGGGGCTGTTTGGCAACTTCTGAATGATTAAGTGCTAAACTAATAAGAGGTCTGAACCATTAAGTGCTGAACTATTAAGAGGTCTGAACCATTAAGAGCTACTGTATCGTTTAACTATTAAAAGGCAAATGTCTGACCAATTTCAGATAATATGTCTTAACCATTCAGCATTAGACCTTTTAACCATTCAGCATCAGTATAATGCTTAACCATTCAGAGGTAAATGTCTTAACCATTAAGACGTGTGCTTGCGAAACAAACAGTCTGAACCATTAAGTGCTGAACCATTCAGACATCTGAATCATTAAGATGTTGCTTAAGAGGCTGCCAAACAGCCCTTAAGGCCTAAGCGGGATTTAGACAATTTGGTAATTTGGTAATTTACTAAAAAGATTAAAGAAAAACCATGTAGGATCGAAACTAGTAACACGTTAACACATGAATACATGATGATAATTTTGACTTTTTACACCTAAATAATCGTTTCGTGAGATTTACGCATGTAACCCGCGATTCTCTGCTCTTGATCATCGTCTCTATCGCCAATCGCTACTACTTCTGCTATTCGACTGCTTTCACAGGTAATTATTGCAATGCGTTCATTCAAATCGAATGATTCTTTGTTTCTTTCTTTGATTTTGATATCTATTTTTCAATTGCATCTTCAATTTGCTGTTCTTTTTGCAAGTGTTGCAATCGAAATAGGTTTTCATAACACACAATTGAACTCACTTAGCGCCACCATCGATTCTCATTGCCGCCTCCCTCCGACCAACCTCTTCTCCTTTACCCTGATCGTTTCTATACCTCCAAATTCTCCAACGACGTTGCTCTTCTGCTCTACGCCCTCTATCAGCAGGTTTTAAAACTTCATTCCCTTTTGATTAGTACTTACACTCGCTCTCCATAATTCTCAATTGCTTGATTTTACTGAATTGATTCTGCATTAGTTCAGTTTTATTGTTGAGTAATTTACTTTCAACTTAATTAGGTCTGGGTTTCTGAAATTATGCTTGAGATTTGTTTCAAACAATTGGGATTTCATTATTTTGGTTTATGATTTGTTTTTTCCTTTTGGCATTTGATGTGAAGTGGTAGATCCACATAACAGTACAACTGTGCTTGCATTAGTTATAACATCGAATGTAGTGTATTTTATCTGTATGTTATAAACCCCTCTTCAAGAGAAAGGGCCAGATTTTTGGTTTTTGATGTCAAACCTAGTGTTATCAAGATCATTTTTCCCCAATTTCTTTGTGGCTCCTTGTTACTGATTATGCTGTTTTGTTGTTTGTTTTTCTGGTGTTTCTGCGTATTGTCTGAAAGTAGATAGAGTTCAGGTTGTAGGTAGGTTTTTGGAACTGCTGAAAGTTAAAAAAGAGAATGCATTTAGCTGCTTATTGTGAAATACAGGATTGTGGTCTATGTAACATCTGCTAACCACCAAACAAACAGT
Organism: Flaveria ramosissima; assembly: GCA_025215565.1. Classification (NCBI taxonomy): domain Eukaryota; kingdom Viridiplantae; phylum Streptophyta; class Magnoliopsida; order Asterales; family Asteraceae; genus Flaveria; species Flaveria ramosissima. The sequence continues at coordinate 7,685,333 of CM046036.1, forward strand.
CATGTTATGTGAAATTGTGAATGATGATGATATTAGGCCTTTAGTATTCACTCTGTTTGGATCACTATCTCACGCTAGCAATTGGGTTAGTCGAGTTTTAGTTATGATCTTAGTCTAAGTTTTATAATTGATCCCAATCTTAGTTGGAGAGAATAGGACCATAAACTATCCGTTTGGCCATTGGTTATTTTCCTATCTTTCAGTTATATTTTGTGATGATGTTGACGTAAAGCAAGTCTCATTAATTGTAGAAGGAATGAAAAACCCCCATAGGAAATTAGGAATATAGGACGATGGGGAGTTTGAATGTGTGTCTAATTGTAGTAATTTGAGTGTTTGACAAAAAATGAGTATGACGTTTCATTGTTATCTAATATTGAAATAGTTAAATTCGAGGAATACTGGTAATTGACTACTGAGATAAATTTAAAACTACATATCAGTTAACTGGTTACCTAATTATCATATTATTTTTTTGAACGGTGCAATGATTAATTTATACATGCATGATTTTTGTTGTGTCAGATTTCAGGAAGGAGTCGGATCTTATGTAAATGGATGCTTCTTTGCCACTTGATAAGTTATCTTTAGAGTCTACAAATGAAGATGGCTCACCAGGTTCTAACCCAAAGTAAGTTTTACCAGTTCATGCTCATAGAGAGACAAACTATAGATACAAATTAATGAATTTCAATAAATAATATAATGGATAAGCTCCAGTAAAATTTCAATATTGGATTGTGAATTGTCCTGTCCTGAATAATGGCAAGGCATGAATAGTTTTCATCTTCTCTCACAATTTCACAGGGCAAAAATGCATGTTGTGTTGGTATCAACTGGAAGTTTTAATCCTCCTACATTCATGCATTTACGTCTTTTTGGTATGTGTTCCTGGCTGCTAGTTTTTGTCATTTGTTTGTAGTCGTGTTTGAGAAATGATTCTGGGTAACATCAAACAGCTGCACAGTTTTCTCTTATAAGTGTTAAGAAAACTTTGCTTAAGTCAAATATGTATATATTAGTTTTTAGTTTTATGGTGTGAGTGAATAAACTATCGTGATTCAAAGTTTTAGGAATTTAAAATAACATGTTTACAGCTCCAGAAGCCAATATAATAGAATCTAGTTATAAACTAACCTTATATATTTCTTTGGCATGCTTAGAATTGGCAAGGGATTCACTAAACTCAAAAGGGTTTCATGTTGTTGGTGGTTATATGTCACCTGTAAATGATGCATACAAGAAAAAGGTATTTGGTTTGCTGTAGCATTACGTTCTTCGCACCAGAAATTTTTTTACATGTAAATAGAGAAGGAAAACATATGTTTCTTCGCGATGGAATTCATCGCAGTCTCCTAATTAAATTGGATTTAGTTATTTGTTGGTGTCATCGTGACTCTTTAGTACAAGTTTCAGTAGGGCTTACAAGTGTCTGCCCATTGCAGTTGGGTTGTGGGTTATTTATGTTACAATTTCTCCTCTTTCCTCATATCATTTTGTCTTCTACAAAATCATAAATTTGCAGCATTTTACTACGAACCTGTTTATCAACTATCTAGATGTGCTCGTGGTTGCACACATTTCCTGTGTGTAATAACCTATAACCTATAATATGCATAATTATTTAGTTCATAGCTCTCAGACAATGAGATTTTATATTGTTGGAGTGCAAGGACCAAACTTTTATGTTTGCACAGGGTCTCTTACCAGCTGAACACCGCATCTCAATGTGCCAACTAGCTTGCAAAAGTTCTGAATTTATAATGGTTGATACCTGGGAGGTCTCTCTCTCTCTCTCTCTCTCACACACACACACACACGAAGTGGTTTAAATATTAAATGTTTTAGAATGGTTAAAAAAATTTGATATGGTTTCACAATCACCATGATTGTAATAAAGACGAATTGGAATTGGTAAGTGGACAAATATGCCATTCTATAGGTGTAGTCATTGTTATGTACTTTTAGGCTACAAGTTGAATGCATCCCTTTTTAGTTTAACACATGTAGTTTTGATTTTTGTTTCTTTGAAATGGACAGCTTTGTTGTATAAAGTGTTTGCTAATTTTTTTCTTTTTTTTATTGATGCGGAAATATATTTGTTTTAGGCCAAACAAAGTTCGTTTCAACGATCACTGACTGTGTTGTCAAGAATCAGGAGCTTCTTTTGTGATAGTGGCCTGATACCTAATGGTATGCTAGTTTGCTTGTTCCTTATGCTGCCAAAATAGCTTACTAATATGTTTGTCTGTCATCTAGAGTTATATTCATGTTGTTTCTTGTTACACCTCTTAAATCAGTTTCTTTTCTTCAATATATCTGAATATTTACTTTGCAAACCTTCTCATAGTCCAAAAAGGATGCACCTTGTTAAACAATAAGTTGTGACAATGTTCGATTTAGGAGTAGGCTTAGTGCGACTAAAGGAGAAACTGATGGTTCCACTTTAAAGCCAATGGTCTCAATGTACTGAGACTGTTTTGGCCCAATTAGCCTTTTCAAAACTGTTATATCCTCTGTTTTAGTACCAATCAAGCAGAATATGAGTAGAAGGTTTAAGGTTGAAATACCACTTGCTACAAACACTAATTTTGTTCATGCAATTGTAGAATTTTTAAAGGTCATGCTTGTTTGTGGCTCTGATCTACTACAATCTTTTGGGACTCCTGGAGTCTGGATACCTGAACAGGTAAATCGTTCTTGATTACCTCTCTTTTATGGACTTATGGTGATGGCACAAAGTATTACTCGGATAGTCATCAATCAGCTAAAAAAAAGTTGGGGATTCTTAGATAATTTTACATTGATCTGAATAATCAATTTGCAGTAATAGATGTTTCCCTAAATCTGATATCTTGATTCAATAAGAAGAAAATCATAATCATAATCGCTTTCCGACAACTACTGTTGCAATAAACCGTAGGAGATCACACATTCTTGAATTTTTTTTATGTCCATCTTTTCATTTTAGGTCAGGACTATAATCAGAGATTATGGTGTGGTTTGTATCCGCAGAGAAGGTCAAGACATTGAAAAAATCATCTCAAATGATGAAATCTTGACAGAATGCAAGGTAAACTACTCATTTAAATAGCTTTTTAGGTCAAACTTCAAACGAGAATCATTAAATAACTTGGAAAATATAAACCACTTTTCAGCCCTTGAATCATATTTCAATGAATGATTGAAATTCCCCTCTATTGCCTCTTTTCCACTCATGAATCAGGACTGTCCTCATTTTATTCCCTCTGTGATCAACGGTCAAAAGTAGTTCCTTTGGTTAACACCCCTTAAGATGCTATTGTTCTTGTATGAATCTTGCAGAGTAACATCGAAGTGGTGGATGAAATAGTACCAAACCGAATTAGTTCAACTCTCGTAAGGTAGCCATCATATTGCTATACCTTTTGTTAGCATTTTGCTTTAACATGAAGCTCAAGTATGTTTGTTTTTATGATTGCAGAGATTGCATTTCACGGGGTTTGTCAGTTAAATATTTGACATCAGATGAAGTTATTGACTACATTAAACGAAACCGACTCTATGCCAACACTGCAGCTTGACTGGAATGAAGTTCGTTAGGTGGTTATATTCCCTCGAATAATCCAAATATTGTTGTGTGAGATAATCTTGTAACTCTTAACTTATGTCTATTCTTGTACAACTTTTACATTCAATTTTGTGTTTCTTTTTTATTATAAATTCAATTTCTGTCGTACTGCAAGGAGAAATTCTACTAGCTCCAAACAATAACAAATTATTGTATGTAAAATATTTTCATTATTTAGAATAACAGCAAAGTTTGAACCACTCTCAAAATTGATCACTAATATAAACTAAACAAGTACATCCATCCTTTTGAACATCTAACTTTCTTTTCACTCAAAACAATTCATATAATGAATCCATAAATTCAGTAGTAAAAATACAATTGACTCAACTTTGACTTTCACTTTAAAAGGTAAAGCTTGATCCATTCTCAAACATCATGCTTGTCAGGAATCGGTTATCCCTAACCGTAACCTGTAACGCACAAGTTGCCACAGGATGTTGACCCAAGTGTCTGGGACACCGGGTAGGCACCAATGCATGCAGTCCTGACCCCAAACGGCCACGGCATCCTTCTTTCCCAACCAAGTGGCTGGATGCGCATCTGCTCTGAATTCGCTCAAATGAGTCAGATCAAGTAGTTGGATATCTGTGCCTTGCAGTGCCTTAACAATCAACTCATTGATCACTCTTGCTTCTTTGTTCACTCCATTGTTGCTGGGGTCAAACCACAAGTCAAGCTGTTTAGGTATCATCACCATGTAAATATCTTATCCTTCATAGTTCATACAATTCATAAAAAGTACACGCAAAAGAATGTTAGAATACACAAACATGTTAAAACATGAGGCGTTTTAACATGAGCTTATCATGTGTAACAATAAAGCTCACGAGCTTTTGATGGACAGTATTTAAGATTTCTTTCAGTTGATTGATCTGCACTAACAACATTGACTTTTTTTGAACAAAACCAATACAGTAGAAATTTTAAACCGAGACATGGATAAGGAAGATACAGATCTATAAAATCCACATACCTCGGAGCTCTCAAGGGGTTTGTCGAATAAGCAACTTCCATTTTGGTTCCAATCACCGCCATGGAAGTGCCTAGGTGATTGCAACCGCCAAAATTTAAGCGTCTTTGGGAATTCTATTTGTATGTAAGAAGCCATGTGTTTTAGTACAATTTGAAGCCCGTCCAACATATCGGGAGCAGGAACTATTGGCTTCCCTCCTTCATAGAAAACAAGTTTCGAAAACTTATCATAGTTCCACCTGTAAAAGGCTAAAATGTAAACGCAACGTACATCGCTTTCAATTTTTTTTCAAGGAAGAAAACTTGATACACAGTGTGTGTATAATATGTATACCAGTGTCCAGTATTGAAAATGAGAACGTCATAGAAACCACCAATATCCTTCCACTCTTTCGCAGGAACATCCACATCTACACGATATACGCCCTTTCCTTCAGTCATCGAGATCTCAGACTGCCTGTCAAAGGAGGAAATCCTTTCAATAACGCAAGTTCCAAACATATGCAAAACCTAAACTTTCTTAGTGATAAAATCTTATAAGACCTGGATACCAATGTTCATCTATCATATATTAGCTCAACAAAGATTACTACCTTAAACTTATGACATTAATTGAACATCTTAGATTCTAACCATTAGAAATTTGATAAAACAATTGGGTGAAATCAAAACTTACTCGTACTTTGTTAACAAAACCGCACGATGATAGGCAACAGTGACATTAAACTTAGGGAAATAAGCACCTCTCCAAGCACCTTTCCTCTTCCACTTCTTTGCACTTGGATCAGCAACCCTGAGTATACACAACAAACTTACCAAGAAATTCTCGTTCAAAGAATCCCCAACAAACCCTAGATTCTTATCCCTCATCAAGCCCATAAATTCAACTGGATCAATCTCGTTTAACTCGCAATCTTCAGGCACCCATTTCCAAGAATTAATCAGGTCCATATTATCTCTCTGATTTCTAAGACAATTCCATGCGTTTCTATGAAAAGGACAACTCTCGTTGTAGATGGGTCGTCGATGGTTGGGATCAATCACCCATTTTCCGGTAAATAGATTACAGGGTACTGGGGGTGCTGATGATGAGGGTTTTGAATATGGGAGAAGTTTTGAGTAGAAGAAAGTGAGTACACAGGTGGAGATGATTAACCATGTTAACAGTGTTGAAGGTAGCTTAGTAGCCATCTTATGTTAATCATCAGAAAGAAAGAGGAGATGCAATGAGAGATCTGCAAACGATTAGCTTGATTTTGTACTTGATAAAAGGGTTTAACAACAACTTTGGTCCTTCACCTTTTGAATTTCTGAGATGGTCACAAATGTAATATGTAGCAATGTCACTGGAGGTTGTTTCTGTTGTTTACTCTTTTTCCTGTAAAAGTAATATATTTGGAGGTTAAGAAGCATATATGTTAGGAATAACTTTGTTATGATCTAGTCTAATGACTAATCAGCATCATGAAATCATAATAAATTGTGTGACGAGTATAATATTTAAGAAGCATATCCTACTAATCCTTTTAGTAGGATATGTACTTGACATGTAATATCCACCGTCCTTTGGTGCACATTTGCCATTTCGCACCTAAAATATACGCTACACCATTACTACAGATTTTAAATAAAACAACAGGGTACATCTGAAATAAATATAGGCTTCAATGACCTTGAAACTACATCATATATTGAAAGTCAAAGTGTCTTTATAGGTTGGTAATGATGATAATAACTGTGACCATCAATCTCAACGAGAAACAACACTATACATGTCTTGTTTGTGAAAATCAAAGATAAACAGATATCATTAGGTGTCAAATTGTCCAATGAACTTTATCAACTATTTTTGGAGTTATATAATGCTAAATTGCTAACAGTCTGTGCTCATGATTTTAGATCACAATCTAAAATCAAATCTTGAGACTAACAAAGCAAAATTTCATGAATCAAGCAACAACATTACGTAAATCATAAAAGTAGATGACTGAATCTAATTAGCCACCAGAAGCTCCAAAAGTATATACACTATATCAATTTCAAAGTGAAATCTAACCTAACTTGAATCTCATCTACTTAAGAAAACACACAATATAAATCAACTTGCAAACTGCATTCACAATAATAAATTAAAGGTAAATGCATTCCAAATTCCAAAACAGAGATGTAACTAAAGATGATGGATTGATGGCTAATGTTAATCGATAAATCAAAAGCTAAGAACAGTAGATCCCCGCGAAACCAGAATGTACTTAAAGATGATGGCTTGTAACAAACCTGAGCTTAATTGAAGACGATGAAAGCAGAAACCAAATGGATCGATGAAGACGATGGGCAGAAACGCAATATCACGATCAGATGACCCAAAAAATAGATTCGATCCACTGTTGTTATGTTATTCAGATTTGATGGTGGTTTGTGCAACAAGGGGTGTGGTGGTTTCTGCTTTAGATTCTATTCATCAGACTCCCTAGGGTTGTGATGGAGAAGAAATGAAATTTTGAAAACTCTTAAAACGATAATTTTTATAGTGGTCAAACTCGAAATACTAGACCCGTGGTCGTTTATCCCACACGCAATGTAACGTTGTTTTGGTCTTTACGTTTCAGGTCTTTAGAAACCGTAAAAACAAAGTTTGGTGGCAAAACTCTAAAGTTCTAAACTTCAGTTATCAAAGTCGGAAAAATAAAACTTTACTAGAAACAGTTTGGTGCCCAAAATTTAATATAATAAACCTTAATTGTTAAAGTTTAAAATCAGGTCCCATATTTACACACCCTAAAAATCAAGGTTCTCAAATTTGAAGATATATGAAGAGAAATAGAGATAATAGGGTGTCTATATAATAAAAAAAATATGTTTGTATAACACAACCCTATAAATCAAGGTTCCTAAATTTTATCGATGATCATATACGCGTTGTATGATGTGTATGAAGTGTAAAGATAGATTTTTTTAAGAGTTAATTTCAATTTTGCTCCCTAAAGTTTGACAAAAATAACTATTTTCCTTCAAAAAAAAGAAAATTCCAAAAATAGTCCCCGTGGTTTGATCATATTGCAAGTTTGGTCCCCAGATTTTAAAAATTGCAAATTTAGTCCAAACATTTGGAAGTTTGTTGCAAAATTAGTCCCCACCGTTAGTGTCCGTTAGTTTTAAACGATCTTGGGACTAAATATGCAATATGATCAAACCATAGGGACTAATTGTGCAATTTGCTCAAAAATTTAAAAAAAAACTAAAAATTAAAAAAAAAATTGAAAATCAAATAAAATTTCTTTAAATAAAACATAATAAATTCAAATAAACGTAAATAATAAATTTCAAAAATTTTTTAAAAAATAAAATAAAGGTTAAAAAATCAAATCAAATTCAAAACTAAAGAAAGTAAAAACAAAACGTATGTAAAAAGAGAAAGCGAAAAATATTGGAAAAAAAGTATGTGATTATATTAAAATATTAAATAAAAACCAAATAAATATAATCGAATAATATTTATAAAATTCAAAATAAATATTGAAAATCATATTAAAGTTAAAAAAAATAAAAAAGCGGTTCGATTTTTTTTTTGTTTTTTGGATTTATACTTTCACAAGGTTTTTGTATTCTTCGATTTAAACATGACATATGAACTTTTAAATTTTAATTTTTAATTTTTATATGATTTTTTAGTTTTCTTTATTTTTTTGAGAAAATTGCGCAATTGGTCCCTATGATTTGACCATATTGCATGTTTAGTCCCTAGATCGTTAAAAACTAATGGACACTAACGATGAGGACTAAATTTGCAACAAACTTTCAAATGTTTGGACTAAATTTGCAATTTTTAAAATATGGGGACTAAACTTACAATATGATCAAACCATAGAGACGATTTTTGCAATTTTCTCTCCAAAAAATTAAAAACATCAATTTATCACCAAGAGGTTCATATGTTGTTTTAATTTCACACCAAAAGTTTTATTATTTTGAATAAAGTTGAAATAACTAATGAAACTTTAGACTAAAATTGAAACAAATTATGAAACTTTTGGAAGTAAATTGATGTTTTTAATCTTTTATAGAAAAATTGTTATTTTTAACAAAACTTAAGAAGTAAAATGGAACTTAACACTTTTTTTTAATATTAAAACATAATTAATAAAACTTAAATTTATACTTTAACCAAGAAAATGAGAGATTTTAGGAAATGAACAAAATTAATTGTAGGGTTTACTTTCGTAAATTCTTGATTCATCTCTCTCACGCAAGCACATACATGTTCAGCTTCTTCCAGCTTCTGGTAAGCTCTCACAATTTCATCTTTCAAATCTAACTTCCTTCACTTTCTTCATTTCATTTCATCTTATCTCATGATGATCTTCTTATAGAACAAAAAAATCCCCTTAGAATTTAGCCCTAGACATTTAGGAATCAAGAATCATGGATCAAAATGAGGGCAATGGCGGTGGTGATCCAAACGACCAATTCCACCGGAATGAAGCCATTTCCGCCGTCGTAGACGAGGGTTTCTTGGGGGAAGACGATGATGACTATGAGGATCTTTATAACGATGTTAATGTCGGTGAGGGGTTTCTTCAGTCTCTTCGAAAAAACGAAGATTTAGGGTTTAAGAATGAGGAGGAAGTTGAGAAGAAGTTGGAGTCAGTTTCTCAACAGGTGCATCAGCCACACGTGGTGGATGCTGCTGCTGCTGGTGGTGGTGGAGGTGAGAGGAAGTATGAGGGCAATGATGGTGGTTCTGGTAGAGTAGAAGGGAGTTTGAATATTGGGTTGGCCGTAAATGAGGCGGCAGGGCGGGGATCTGGCGGTGCGGTTGGTGGTCATGGTGGAGGTGGACTTAGAGTTGAATTAGGGCAGTCGTTGGCGAGAGTAGGTGATGTAGAAAGTGGGCATTTGAATAACAACAATGGCGTGTTAAACGTAGGGATGGGTCAACAACAGCCTCATCATACTGGTGGTGATGGTTTAGCTACACAAGGCGGTGGGAATGTTAATGGTTCTGGAGGGAGCTTTTATGGTAATGGTGGTGGTGGTGGCGGCGGTGGCGGCGGTGGCATGAGTATGGGTGGCGGTGGCGGTGCAGGTGGTGGTGGGGGGACGATTCTTTTTGTGGGTGATTTGCATTGGTGGACTACTGATGCGGAGCTTGAGTCAGAACTTTGCAAGTATGGTCAAGTGAAGGAGGTGAAGTTCTTTGATGAGAAAGCTAGTGGGAAATCTAAAGGGTATTGTCAAGTTGAGTTTTATGATCCTGCAGCTGCCACAGCTTGCAAGGAGGGGATGAACGGGCATGTGTTTAATGGGCGTCCTTGTGTTGTTGCATTTGCTTCACCATATAGTGTTAAAAGAATGGGTGAAGCACAGGTTAATAGAAACCAACAGATGGCTCAGTCTGCAGCTCAAGCCAAGAGGGGCCCTGGGGATCCTCCTGCTAAAACAGGCGGAAACAATATTCCTGCTGGCGGGAGTTTTCAAGGCGGCGGTGACAACAATAGAGGATTCGGAAGAGGGAATTGGGGTAGAGGTAATGGTCAAGGTATGGCGGGCCGTGGGCCAGGTGGACGTGGTGGTGGAATGGGTGGGCGAGGGGGGATGGGTGGGCGTGGTATGATGGGAAATGGGTTTGGACCTTTACCTATGATGCATCCCCAATCGATGATGGGTCAAGGGTTTGATCCTTCGTTTGGAGGCCCAATGGGTCGAATGGGAAGTTATGGTGGTTTCCCTGGTGCACCAACACCTCCGTTTTCGGGCATGTTACCTTCCTTTCCACCTGTTGGTAATGTAGGATTACCAGGGTTGGCGCCCCATGTTAATCCAGCGTTTTTTGGGAGAGGAATGCCCATGAATGGAATGGGTATGATGCCAACGAGTGGTGCAGATGGGCCCAACATGGGAATGTGGTCAGACCCAAATATGACCGGGTGGGCTGGTGATGAACATGGTGGTAGAGTAGGTGAATCTAGTTATGGTGAGGAAGCTGTTTCTGATCAACAATACGGTGAAGGTAGCCATGATAGAGGAACTGTGGATAGAAGACTTAGAGATGATAGAGATCGTGAACCCGGGTATGAAAGAGACTTACCAAGAGAAAAAGATGTGGTTCATGAAGACGAGTGGCCTGAAAGAAGGCACCGAGACGAGAGGGATCGTGAACGGTCACGTGACCGAGACAAGGACAGAGATAGGGATCGTGAACGGTCGCGTGACCGTGAACGTGGTAGGGACCGCCATAGGGATGAAAGGGACAGATATGCTGATCATCACAGATACAGGGAGGTTGAACCAGAATACGATGATGAGTGGGACCGTGGCCGGTCCTCGAGGTCCCATGCCAAATCAAGATTGGCTCAAGAGGATGAACACAGGTCTAGATCTAGGGATGCCGATTATGGGAAGAGGCGGCGTGTGACTGCAGAATGACACAGTGTGATGATGCATTTATCCAGAAATCTGTGGAATTCTAGCTTTCTTAATTGTGGTTTGTTTGCACTCAGGTGGATTCTTTCTGAACTCAGTGGCAATGATTCTCTTTATCAAGTTGATTATTGTAGCATTCTTTGGAAATGTAAGATACCATCTTTATACAATACCGTTTAATTTATGTTTTTTCATAAGTCTTGAAACTTCACTGTTCATCTTATGCATTCTTTACATAAAGGGAATATGATATCCTATAACCTGTCAAGTTGGTGTGTTTAGATGTTAGTATATCATCATTTTTTTGGATATAATTTACTGTTCTTTGGCATTATGCTTGTCCACATGATTAGGGTGGTGACTTGTATATTTTTCTAATAATGATGTATTGTGTACACTCATCGGTTTGATCTTACAATCATTCCAAAAGAACTAGTTATATATACATAGTAAGAGGTTGTCTTTCTGCACCCCTCCTAAAAATATATAATAAATTAAATATTTATTTTGTGGGGTTTATTTGCCTGTGCACATGTCTGCTTGCTCTTGATTCAAACCAAGGTTCTGGGTCTCGTTTCATTTTATGGGTCTTGTTTCATTTAATGAATTTAGGGTGCAACGAAACCAAAGTTGTCGCCCAACATTAGTGATCATTAAAGAGTCCAGGATGTTTGCTATCTTCTGAATTAACAATGAAAACTGTGTTTTTGTATGTGTGTGTAAATTATTGCTGCCGTAGCTTGTTGTATAGCTGTCTCTCTTATCCTTGGGCATGCAAGAATCACAGAATTAAGTTTTGCATATTGGTCAAAAGTTTGTTCATTGAAATGCATCATCTTTGGAGATCAGAAAGTATCACTAAATCCTATAGTGGCATATGATAATGTTATACTGTTAAAAGCTTGTTTATCCTCAAATCTTTTAAAACACTAGTTGGAAGTCCCTTTCCTTATATGATCATTTAGTCACTTTCTTCTTTATGTTATATGCATACTCGCATACTCTTTTAGCCCCACAAACGTATCATTTTTTATTCTGTTTGAACATTCTAAAGATGTTATCACATAATTAATTAATCCACTTATCATGCACCTTCTGATAATCTTTTTTCATTTGTAGGTTTGATAGGGAACTGAAGCTGTTCAGAGTTGTCTTTGCTATTGAGATGCAAAAGAGCCCTGGGGTTTGAGTTACAGATATACATGATGATGATGATGATGATGATGATAATCCAACCTACCTGATTTACAAGTGGAGCGTTGTTTCATCATTTTAGTTAGAGTTTGTTTGGAATTATGATGTACTTCAAACTGTGTTGTCGCTTATGTTTCTTTGCCGGTTAACTTAGACTTTACTACTATGTTTGAATGTGAGATGCATTAGGATTTTTGCAGCTTGTTTCGGAGGATTAAGTCGGTTAACCTCCCTTTTTTTATTTTTATGTATATTTTTGTTGTATTTTCATTCTTTTGCTGTATTTGTATGTATACATGCTGCCGGTTGTGGCTCCTAGGTGCTTAGAGTAGTGACTAGGCTGAACTAACCACTTGACTCATAGGTACATTTGGTCTATACTGTATATCTTGATATATATAATCAAAGTGACTGTTGGATTGTGTCGCGTCCAAGTTTAACCTATCTGATAGGTTTTATAATTGCAGTTGGAATGTTTTTTTTTCTTGTTTATAATAATTTGTTACTGGTGAACTCATAGTACCCATAGATACTTCTGTAGATACTTGTCAACTGGATAAGGTAAATCAAGTTTTTGTTGGGTAGATGGCCTTTAAAAGCCAAAAGGTTATAACAGGAAATTAATAGAAGTGAAATTCAAACCTCAGACTTTTGTTAGGAGGGGAGTAAGTGTTCAATAGTGTCACTTGCCACCCTATAAAGGTTTATTGTCAAAGATCATGAATAAGTAACAGTAATTCAGTAAAGAAGTTTCAAAACCAAGATATCATTAAAGAAAGAAATAAAACCATCCTCATGTGATTAATCTCTGAGTTTTACATGTTTTGGGGTTGTGTGATGATAGATTAGAACCTTGTGGATTTAGTTGGGCAAAGGTCAGAAACCACAACTAGGGAGTTTTATGCGGTTAGAGTTTGTGACGATATATTAGAACCTCATGGATTCAGTCAAGCGAAGGTCGGAAACCAAAGCACAAAGGAACTTATGTGTCACAGATTGGAAACGGCAACTATCCATACACCTTAAATTGGCTTTATACAAGACAAGGGATGACATCAAAGAAAGATCATAACCACACTACAAGGTTTTTAAAGCCATAAAGCATGATGTACAGCCAATTGTAAAAGATGATTCTCATTCACACAGTGCCGCATGAAATATAAGCCATACAGCATGTCGAACAAGAAACATACGACACAAGCATCTTGAGCCTAAATATAGAAGCCATCAATGGGTTAGATTTTGAGGACAGACAGACAAATTTTCCTATAATTTATACTCTTGTCATTTATTATGCATAACAAGCAGCATTACCACTGCACTTCCACGCTACTTCTAACTCTACAGTGGAAGCCCTAAAGAAATAACTAAAATTAAGTTACATGCTTGTATCAGAAGCAACAACAAAAACAGAAACTTTTAAAAACAAAAGCAGTTTTGTTTTCCAATCGCAAAACGAGGAGACACTCAGGTCTTGACCCCTTGCCCAGATGCTTGTTTTCCAATCTTCTCAGGTTCATCTTCATCCTCCTCATCAGCTTCATCAGCTAGCTTAGTCAGCTCTTCCTGGGTTATGAGCTTTATGGATACCTTTCTTGATGTCAGATCTGTATTAAATCGCTTAGCTGAAAAAAAAGAAAGAAAGAATGTTAAGACACCCAAGTAGGTCCAACATTAATAACTGGGCGGGTCAGATAGCGGGTCAAATCGTGTGCTTCTGTAATAGTCGAGCTGGATGGCCCGGAAATGTCAAAACAAACTAAAATGAGTAATTGTATTTTAATGACAATATATAATGTTTTTAATGAAATAATATAAAAGGTTTCACGTATTAGTTTTGCACATTTTTTGACCTGTTTCCTGTTAAACAGGTCAAAAACTTTACCAGTCTAACAGTTGAAAAACCAAAAACCTTATCTGTCTATTCACAAGTAGATAGAAATGAACAATGCTCACCAAGCTGCTTGAGAATATCAGTAAATGTTGCCTGCAAAACACAAATAATGCAAAACTATTAAGAGAGAAATGCCAGATTTTATGTATATTGCATCAAACTCGAACCCTTATGTACTGCAAGGGTGGAGTCATGAAACAACCATAACTTATTTTCTTTCACAGTTAATCCCCCGATAAAGAGGTGATTGGTAATCATATCATCCACAAGTTGCGGAAACTAACATATCGCTAGATGCGTTGAGAAAGATTTTTGTGTAAAAATTGTTTCCTTGCAATAATTGAAGTTACTGATAACAGATTCTCACCGTATTGAAGTCAACTTCCTTGAGGATCTCACAGATTGCAGTTCTAAGGTCATCGTCACTTATCTTCTGCTTTTCTGATTTAGGCTTCCCCTTCTCTTTCACTGTCTTTTTCCCTTTGTTAAAAAGGTAGTTATCAGGATATAATGAATAAATATGTATTTTCTTTAGGTTATGCTGTCTGTCTAATGATTAACTTAAACATCAAATAGGTCAAAAGGTTGCTCGAAGTGTATTTAAATTGCTGCAAAACCTTCTAGACTGTTTCGTAATGTAGTTTCTCTTAACCATCTTTAGCAAATTAGCGATTTATAAATTACGAAGGGTATAAATAACTTCTCTTAACCATCTTTAGATGGTTATTTTATTATTGACTTATTATCCAATCATATTTATTTTAGGTTGTTGATGGTTGAAATCAACTGCAAATTGGTCATTTTGTAATTTTGCTAACCATGGGCTATGCTTAGTATTCTCATTCTTTTAAAAAGAAAAAAAAGGCACCTCTTGGTCAACCTATGGTTAATATTTCTCATTCTTTTAAAAAGGAAAAAAAGGTGCTTTTGGGTCAACCCAGCCCCCCATTTGAGCTGGAACCCATTTTCACAACGGCCCCATTTATAGATTATAGTTATGGTTAAGAAAAAGAGAGAAACATGCCATACCACTTTTCTCTTTAGGGGCAGGTTTCTTTGGTGTTACAGGCTTCTCTTCATCTGCATCTTTCTTGTTGTTCTTCCTTGATAAAGTCTTTGGACCAGAACCACTTTGATTCACAACTTTAGAGCCTGATTTAGCAGGTGTTTTCTTTTGAGTTGCGCTGCTAGTCTTTTTGGGTGTAGTAACTACTTTCTTCTCTTTAGGTTTCACACCCGAGTCTTTTTTAGAAGATTTAGATTTGGTTGAGCTTCTTTTGCGTTTCTTACTACTGTCCTCCTCTTCAGATTCAGGCTCAGACACATGTTCTTCACTTTTAATATCCTCTGATTTCTCATCCTCAGATTTATCAGGAGCACCGTTGACATCATCATGTTCTTCATTGTCTTTTTCCTCATCATCACTCTCTTCTTCTGAATCATCAGTTTCAGCTGCTCTCTTGTTATCCTCTTCAGAAGTACTTTTAGATTTCTGCTTCTTCACAAACAAATTAAGATATAATTTATTGTTGATCACATTCAAAACATGATCATAACCAGAGTTGGCAAGATGAGTGGGCGGGCAAGGGGCCGGGGAATGGGTTGACGAGGAAACACTTTTGTCTAGAATTAATAAATAATTTATGCAATAAATATCTATCACAATAGTAATCTTGTTCTTCGAAATAAAACGAATGACTTCAACCTGTTAAGCTCATTTGAGATTTTGACCTTTCCTTTTTTAGTTATATTACTAGCTTGTATTTATAAGAGGTACCTTAGATGAGCTTTTTGAAGGTGTAGCCTCAGAGGTAGATGTGCTTTTCTTGCTCTCCCTCTTACGTTTTTTACCTTTCGTCGACTGCACAACATGTCATATTATAAGAGAGATGTCATAACAACAAAATATATTCGCAAATATTAAAGCCTAAATGCATACCTGCTCTGTCTCTGCAAGCAGCTCACTGGTTGTGGCATGGGGAGTCAACATAAAATCTATCAACTTTACCACAATATCTTCCTGTTTTAGCAAAACAGACTTGTGTCATACTATGTTCACAAGAAACTATAAACCGCATCAATCTAAGTTCAAGACAGTTTGACATCCAGAGTGAATTTTTTTTAAAACTTAAACTGGTAATTGCAATTTGCAGAACCAATTTAACCAGGGTAATATATTCCAGAAAGAGAATGTGAATGTCCAAAAGAAATGTTAACACCAGGATTAGAGCAAAAAACACAAAATCAGAAGTTTTATTGTTCTTTTGATACAATTATTATACCTCCTCTAAGAATTGCATCAGCAGCTATTTGATGAATAACCCATGTTAGATTAATAAAAGAACCATTAATGACTAAACAAACCTTCTTTCCATTAGCTCTGCTGACTGTCATGTCAAATATATCACAGAACTCCAAGAGCTTCTCTTTGTTAAGCTTGTCAAGCTTTTCTTTAATTTTTAATTTATGTTTTTCCTGAAATGATAAAAAAATATTTACAACTCAAACTTATAGCAATAATTCAAAATGAATACAACCAATTATCATAACCAGATATTGTATGGATACATATGCTAATATATCTGAATTACCATGAGTTTGAACATCAATCCATCTTTTTTTTATCGCTATTTTATTTATTTATTTCTCTACATATGCTATATGCATGCTTGTCATACCTTGTATTTTAACTTTGTTATATATTTAGCCAGTAAGAAAATAAGATCAACATTCTACTATAGATGAAATAACTATTACCTCATTTTCAGGCCATACAAAGCCAGAAAACTGCAAGATGTTACTCTTGACCTGCAAAGCCTGCAATTCGGATCCAAAGCATAATATTAAGCATCAACACATCTATGGTAGCTCACTGAAAAATAATACCAATGATCAAAACATAGCAGGATTTAGTATAATCCCATAAAGTACACAATAACATATGCAAATGAGGGCCAATATATCGATAAAACTATAAAACATGCTTCGAATTCCATACATACAGAAAATCATTTATGTATGCGACGCGTACACCAACTAAAATTTATCTGCATGATTCACACCACCAATGCGGGGTGCTTTCTACTTCGTCATGATAAACTTTAAGGAATCAACAAAAAATATATCAGAGAAGATAAAATAACTATAAAGCTTAGATTCATAGATATACATGAGCTGAAGTTCAATTACCTTTCCTTTCCTCCCAAATAAAATAGTATGGAGCAATTTGAGAGTGTCATCAGTCGCCTTCCTCTTTGATAACTTGTATGCAACTGAAAAATGATACAGCAATTAGACAGAAAACACAAGGGATGTATTTCCAGGAAGTACACTGAAACCGAGAGTCATGCAAATGAACACTACAACATCAAGCACAATCGAACTCCAAGAGAACAACACAAAAAATTTTGAAAATTAAGCATTTGCATGCTGACTGATGTACAGTGAGTACATTTTAATGTCTCACCATATCATGAAAACAAATCACAATTTTAGATTGTCAAAAGCTGAAACCAGAACACATAATCGAAGTTATCTTTTCACCATGGTTCAGTAAGTATTTCTTGAAGGAAAGTACATACGGAATCATAATAATGGATTTACATTCTCACTCAATGATATGCATTCAACAAGCTTGATGCAAACAAATGCAATCTCTACCAACATTGATTTTCAAAGAAAAACATGGCCCAAGCAGAAAAGTGCAAACCAGTTTAAGGCTCTTAAGTCAGTAATCACAGCAAGATAGGTTTACACAGCAACTGTAATATAAACATTATTAAATATAAATATATGTTCTTTTCACATTGTTGTCCATTTTATTATGGCCTACTCCATCAGTCCCCAAAAATGCAATGTCTAACTCTGTTCATTAAAAATCTTGAATACTGATCAAATGTCAAAAAAGAACTTAAATGAGGACAAAATACACAGAGCATGTGCAACAATCAAATTTACAGATTTAAAGTAACGATTCCTAAGAGAAAAAAGATGCATAATGCTGAAAACAGATCGGGCAGGCATGGGAAAAACACACATATACAAATATATAATATATACACACACAAGGTTAGTGGCTTTGTGCACATATAAATATGTATACATGATACTGTTAGGTTTATCTCAAAAAATGATGAAGCAATAAACCTTTCACTATCCGTATAGCTGGATAGCTAGAAATTTCAAACATAATATATAATAAGTATAATCCTCCTAAGTCACTAGTCCAAAAAGTAAAAGTGAACTCAGCAGCTATCCTCCCCATCGTACCAGCTGCAATTGAAGCCCTACCAAGTGATTTTATCACTTCAACTTCACTTAATTAAGTGATTTGTTAATCCATAAGAGATAGTATGTTATAAAAGTATGTGTTATTAAGTGATTTGTTAATCCATAAGAGATAGTATGTTATAAAAGTATGTGTTATACGTTTTACATTACTTTAAAATCGGAAGATTCTTTGACAGAAAAACATGGGTTGTTCAATGCAAGAAGGAAACTGAATAAAAATAAGAAAATGAAAAATAAGACATTACCATTTGGAATATCTTTCAGTGCTGTACCACGGCCCTGCACACCATTAAAACAATAACAAATCAGTGACAGTAGGAAGATTTAGTTGTGTTATTTTAAAGAGTAAAAACATAAACAACAAGTTCATCTTGAATTTCTAGGTGAAGAAAACAACCTTTGAAATATGGAATTCCTTGGTAGTGTCTTTCTCAATGACGGAAACAAGCCGTTCTACAGATTTCCGTTCCCGTACAGGCCGTTGAATTGTAGGAGCAGCAGGAGTTGTTGGTTTCTTTTCTTTTTTCTCCTTTACTATTTTCTCTCCTGATGCTTTTGTCTTGCTGTTGCTTTTTTCTTCATTGCCCTTCTTTTTTGCACCTTTTTTCGATCCCTTCTCCTCTGGGATATCTTCCTGATTCCCTTCTTCTTGATTTTCTTCTTTTTTATTATCATCTTCCTCTTTATGATCAGCAGCTTCGGTATTCTTATCCTCAGTCTCCTCGTCTGGAGCTTTCTTGACATCAACTTCCATCGGCTCCCTCTTGGGTTCTTCATCTCCTTTCTCTTCCTCTCCTTTGTTATCTTCTACCTCTGCTTCTTCTTCTTGGGCATTTTTGCTTACCTCAGAAACTTCCTTATCAACTTCAACTTCTTCAGTTTTATCATTCTCTTCAATTTCTTTTGCTTTATCATTCTCATCATTCTTTACATCTTCCTCTATCTCTTCAACTGCTGTTGTTTTCTCCTCTTTTTCCTCATTCACATCTTTGCTTGCTTTATCTTGAGAAACCGTCCCATTTTCCACCGTCTCTGCAACTTCAGATGCTGCACCTTCCTCCCCCATAACTGAACGTTTGATTACAAACAATCAAGTATAAACTCATTACAACACGTAACCAGCAAGTCCAAAAATTTCTAAAAGACATCACAGATTCAATTACATCAACCACAATCATCAACACTTAATCAGCAAAAAAGCTGCATAAATCCTAAAAAAGACAACATCATCAACCAACTCGCTAACATCACCCCACACACCCTTTAGTACTTTTACCAGCTTTAACCACATGAAAACCCAAACACACAAAAAGTCACCAGCACTTGATACATAAAATATAAAAAAATTACTCCCAGATTGAAATCTGTCAATCTGACACAACTTACAGAAACCCTAAACACCATAAACCGAACAAAAACCCACACTTCATCTAAATTACCCATGCATCGAACCTTAGTAACACACATACACAACTACAATTCGCAAACACAATGAATTCATATCAATATACGCACACACCTAACAAACAAAAGCTCAAACAAACCCTAACCAGAACAACACAATTAACACGCATTACCATCAAACAAAACCACACACCGTTGCAAATCAATCACCTGCAACAGCTAAAATCGATCAAACTCACAGGAATTAGGGCTGAGTTGAGGGTTTTTGAGAGAAATTGAGTACCGATAAGAACAGGGGTCGAGTTTATTCTGTTGGAGCGTTGAGAGAGTGATGTGTTCGGACTTGAAATGCGGATTTCAAAAGCAGTTAATTGTCATGTCATGCGTAACATTGGGCGGCATACTAGTGGCGTATGGGAGGCCGATGGACGGCTGAGATGTGATCACCGGCTGGTGGGGAGATCCGACGGTGGATATTTGGGTTCTTCGGATCTTAACGGATCTTACCGGCAACCTGAACATCTTCTTGCAGATGGTGACTTGTTTAGCAAGTTATATATGACTGTAAGTGGAGTCTCACGTGTTGTTTTGCATTGTTGACAAAGGGATAAGACATGTGTAAACATTTAACCATCATATGCAAAGTATTTAGCGGAAGATGATGAAAATGAAAATAGTCAAAATACTCATTTGAGGAATCAAAATAGTTAAAGATTAAGGTAACATTCTGGATAAATGGCGGAATGGAATGAACCATTGAAACGAATAAATAAAGACATGTTTGATTTGTAAAAGTAATGAAATGACCCTTTACATAGTTGATTTTCATTTCCTTAAATTCATTCAATCTACCTCCTTTTTTCATTACATCACTTCTTTCATCATTAGTCATCAACATCACCCACTCACCCACCATAACAACCACCACGATCGTTCGTCACCAACAACCACCACCGCCAACCACCGGCTACCAGCCACCCACGAAGCCTCCCACCACCGGCCACCACCGCCGCTGGTCACCACTACCCCGGGAACACCATCGCAGGAGCCCACCGTCGGACACCGCCGCCGTCGTCGTCGAAAACCACCGAAGGCCACCACCACCATCGGAAACCATCGTCGGCCACTGCCGCCGCCGGAAACCACGGCCACCAGAAACTATCGCTGGCCACCGTCGCCGGAAACCACCGTCGGCCGTCGCAGTTGTCGGAAACCACCCCAAAGGCCACCACCGCCACCGGAAACCACCTTCGAAGGCCACCATCGCCATAAGAAACCACAACAAGAAACCATCGAAGGGCACCACCCTCGGGCCACCCCCGCCGCCGGAAACCACCACGGCCACCACCATCGCTCGCCATCACCATCATAATTACTTTTACATTTCATTGCTTTGTTTTTTTATACCTAACAAACAACATAAAGTAATGATTCATTTATTCCTAAATGGTAACCAAATAGGACAATGGAATGTAATGATTCATTTTATTCTATCATCCATTACATTCCCTCATTCATTAAATTCCTTCGTTCATTCCATTATCTCATACCAGACAGAGTGCTACTGTTCGTCACATGCACACATGGTGAAGTGCAAAGCACATACATGAGTTATTGTTTATTTCCAGCTTCATGAAATCCGTTTAGATACATTCGGTTTCAAACGTATTAACAAAACTAGTCCCTGGTGGAGTTGATTGACGCGCTTCTCTAAGTAGTGGCAAACCTATAAATATTTTTCACAGGGCGGAAATTTTTCCGGTCTGGTTTGGGAGGGATTGGTTAATCGCCGAAAAGCATCATTAAAACGGTTATCAAACCCTTGTATTTGTATACATATCAATAACCGTATAAAAGCAGCTAGTTTGGGAATAACATTAAAATGATTTCCAAACTTTTGCACGATTGTTAAGAACGCGGTAAGTCTTTAATACTGATGATGTTCAACAAGTTTGAGAATAATATCGGTTAAAGTAAATATAACATTTGATTCCTCATATCTTGAAACCGATATAAATTTCGCATGTTTTATTGTCAACAACAACTGTCTCGACATAATTTTTCTTCTCATCTTAAAAACTACTTGATTCTTTGATGATTATAGTACTAAAAATCTATTTAGTTATAGACCCTGATTAGTGAGAAAACGTGATCCGTCAGACTGTCGGAAGGTCACGCAATCCCATCGTAGTTCGAGACAATTATGCTATTTTTTCAGTTTTAAAAGTTTAAGTGGAGGGCAATTGCATTTTTGTACGGGGCGGTCCGGATTTTCACATATATATGCGGATATACCACAGTTAAAAACTTTTTTAGAGGGAGCGAGTGAGCGACTACCTCCCCTCCCAATAATACAGGTCCACCAATCTCTTCGAGGCACATGCGGGTTTGATCCCTCCCTCTCGACTGATTATCTACTTCCTCACTTTTCATTATTTATTTTATTTCCCTCTTATAATATATTTTGTTAAAATAATTTTCTTTTTCTTTATGATATTTCTATTCCTTATTAGATGACTCGTTTTTTATATAAAGTTTTGAATGTTATCAATGCACTTGTCGTTGCACCATGCTTGTTTTTGTCAACGTCTAAATGTTTTTATATTAATGGTTTTGTTTTTTATATAGGGTTTAGAATACTATCAACAAGTACCCTTGCAACGACACGTGAGTTTACGAACATGTTTTGTTTTTTATATAAAGTTTCAAATACGAATTTTTTTACGGTTTAACACACCTAACAATATTAATCCTAACAATAAAACGATCGAAACGGATCAGTTACGTGAAAATAATCCAGTTAAATGGATCATATGATAACAATGTCATAAAACATTATGCATCCAAAACAATATGCCGAGTAAGCCACCTTTTAGCAAAGTAATCATCTTTGATTGAGATACAATTTTTTAAAATCTTTTCATCACTTCCATAAACTATATTCATCAATATATAACTTTTTGAAATGTTAAATTTTATAAAATTTAGTTAACTTGGCTACTATCTTTTGGTAGAGAATTACATATGACATTAAGGTCGTGAGTTCAAACCATAAAAAACAGCCTCTGGCACAAAGTTTAGGGTAAAGCTTATCAAATCATAAAGTGATTCGGCTCCTGCGTAAAGCAGAAGCTAAATCAAATTACATGAGAATATACAACAAGTTGGTTCATATAAATTACCATCAAAATAACTCGTTCAGTGATGCACTTGTTAGCATGATTTCATGTGATAGAAAATTGAAGAAATATTTTCACTCATTAAAGGCTAAAATTCTACATATGTAAAGCAAAATTTGAAGCAACTATATGTCACACGCTTAAAAAACAAAATTAATTGGAAGGGCCCTGCATGAAATTTGTTTGGGGCATTGATTCTAACTTTACTATACATAGGTGTTGTGCCCATGCCCCCACTGACCATTTTTTAGATCATGTGTGACATAACTGTAATGACGCCAAGAAGTTGAACGATAGCGAATACAAACGATCCAACTTGGTAAGGAACTTGCAAGTCCACCGCACTTTGATCTGTAGATGCTTCTAATAGAAAACTACGTTAAATATTGAATGACAGTAGCATAATTGTAAAATGTTCGATTTGTGCCATATTATCCAACTGATATCTATCAATGATTGGAAATTGTAAATTATCAAACATGCATATTAACAGTAAGTATTAACACTTTCAAGTTGTGATTCATACCTGAGATAAATGACTACCAACAAACATCTGGGTCAAGTGAGTACAAATTAGAACCTGCACCATATGCCGATGAGTCGATAATCTGATGAATACGGACCCACATTGGCTAAGTGAAGAACACAAAAATGAAAGGACAGTCATTATAAACAGAACCCCAAGAAGGGAAAAAGCATACCTTTCTCGGCCTTTTGGCTAAGATCAAGTGTAGTATCTGTTCTTATCAGTTTAATATCTGATATGTGGGCCATCGGCTCACTCGATATTAATCTTATTTTTTAAGGGGAGAGGCCCATCACAATAGCTTGCTATTGGGGTCTCTAAGTGTCGCCTTGGTGTTGCATTACTGCCTTGGCCTGGCGCACCCCTCCAAAACTTAATTAACATATTTTTCTATCTTTTAATTAACGGTCTGCAAAAACAATAAACATGTGTTTTACCTTTTGACAATGCACATATGAGTTTGATGGAATAAATGTGTTCTGCAAAAACAATGATTTTGCAAAAATAAAACAATGTACAAGAATTAGCATGATGTTTTATAGTCTCATAAAGTCATAATGTACCATGCATGATATGCTCAAAGAGTAGAATAGACATTGGGAACAAATAGTGTTGACGATCAGTTCCTACTAAACACGTCTCATCAAAGAATATGATACATGTTACTGCCTAGTTAAAATGATATGAATTCATTTAGCTAGCGAAAGCAAGAGAAGCATTCTGAATATAAAATCAATGGGCTATTAGCATAGTAAGGTAACCAACCCTGGTTAATTTTTCAGTGTTTTGTTAATGCTGATGTGGCAACTGTAATTTCACTAAAATTGACAATCGAAAGAAGGCGATAAGAGAACCTCTAGATATTTTCCTTAAGAGGTATAAAGGAGTTGGAATGGAAGAATATCGTTGCTTATACCAGTAGTGGCCCAACAAAAAAGAAATCATACCTTTCTCGGCCTTTTGGCTAAGATTAAGTGTAGCATCTGTTCCTATCAGCTTAATGTCTGATATGTGGGCTATCGGTCCACTTGATATTAATCTTGTTTTTAAGGGGAACTATTACAATAGCCGTTAATGGAGTTTATAAGTGTCTTCAAGACGATGCAATACTGCCTTGGCATGGTGCACCACTCCAAAATTTTGATTAACAAAATTTTGACTTCCAGCAGATTGGGCTCAAGGTGCAAGTTTATGA
This sequence comes from Flaveria ramosissima, assembly GCA_025215565.1. Taxonomy (NCBI): domain Eukaryota; kingdom Viridiplantae; phylum Streptophyta; class Magnoliopsida; order Asterales; family Asteraceae; genus Flaveria; species Flaveria ramosissima. The sequence continues at coordinate 7,710,023 of CM046036.1, forward strand.
TGAAACATAAAATCATATGAATTCTCTTAGGCTATCTATGTTGGAAAGTGCATCGTAAAGAACGATATAATTCTTTGGAAACAGCAAACAAAAGCAAGTGAAGCATTGTGAGTATGGTTTTAGTTTTTGGTAACTTTTAGAAACTTTATAATATACCCCAAAGTTTCAAGATTATTAATTTAAGTAATCTGTTCTGCTACCTGCTGGTGTGATAGCTAAAGTTCTTAAAATTTGACCATGTTGACTTTTTTCCCCAAAATGGTGCCTGAAATTGGGTTTAACTTGGTAGATTACCCTACTTGAAGACATTTTAAAAGTATGCCAAATCCCCATTAACAGCATCAAACGTACCATCTTCTCCACAACATCCTGTCATTTGATTCAGATGGCTATAGTTAATGTGAAACAGATAAACACAATCTGAACGCATATATATAATCTTTATAAATGTTACACCTTATATTGCTCATCTTGAGCTGGTATCTTTTTATCACAAGGTCGGTCCATATGCATGCCTTTAGTGGTAGCTTCCATTATGAAAAACCGCTTTCCTAACAAATTCTGTGTAACACCTACACAATTATATAATATTGCAAGTGAGTCCAATGAAAAAGAAAAACAATTTCCTGGTACAACTAATAGTTCCACAAGGAGAGAAAATAACAAAAAAAATTAAGAATGTATCTGACCACTCAAGTTCTGCTGCCAAATGACTTCCTTAAGTGAATGCCTTGTGAACCCAAGAATATGCAAAGACCAAGTTAAAAAAAAAAGAAACAAGAATTCGTTTATTAAAAGTTTTAAAACATATATGAACATGCAGTCAAAACTGAAACAGACATTCAGTGAGTACTTTAAGGGAAACCCAACTTAATTCCAAAAATTGCATTATATGTGCAGAAAACAAAAGTTATAAAGCAACCAGCAGCGTCAATTTATATTGTACACCTGTTCCAAACATCCTGTAAATTCAATCAAAAAATAATCATACGGGAAAGTTGCATTCTTTTTCATGAAAGATCACATACGTTCGATTTTTTGTTTCCTAACAGATAACATACCTAGAACTTTATGATGCCTCCTAAAAGATCAATATAGTTTTGAGAGTTCTTTATAACCTTTCCAAAAATAAAGGCAGAGAAGAGAAAGAGGGTTACTTAAAAAAGAAAAGTTAACTGTGTATTGGAGGGGTGCGCCAGGCCAAGGCAGTAGTGCAACACCAAAGCGACGCTTAGAGACCCCAATAGCAAGCTATTGTGGTGGGCCTCTCCCCTTAAAAAATAAGATTAATATCGAGTGGGCCGATGGCCCACATATCAGATATTAAACTGATAAGAACAGATACTACACTTGATCTTAGCCAAAAGGCCGAGAAAGGTATGCTTATTCCCTTCATGGGCCGCTGTTAATATAGACAGTCTCTTCATCTTTTTGTTCTTCACACAGCCAATGTGGGACTGTGATAGACAATGTAGATTAACGCCTAAATACTGAAATTAGTGAGATCATAAGGTGTTCATTACTTATTCGACACTAAATCAACCCTACAGATCACTTTATACAAGTACCTGACAGAACACAGTTTATAACAAGTTTAAACCATATAACCTCACCCTCATCATTGCTGTTTCACAGTCAAAACACTCAGTGCTGCTCACTCACACTGTCTGATCACCTGTGAAGTGTTATAATGAATTCAGATATCATAATTTTTAAAGGGTAGATAGAAGTACTAGCCAGTTAGTTGTAAAGTTCGTGTGGCCCGTGCATTTATATCCAATGTCCATCAACATAATGTTTTGACACACATGCACCAGTTGGATTACTAGAAAAATGTTTTGACACACATGCACCATTTGTATCACTAGTAACAGTAAATACAGAATACAGAAGCTCAGCATGCATAACAACACCAGAAAATTATGATATACCATTAAATATTGCACACTAGACAACACTCAAAATTATCTTTTTACACACACCAATTAGTGGAAACTCTGCAGTACCATTTTCCCGAAGTTCTAGCATGTGGAGTTTACGTAGAACTACAGCAGGATACTATAAATTTGGGATTTAAGAAAATTTTCATAATCAATGAACAACATTAGCAACTACAGCAGGATACTATAAATTTGGGATTCAAAGATTACTGGACCCTTTCTAAATCAGTTTATGAGAGCATCTTGCAAGGGATTATTCGTTTGTTTCTCTTCATTTAAATCAATATAAGGTGATCACAAATCTAGATTACATTTTGCTTAATTTATAAACCAGAATAATGTCTCATTATTTAGGTCATCATAATTCTGGAAATAATTAAAGGAAACAAGTAAATAGAAAAAGAATCAAATAAATCAAATGAAATTAGAAGGCGAAATCAATAAATCACAGATGAGCACCACGAACACCTAATTAATCAAAGTGATTGGATGAAGGTAAATGCGTGATCAGAGTACAACAATGAAGGTATGCCATTGAACAAACCTGAGGCACAGCTTCTGTTTGGGTGATCAATTATTAGCACAATGCGAGCGTGTGTGTGAGATTGGTGATCAAGAGGTTCTCTGAGATAGATGAAGAGTATGGATGGGTTTGGCGCGAAAGCGAGTCGGTCCAATAGTTTTGACACACAAGAAAGGTTTTTGATTATTGAAACATATATATGAACATGCACAGTCAAAACCATAACAGTGACTCAGTGAGTACCTTAAGGGACTCCTAACTTGATTCCAAGAGTTGCATATTAATGTGCGGAAAATAGAATTTTATAACAGAAGTTATAAAGCAAGCAGCAGCGTTAATTAATTCATACACATGTTCCAAATGTCTTTCTGAAAATTCAGTCAAAATTAGACGTGAAAGTGACATAACTAGGATTTTTATGATGTCTCCTAACAGAGCGCATACCTAGATATTTATGATGTCTCCTAAACAGATCACATAGTCTTGCAGATCCTTCATAACGCTTTTGTAAGTTTTCCTATAGAAAGTGAGCACACACACATGATCAAAACCAAGAACACTAATAATTAAAATTTCTAATGGTATGCTGGTAATAAATGAAACCATTTAAATGTTGTTTACGTGAAAAATTTATTCAGCTAAAACTTGTAAGAAAAACAAAAAAATTTAACTCCACAGTTAAGACTTGTAAGATAAACAAAAAAATTTAACTCTAGTTTGGAGGGGTGCGCCAGGCCTTGGTGGTAGTGTAAGACCAAGGCGACACATGAAGAACCCCAGCAGCAAGCTACTGTAATGGGTCTTCCCCCTTAAAAAATAAGATTAATATCGAGTGGGTCGATGACCCACATATCAGATATTAAACTGATAAGAACAGATACTACACTTGATCTTAGCCAAAAGGCCGAGAAAGGTATGCTTATTCCCTTCATGGGTCGCTGTTTATATAGGCAGTACCTTCACCTATATGTTCTTCACTCAGCCAATGTGGGATTGTCATAAGACTTTTTTAGTTTTTTCCCTCAAGTTTTCATCCTCAGGATTTAATGTCATAAAGCACTGTGGATAATGCCTAGATCCTGATGACACTAGACTTTTGAGATCAGATGGGTGCATAACTTGATCGACACCAAATGTCCAAATAAACCTGATAGGAACCAAACTAGTCGGCTTGATTTCACTGAAACGGTATACAAACACAGCCACTTCGAGAGGGCTAATCTCCAAATACAAGACGATAATTAACAAGATAAAACTCCACACCTAAACTAGAACAGAGAATTGCATATATAAACATGAAATGGCTGTTAATTCCCCCTAAAATTCTCCTAATATTCAGCCACTACCATTCAGCCTTCCCCCACTACTTTTTGCCCTCAACTGATCCGAGAATGAATATGGTCCAGGTGGGTTGACCCGACCCTTCTGGAATGTGGGGTTCGTATCAAAACCCTCCAGACCCTTTTCTAGAAGTACCTGATTGAACTCAGTTTATAACAAGTGCAACCCATAACCACACTCTAAAATTGCTGTTTAAAATTGAAAGAGCTCGGTGTTGCTCAGTCACACTCTCTTATCAATAAACAAAGTTCTCACATATAACCCTGATAACTAAACTATCCCTTGTGAACTGTTGTAATGAATTCAAATGACCAAAGTTGCTAAATGGTAGATAGAATTACTAGCCATTTACTTGTGAAGCTTGCTTGTGCCGTCCATCTACATCCAATGTCCCTCAAAAGCAGTCATCATTAGAAGGGGCAAAGGGCAAATGTGTTCATTGTTCTCTCAAGAAACCATAAGACTTTCTGTTTCTCTCTAAATATTATCATTTTCTGCTGCTGATCAAGTTAATCATAGATCATATTCATTATGTATGTGTTAATGCTATATTAATTTATGAGATTGTTTACAGAAAAATATTAGTGGTAAACCTTTTAAGTATCTTGTTTGAAAGTATTCTGAGTTCATCTTGAGTTTTGATACTGCTTCAAATGATACATATTTTTAATAGAGTTTTACAAGAACCTTGTGAAAGAAAGAAGCATGCTAGAAGGAACAACACAAAAAAATCAAAAAGTAACTAAACTCAAAGGTAAGATGCAAAATCGAAGTCTATATACACATATTTCATCAATCTTATTTCTGTCAGCTACTAGAATGATTTAACCAGAGGCTAGTCAACAATTTCCATTAAAAGAGGAAGATATACTTGATTCAATGTTCATAAAATCTAGTATAAATATAAATCTTTCATATACTAAAATGAGATGAAACCTCATGAAAAAGAATGCAATCCTGTTTATTTTATCACCTTAGCAAGTTAGCATAGATGTCTCAAACATTCTAATATTCATTTATGATCGAGAATATCAACGACAAGTGAGTTTAAAACATCACCAGTTTGATAAAATCATGAAGGAGAAATAACTTGGAAAGTTCATATGATCTTGCAAAGCAGATTCTTTATTTGTTGTTTAACCAATCCCTGTAATCCAAAAATTTCAACGAGTGTAGTAAAAAATGAAACAACACAACTAAAAAAGAATATAATAACATTAACATTCTTACTATAAAATTCAGCCCAAAAGCTGCCACAACAAGAGAAAGAAAAGTCACAACACTAAAAATTTATCAAGAAGTTTTAAACTGACGATTGGAGGGGTGCGCCAGGCCTTGGTGGTAGTGTAAGACCAAGGCGACACATGAAGAACCCCAGTAGCAAGCTACTGTAATGGGCCTTCCCCCTTAAAAAATAAGATTAATATCGAGTGGGTCGATGACCCACATATCAGATATTAAACTGATAAGAACAGATACTACACTTGATCTTAGCCAAAAGGCCGAGAAAGGTATGCTTATTCACTTCATGGGTTGCTGTTTATATAGGCAGGCTCTTCATCTTTGTATTCTACACTCAGCCAGTGTGGGATTGTCAGAAACTTATTTCCTTAGTTTTCATCACTTAGGTTTTAATACCACAAAACAAAGTGGATTAATGCCTAAATCCTAATGACACTAGACCTTCGAGATCATAAAGTGTGACTACTTGATCGACACTAAATCAACACTCCAGATCCTTTTCTAAAAGGACTTAACGATTCAGTTCATAACAAGGGAAATCCATAACCTCACCTTGAAAATTGTCGTTTCCAACTCAAAAGAGCTCAGTGTTGCTCACTCACACCATCTTATCACTTGTGTAGTGTCACTACCCTTTACTAATAAAGTTTGTTCCCCCGTGCGTTCATATCCAATGTCCCTCCACAAAACGTTTCGACACACGCGCACCGTTTGTATCACTAGCAAGAGTATATACAGAATCCAAAATCTCAGCATGCATAACAACACAAGGAAATTATGATGTAACCATTAAATACTGCACAGTAGGGAACACTCAAAATTATCTTTTACACACATCAATTGCGGGAAACTCTGCAGTACCATTTTCCCGAAGTTCAGTCACACGGAGTTCGCGTGTAACTTATAAGAGTATCATAACACAAAACTCCAACTATGACAAGATGTTTTCCATAACGCGTTAACTCCACTAATAACTACTGCATAATACTGTAAATTTAGGAATCAAGGACAACTGGACCCTTTCTAAATAAGTTTATGAGAGCATCTTGCAAGCTATCACCCCTTTGTTTCACTTCATCTAAATCATATTAAAAGTGATCACAAATCTAGGTTACATTTTGCCCAAATTATACAAAACCCACAAAAATGCGTCATACCTAGGTTATCATAATTCTAGAAACTATAAAAGTAACAAGTAAATAAAAAAGAATGAAATAAATCATATGAAATTTGAAGGATTTTCAAAGAAACCACGTATGAGCACCAAGAATACTTGATTGACCAAAGTAAATGGATGAAAGTAATCATCTGATGAGAATCTGAGAGTATAAGAACGAACGTATGGCGTTGAACGCACCTGAGGCACATCTTCTGTTTGGGTGACCCCATTTCTTAGCACAATGCGAGTGTGTGTGTGTGTGTGTGTGTGTGTGTGTGTGTGTGTGTGTGTGTGTGTGTGTGTGTGTGTGTGTGTGAGTGAGAGAGACTGGTGATCGATAGGTTCTCTGAGATAGACGAAGAGTGTGTGTAAGTGAGTGTGTTTGGCGCGAAAGCGAGTGGGTCCGACAGATTTGACACACAAGAAAGGCTTTTGATCGTTAATAACGTTTTTTTAACGGTAGATGTGCGACATTGTTTCGGATGATAAGTGTTATTTTAATCGGGCTGATCTATTCGTGTCTTGGTCGGGACCACACCCCAAAACCCCTCAGAAAGAAACTTATTGCTGGGAAGACTCACTGGTTTAACTCTGAACATATTATTCAAATTGAGACTTGAACCCACGACCTCCCTTATATTTACATGTCATAAGTATCTCATCTTAACCAGTTGAACTAAGAATTATTGGTAATAATGTAAAAGTATATAAATGCCTAGCGCTAGATACTTTGGTTTTTAACTTATTATAAGTTGCAACAAATTTTTATTGAACGACAAATGTACGACTTTGTTTCGGATGTTAAGTGTTATTTTAATCGGCTTTATCTATTCGTTTTTCAGCCGATATCATATTTCTAACCCGCTTAAGAGAAAACTCATTACTATATAACTCATCTGTCTAAACCTTGAGTATTTTTAGTTAGAGCGAGACTTGACTCCTTATCATCTCATATACATATGTTTTGAATTCTCAAATAATAAATAATAATAACATTATTTGGGTTAGCATGATGACCATAAAGGGATATTTAAAAAAGAAACTAAACATGTTTATATAAGTCAACAATAAATCAGGTTTTAATAAGTTGAATTGGTCTCTTGTAAAGGTGTGGCCCAATATAAACAAATAATATGTAACTAGTATTCTCTTCTCTCGCGCGTTGTCGTAGATTTAATTAATAACAACAAAAGATATATTGTGTAATTAAATAATAAAAGCATAACTTACCTAAAAAGATATTATCATGTTTTAAAATCTATAGTATTTATAGTAATATTAATTGAAACCCATTGAATATCCACGTAAATTTAAAATACTAGTGGGTAATTTGCGCGTTGCGACGGAGTGAACAATTTACAAGTCTATACTTGTTATATTTCACTTACTTTATCAATTGTTTTGTTTTATGGTTTAAGTCTCTTATACGACTTATGATTATTATCATATGTTAAAGCTAACAAATTGTTACAAAACTAATCATCATTAACAAGAATAGTTGAGCGACTCAACTTTAATTAAACATAAATATTGATCACGATTAAAGTTTAACGAATATCGACATAGTATAAGCTGAATTGTTTTGATACAACAATGAAAAGATTTGTTATGACATTAGATATTAAATATAGATACATTAATAGAAAACCATATGGTATATTTTTTTAAAGCATAATGAGAGTATAATAGAAAAAAATTATAATATTAAAAATTAAAGCTTGCAATCATTTATATGTTATCTTACAATTATTGCAAAATTACAATCTTGCCTTAAAGAGATGTTTTATAAATAGTAATAAATAATATATGATATAGATATAGATTGTTATTATCATCATTATTATAAAAGTATTTAGTAATTACAGATACAATAACATGACAAAAACACAATATAATCATTACTATTAATAATATTATTTTTTATTATTATATTTTTAGGCATATTAAATAATATGTCACTTACTAACAAATTTAGTAATAAATACTAAAGTTATCAACTACCCAAATTACCCCTAGAAAATATAACTATTAGTTAATATAAATATTAATTGTATACTTAATTATTTAAATAGTATTTAATAAATTTAAATGTCACTTTTAAGTTTTACAAATAATATAATATTTAATGTATTGAATTAAATTAAATAACGTATTAATAATGTGTATTAAATAGTGTATTATTTAAAAGAGTTTATTAAATAGGGTAAAAATAAAACTCTTGCATATGGCACTTGTACTCTATGTTTAAAATATTGTATTAGGTATCTTACAATTTAAGTAAAATTACTATCTTGTCCTCATAAAATGTATTATATAGTAGTATAGATATGTTTCTATTTCTTTATACCGTTTGTTTTTAATTTAGCTTCTCGTTGGGTTCGTACTTATTAAAAATTTGCCGTCAATCGAAACAAAAAAATTGAAAGATAAAATTCAAATAAGGTGTAGATATCTTAAATATATTGAAGGAAGGGGGTAACCTAACATGTTTTTTCATAAATTTGTTAGGAGTATTAAAGTTTTTTATTAAGTTGGAAATCTAATTATATAGACGGATTGTTGCAAACTTTATAAACCAATTATATAAAGAAAAAGACATATATCCCGTCATCTACATGATCAATTCAAATCTACTTGATCAAAATCATCCATTAGCACCTATAAGTTTATTTGAGCTTTATTTTCTCATGTTACACATTTTCAACCGGAACAATGTTCCCAAAAAACTTCACATCAACTTGTAAGTAAGAAAAAAATTTCTACGAAACATCCATTGTTGACCAATTTGGTCAATCAATTTGCCATCCAAGGTCTAGTCAGAGTCATAAAGTTTCTATCAAAAGTTCAAAACCATGTTTTTGGTTGTAACTAACCGGTTCTCAAAACCGAATCGGACAGTGAACTGGTCGTCTTACTGGTCAACTGAACGAACCGGTCGGACCGGATTTAAGAAACGGATGACGTCATAGTTATATACATACATACATATATATATATATATAGAGGAGGGATCCTAAGAAAACCACAAAGTTATGTGAAAACTAGAGAAAACCAATGAAATCGGTCACATAACTTGTAAATTTTTTATCACTACCCCTTATATTTGTGTGTGTATATATAAACAAGGGTATGGATCAAATGAAAAACCGTAGCATGGTTTTACACATACGTCACATATAGGTTACGTATATGTAACCATTTTCCCTTCGACATAGTGCTACGTATACGTATAACTCTTCATTCTCGTATTTATTTTTAACATATATGTAAAAAATGCTTAAATAACCTTTTAACAATTAAAATAACATAAAATTTATGAATTATGTAACTGTTTTCCTTGATTTTCTTTGGTTTTCACATAACTATTGGTTTTCTCAGTAACCATCCCCTATATATATATATATATATATATATATATATATATATATATATATATATATATATATATATATATATATATATATATATAGATTTATATTATATATAGTTATATATATATAATTCAATATAAGTATTTTATATGTATATTTTATAGTTATATATAAAACGTAACAATAATTATACATCCAACACTAAAATTCATCATCCGACCTACCCGTTAAACCCATAAAATAAATAAAAAATAAAAAATAAAAAATGGATTATCCAGTGGCCCAACCGGTCGTTTTACTGGTCGACCGGTCGGACCGGATTTAAGAAACGGATGACGTCATAATTATATATAAGTATTTTATATGTATATTTTATATTTATATATAAAACTTAACAATAATTATATATCCAACACTGAAATTCATCATCCGACCTACCCGTTAAACCCACTAAAATTAAAAAAATTAAAAATCCGGTCCGAACCAGTTCGAACCGGCCGGTTCTTGAAGATAGAAACGAATTGGGGTGGATCGGACCGGTGGCCCAACCAAATCCCGGTCGGACCGCCGATCCAATCCGGTTGTGAAATCATTGGTAATTAATCTTGGATTCATAAAATCATTTCTAACGGTAATTGGATCTTAACAAATAATTAACTTTTATGACACAATCTTACATACAATTTAACACTCTTGAACCTAGTAAGTTTCACCAAAAACACTAATAAACGTATTCTTGGTTAGGCTAGATTATCAAAATTAAACCTAACTAATATATTTCATCCATGATAAGGCTTTTTCTAAGCTATTGTCATACTTTATTTAGTTTCGAAGAATTCATGAGTTGTATTCAAAACCGGCTTAAGATCTTTAAAATGGAGAATCTTGCTGGAATTAAGCTTCAATCACTCTTCTTCACCTCAATTTACTGATTCCTTCTCTCTTTTTTTTATTAACTCCTAATCTACTCCTATTAACTACTTATACATGCATCTTGCAGGATTTAAACCCTCGATCTTTTAGATTAAAAAAAGACATGGTGTAGAGACTCTAGAGTCCTACTTTCAAAAACACATAAAAAAAAGTCCACACCATCTATATCCTTCTAACACCGACCTTAAGGTATTACCAGATTCATGTTTAGATCAAAAATAAAGTTGGCAGGATCAAATACAGCTTTCCAAAGGTTCTATTCTAGTTTTACAAAGAGCATAACAAGATGGTGTGTAGTTTTAAACAAGAGGTGACGTCTATATCATTGATGCACCAAAACGCTCTAAACACGAGCATGATTGATCCGCTGCTCGACCGTGTGATCCACTCCACCTCTGTGAATTGTAACATCCGAAAATTTCAAACTGATTTTTTTACTAGTAAGAACATAAACTAAAACAATGTCTCAAAATCAAGTATAAAAGTCAACTTAGGGAATTTAAACTCATTGACTTTCAAAAATTGAACAACATTTGCAGAAGACTTCCAAAAATGTATATCAAGAAACTTGTAATATGTCCCATATTTTATAAATTCAGAAATTTTCAAATGTGTCAACAACATAAATAATCACTGGTTTCTATACAAACCGTTGATAATTGTTAGCTCAAACAAAGATAGAAGTTGAAGAAAACATTTCCAAGTGTTTAAACAGCATAATTTATTCAATACAAGTTACTCACATGCAGATGCTGTGGCTGTTACTGATAGAAAAAGGTAGCACAATATAGAGCTACAATGTTGCCTCACAAGATAGTCACATTACGGAAAATCTCAAAATATACCTTGGCATAACAGTAGATTGTTCTACAGACATAAAGTTTGCTTCCTATGCAAAGAAGTATCTAATCTGTCATTTATGGTGGCCACCTTATATTAGTAAAATGCATTTTAATATCATTATGATTGAACAAAAAGAAAAAAGTGCAGAAAAGTGGAAAACAGCAAACCTATCGGTTAAACCAACTTGCTGAATACAGTACCTTATATTGATCATGTTTTCATCACATGCACGGTCCATATGTATGCCTTGAGCGGTAGCATCCAATATAAATGCAGCTTTCCTATTTACTTATTGAGAAACACTTGCGAGATTATATAGTACTGCAAGCCTAGTCCAATAAACAACCAATATCACTAAGAGTTCCACCAAAAAGAATAAGAAACCAACAATTAAGATTATATCTGACTAGTCGAGTTCTGCAGCAAAATTGACTCCCTTGAGTGGATGCAATGAGCACTCAAGAGTATGTGACAAGAAGTGAATGCAAATAAGAAGCAAGAAAAAAAATAATCAAAACATGAACTTGAGGTTATAACTGTTATTTTGTTCAAATATACACTCCAGGAGTCGAGGGACGTCAAGAATGGATTCTTTCTCCACGTCGGACAACAACATAATTGAGGTTATAACTGTTATCACCACTCAAGCCTGTGTTGTTCTTATCTCTTTACTGCCATGCAGGCACCATGTCTGTCATAGACGCCCCCATGAACAACGATTGCAGATGGTCTTAGTATTGATGGAACATCTTCTTTACTATTAAATTCTGACTCACTGCAATTGCATTTCTTGAAATGAAAATGTCACTTTTATCAAAGGAGCAATTTTTAATGACTCAAAAGACCTCAAAGATGGCATTTGAATAGATAATTCACTGCTAAATTGTGCAATATGTACGGCTTATTTCAATCAGCTACCAGAAAGATTTACAGTGGGTAAAACACAATTTCTGTCAAAAGAAGAGATACTGATCTTGATATATGTAATCACAATTCAGAAGATTAAACCAAGTGTTTTACTCAAATTAGCATTAACAAACACAAATAAAAACCATAAGCAACAACTTTAAACTAATAGTAAAACATAATTACAACAAAAAAACCTTAACAGTAAATATTTGGAGGGGTGCGCCAGGCCAAGGCAGTAGTGCAACACCAAGGCGACGCTTAGAGACCCCAATAGCAAGCTATTGTGATGGGCCTCTCCCCTTAAAAAATTAGATTAATATCGAGTGGGCCGATGGCCCACATATCAGATATTAAACTGATAAGAACAGATACTACACTTGATCTTAGCCAAAAGGCCGAGAAAGGTATGCTTATTCCCTTCATGGGCCTCTGTTTATATACTCAGTCTCTTCATCTTTGTGTTCTTCACCCAGCCAATGTGGGATTGTGCTAAGACTATTCTAAAACATCCAAAGACAAGCTTATCAACATACGTTTACATATACGCACACACTAGTTATTTTTTCATTAAATCCCTTTGCTGTGTTTGTCTTTATAAGAACTTTATGGTCAAAATGAAAGCTCAAAGACCTCAAAAGATTCTGTACATTACAAAGGGAGATTATGTTAATCAGGATCCAATAAGTGGGTGAAGTGTGTGCTAGATAAGCAAGCTAGAACTGTAAAAAAGAAGCTAAAGAGCAGCTGATCAGATCCTTTAAATGCTTACTCTTAACTCTAAAAAAAACAGATTATATGCTTAAATAGGGAAAACAAAAGAGCAACTACTAACGTTCCACTAACCTGAGAATTCGGAAGACTCCAACAAATTAAGAATGACTACTAACAACCTTGACTAACTCAAACAAACTTAAACGGTAATATGGACTCAGCAAGCTGCATGTGTTTAATTACATGTGCAGCCACGTAGGACAACAGATAACAATACTTGAGGTTGTTTTTGATAGATTAGAGGCATGATTAGTGAACGATACAAACAAGTAAACATACAACATTAATGATACCTATACACTTCTCAATAACTAACCTAAGGTTAGAGCTCCCTTGTCAAATTTATCAAGTGAACATAGTATGCTTTTAAATGTTTTAGCATCAGTAAAACTTCAAAAAGAAAATATTTCTTCCTTACTGGTAAGGTCTCATTCAGTTAAATAAAATATACCTTCGCATCATTCCGAATTGGTGAAACCAATCACAATTGTGGATTGTTCAGTAGTCATACGCTAGCTTCCCATGACACATAATTTCAGTGAAGTGTCATTTACGATGGTCAATCGTCTATTAGTATATTCATTATAAGATTATTATGACTGCATATAAAAGAAAAAGGATAAAGAAACCCAAACTATCAGTAAAAGCAGCTTTCGCTACATCTGCTGAAACAAAACCTTAAATATGAACAAAATGCTACCTGTATTTTAAATGACAATGTGATAGGTGAATTAAAATTGATAAACCAGAAGTAACACTATTAGTAATTAAATGCAATATCATGGAATGCAATGGAAGGGCTTATACACAAAAGTATTTCTTATTTTAGTCAGCTACAAGAAAAGCATTATCAAAGGCTAGATAAACAATTTCCTACAACAAAGATAAGATATACTTGATATATTGTTCAGACAATAAAGTTTAAGATAATTTAAGCTGATAAAAACATATGAGATATTTAAGTGCTCGATAAGAACACATACTACATGTAATCTTGTACCACAGGAATAAATGTGTCAGTTGTCATTCCTGTAAAACATGTCTGGGGACATAATAGGCAAAGTGTTACCACCTGCTTAAATGCATATGAATTATGACATTCCGTAATGAATAACAAGAATGTCTTCAGCGGTCAGGTGAGCTTTACATTATAGTTTTGACAAGCAACTAAGCAAGCAATGCCAATGAAAAAAGGCTAGACAGTCACGAGCAAATATAGATGGCCAAGGACATACTAAATAGCATGTTAGAGAAGCTTTCTATGGAAATGAAGAAGAAAAAGAACAAACAAATTAATAAAGCATCTATCACCACGAGGTCTGTTGCAAACTTGACTCCCTTAAGTAGATGCACTAAGAACTTGTAGATAATTCCTACCAAGTGTACTTACACGGAAGTTATTGCGCAACCTACTGAAATTAATTTGGATTAGTTATTGATAATGGCTTTCTTAGTAAAATAAAAAAGATACCATGGCCTGATCCTTCATGATCACACTATCTCATTTTCCTAGGAACAAGGGCACATAAGCCAATGACCATCTCTTAACCAAAGACAGTTTCACAGGTTAAACTCGCGAATATCATGGATTCATGGATGATGGAACCCGGTAGAAATCGGCCATATACAAATAAACCGAAGGGTATGCTCAAATTAGTGTGCATTCTTATTTATGTCATAAACAAGCAAAAATTATACACAGGAATCAAAAGAGAACACGCAGTTTTAACTGTTTAGTAAGAAAATGATATAATCAGATTTGCTATTAAAAGGCTGTTAGTACAATTGAGTTGAAAATTGCAAACAAAACTTCAAGCTAAAAGGCTTAAGACTAGATATTGGAGGGGTGCGCCAGGCCTTAGTGATAGTGTAAGACCAAGGCGACGCATGAAGAACCCCAGCAGCAAGCTACTGTAATGAGCCTTCCCCCTTAAAAAATAAGATTAATATCGAGTGGGTCGATGACCCACATATCAGATATTAAACTGATAAGAACAGATACTACACTTGATCTTAGCCAAAAGGCCGAGAAAGGTATGCTTATTCCCTTCATGGGCCGCTGTTTATATAGGCAGTCTTTCTTCTTATTTTTCTCCACTCAGATGATGTGGGATAGTGAGAGTCACTATCCCTCCTCTTGCAATCTGTGTTCTCACTTCTCAGGATTTAATACTATAGAGCAAAGTTGATTAAGGCCTAAATCCTAAAACTAATAGCTTTTTGAGGTCATAAGGTGTGCATTACTTAATTGACACTAAAATCAACCCTCCAGATCATCACCATGAAAATTGTTGCTTCCAACTCGACGTCTCAGTATTGCTAATTCACACTCTTATCAATAAACAGAATTCTTTATCTCTAGTGCTGATAACTATTATGTTGGCTATACAGAAACAATAACATGAGAACTTGTTATTAATGAAATCAGTAATCCAAATTTGCTAAAGGGTATGCAGAATTAATAGCTAATTACCTCTAAAGTTTGTTTTTCACGTGTGTTTACATCCAATCTCCCTCAAAAGCAATCATCTGAAAAAGAGTTTTGACTGCAAGATTGAAAGCAGGCTCATTAGTCGCACCATCTATATTAATGGCAAGAGTAAATACATAATCGACAAGCTCAACATGCATAAGAGTACAAGGAAATTATGATACTGCCATTTTGTTGTTAGAAAATAACTTCAGTTTGGATTGTATGTTGTAAGAGGACACACAAAAGTATCCTTTACCCTTATCAATTACAGAAAACTCAGTAGGTTTGTATAGATGTTGTAACAAGTTCAGTACAACATCCTAATGTAAGTAAGCAACAATATGCACCTGTGTATACGTCAAGAAACATATCAAGTGATCCAAAAAGAAGACAGTATTGCACGTTCTGTATATAAGGAAAATCCTAAACAGATTTAAGTGTGTCCTGTAAAGAAGTTGGCAATCTTCAGGTGAACCAAAGAAACATATATAAATCTGTCAAATAATAAAGCAAATTTGTAGATATGAATAAATCAAAGAACAAGGAGTACAAATCATCTTTACACTTTTATTTGTTGTCCTTCAACTCCCACCAAGATTTTCTGCCCTTACCTACAACAGAAAAACTGTTTCAAGCTTCACTACTACCCCTAATGAAAATGTTTCACACTACACAATTTCCATCTTTGAAGTGTGGGAGAACTTCAGTAGATAAGATGTGAACTGCATGTATGTTAAAAGATGTGTTCTAATCCAAGTCTACCAAATATATTTACTAAAGAAGTGGTCTCATCTTAGTTTTGTTTAATTGAATTGATAGGGAATTTTCACTTGACCAACTTGCCCTAATGTTTCTTTAAACCTCTACAGCTCTTCATCTCACGAACAGCAGTCATGACTCCATCCGCGTATTCCGTGGATGGTTCCCGGCATGTCTTATGTCTAAGAAGTAGATGAAAGTAAAGGGTAGGTCTCCAAGAAGGTTGTTCCAATCTTAAAAGGCTGTCCAAATCTCAGGTCTTAACATTGCAGTAGCAGATTTATTTCACTCACCATCTTCATCAGATAACTAGAAACAGAACACAGAATTCTAAGTGAGGGTTGGAAAAAACATCCCCGAACAGAATAGGCAACAAGGTAATCTAAATCACTTTTAGTGTTACAAAAGCATATCATTCCTGTTTTGAAGCAGCATAGAGAGTAAGAGCATCAATAGACATCAATATATTCAACAATTAACTCAACTTCAGCTATACCAATTTACAAAGTGCTGGCTATAAAAGACATCCACCGTATCAACGTTTAGCTCCCTGTTTATGTTTTTTTTCAAAATAGGAGTTGAAAGATCCTACCAAACAGTATAGGCTCGAAGGTTATCTAAAACACTTTTGGTATTAAAAATGCATATTAAAGTTCCTATTAGGAAACATCAATATATAGTAAGAACATCAACAAGTATCAATAAATTCAGCATTTAAGAAAAATAAATTAGCTTGTTTGAAAAAATTAAAGTCAGGCTCAATTTAAACAAATTTACAAAGCAAGATAATTTGATGGGTGAATACCACTTCAAAACATTATATGCAGAAAAACACACATCTAATTGTAAAGCCAGCCTTTATTAATTAGTGACAACATTCAGCAAGATAATTTGACTGCAAATTGGTGGGGTGCGCCAGGCCAAGGCAGTAGTGCAACACCAAGGCGACGCTCAAAGACCCCAATAGCAAGCTATTGTGGTGGGCCTTTCCCCATAAAAAATAAGATTAATATCGAGTGGGCCGATGGCCCACATATCAGATATTAAACTGATAAGAACAGATACTACACTTGATCTTAGCCAAAAGGCCGAGAAAGGTATGCTTGTTATTTCCTTAGGCCACTAGATATATAGGTAGTCTCTTCATGTATGTGTTCTTCACTCAGCCAATGTGGGCATGTGAGATGCATAAATCCTAATAATAAGAGCTTTCTGAGATCATTAAGATATTAACTATGTCTTAACCGATGTACCTGACTGAATTCATTTTATAACAGGCATAATCCATAACCCCATCCTGAAAAATAACTACTGTGTTGGCACTACAAAAGCTATCACATGTAAACTCTTATTTACTTATAATGTTTGTTTTTCCCGTGCAACATCCATATCACTGACAAGAGTATATACATAATCTACATGCTCATCTTGCATCAGAAAAACAGGAAATATAATATTACCATTTGTTGCAAAGCAGCTGAGATAAATTATTCACTCTTGGTAATTGTGTATAGATCAAGGAATTCGCCTAGTACTTGACTCGAAGCATGATAAATAATGACGTTATCATTTTGCTGTTATAAATTGGCTTCAATTTGGATTAAATACTGTACATTAGAGGACTAGCAAAGTTATCTTCTACACACATCAATTAGGTGAAACTCTGCAGTAAAGTTTTCCTAAAGTTCCATTAAATGGGGTTCATGTGTAAAGAGTATCTATCACAAAATTTAGGATATCTATCATTAATCACAAACTAAAATGTAGCTCCACTAGTTATTACTGCATGAATCATGATAGATTAAAAAGTAAACCTTTTGGCTGCAGCATATCATACATTTAAAATTCTTATGTGCACTCCAACTCAAGGATGATGATAAAGGCAGTAGATAGTCTTAACATATTCAATACATTATACATTACCAGACCCTTTGTAAATCAGTTTACGAAACCAGCAAGCTACTGCTCTCGATTACTTCTTTGTTTCACTTCATCTCTTCTTTCACCTGATATCTCACTCTATCCTACTTAGTATTTAAATGCAACATTAAGTTGCAATTTGGCGAGAAACAGCCTTGTTACAATTTCCCCAATTAAGAAACCATAAAAATGCAGGATCTCTAGGTTACATGATTCTAGAAGCGATTAAAGGAAACACATATGAAATTAGAAGGCGTGATCAACAAAACACATATGCGATCATGAAAGTAATGAGAGACGAAAATTAGGTTACAAAATATGTAAATGTATGTAAGTAATCACCTGATGACTGATGATTAATACAGTAATTAAGAGTAACAATGAATGCATGAAGTTGAAGGCACCTGTGGCTGCTTCGTCGACCTCGTTCATTAGCACAAGCGATCGTGAGAGATATTCAGATGTTGGCTGAAGTAGACGAAGTGTGTATGCTTGTCATGTACCGGTATGGCGGGAATGCGAGTTGGTCCACCGTAAATTTCTAATGAAATAGGGGCACAAATAAGGTGAACAATTTTTTTACCCAAACCGGTCCGGGTTCAAAACGAACCGGTTTTTTTTGTCATGGAGTCAAACAGGTTCGGAACACTCAAACCTGTCAAACCGATTTGGACCGGTTTAAAACCGGTTTTTTTAATAAAACGGCTTTTTACCGGTTTAACCGGTTTTTAACTTTTAAATAGATTTATAAACCGGTTTTGAGTGTGGGGCTACCAAACCGGCAGTTTGGTCGTTTGGAACCGGTTTGGGCCAAACCGGATTTTCTTTTAAACCGGTTCCGGTTTTTTGGCCTAACCGGTTCCCGAACCGGTTTTTTTTAGCCCATGTCTAGGCACAATCTATGTTTTTTTACCGACTCACGCGATTATCTAATCCACTATTAGTCTACACCGTAGTTTGTTTACATCAATTCACTAGAGTGAACCAGTGAAGGTTCAAATTTTTAATCTTATAGGAAACATTAGCACCCTGACTCTAATGGTTGTACTGTTAGACCCAACCCCCATTTTGAATGCTGGATATGTAGATTGATAAATAAGAATCGTAGATAAATTTATATGTAAATACCGCGTTATATTAAAAAGTGTTAATTTTATACAAAATTAGTGAATGTTGTTTGTGTTGATGTGACATTGATTTGGTTAAGTATGTAAATAAAAAGCAGATGAAATATGACGGCTCAAGTTTCAATAATAAATAAAGGGTGTAAACGAAAGGTTTAAAACTTATTAGGGATTTGCTTGTAATATTCAACGATAGAATCTTAATCAAGTTCCAATTAGAGTTTGATTATGACCGGTTTGAGTTCTAGCAAGATTAAGATAGGTTTGTTTGATGTAAATGCTTCTGATTGAAATTTAAATGGTCAGGATTTATTTAAAATATGAATCTTAAATATTTTAATTGATAAATCTAAACATATCATAGAGAAATGTGTATGTCCTCTAAGGCTTTTTTATCATGTGAATACCTATGAGATAGGAATATAAACACTACAAACCCAACCCCTCCCTCTCTTTTCATTATATTTGATCGAGAGAATAAAGATGGTTTGAGATAAGAAATCGACACAAAATAAAAAGAGGGAGATAGATAAGGAATCGATAGTGCAGTTCAACAGCTCACGAAAGGGAAGCGACGACGGTCTAAGTGGATTTTGCCGACAACTCAAGGTGGTCGACAACAGTTGCGATGGTGGTTAGTGGTGGCGGTTCAATGGTTTTGTCAGATGACAACAACGAATTTGGACGAAGATTTGAAATTCGGGTCAAATTAACGACCAATTTAGGGCAAGTCACTTGTTCCTTGAGTAGTTTTCGAAACAAGTTAATTGTTAATATGTTAAAAGTGAGTTTCTAATGAGTTAAATGTCTTGTTTTAGATTTTTTTGATTTTTTGTTATGAGATATGTGTAAATATATATTTAGGAAGTGTAATGCATGTTAGTTAAATTTTGTATTAATTTACTTATTCTAATGCATGTATGACAATGTTTTGAAAAGTTGATAACATGAGGGTGACGTGTTAAAATATGTCATGTATGTTCATGTGTGGTGAACTGGTGGCTAAGTGTTTGCCATTGTTAATGTGGAGCATGCAAAATAAACCCCTAAACATTTAGTATATCACGAGTTGATTATCAAATAAAATCGGAAACAAAAAAAAATTGAAGCGCTAATTGAGAATATTGATTGTGATAACATTGTTGTTCTGTAAAGCTCTTACATGTAAAGTAAGTGTTTTTATTTAAATTGTTTTATAAATACAACCCCTTGTGTAAACTGATATGTTTTAACATGCATTTCAAATTCTTGATAATCTTAAGAGTTACTTTTAGTTTTCGTTCATGAGTTTTGCAAACTTACTCTATTTGAATATCAAATTTGAATTTGTTTTCATTCTTGGCCTAAATTTTGCAAATGGGTTTTTATTTTCATCAGTTTGACTAACGATGTTAATATGTTTTGTTAAGTGGTTGTAAATGACTTTAATACTCATATTAAAATAAAAATAAAAATATTTATATTTATATTAAAAGTAAGATACCAATCAAAGCTAAATAACCTTCACCATCCCTCCGTAGCCACAAACCATCGTAGCAACCTTCCTTCGATGCCTCCCTCATTCAATTCAATGTTATTACGGGGACTCGAAATATTTGAATCAAAATTGCCGCGTTGAATAATTTATGATGGCCATGGTTGATTAGGTGGACTCTCGAGTGGCCTTGATGCTCATGGCTGGCAAACGGTGATGGTAATGATATGGTGTGTGGTGGCGGTGGTGTGTGCTGCCAGTGAAAGTGGTGGCTAGATGGTGATAGTGGAGAAAGAAGAGAGAGAAAGAAAGAGAGAAACCAGAAAGTGAGAGAGTAATGATATTTTTTTATAAATCATTTAAGTCTTTAAGGGTATTTTTGTATCTTTAAAAAAGTATAATAGAAAATGTTATCACTGTCAGTCAACATAAAGAAACTAAAAGAATTTGCAAAACTTATGTCAATAACAGAAACAAATTAAAGCTTAATAGTCAAAAATAAACAATTTACAAAACTAAAGAACAAACAAAAATTGAATGAGCTCTTAATTTTATTTAAATTTATTAACATGAGCTTATAAGTTACATGTGGAATATCAATCCAATCCCTTAAATTTCATATGTTTCAACTTCCCCCCATGTAGCCTATATAATACGCATTTAACTATTTTATATGTTTTTACTGATTAAATTTGTTACTTCAATTATTTTTGTTCGTTTAATATGTTTCAACTTCCCCCCATGTAGCCTATATAATACGCATTTAACTTTTTTCTTAACATCTCAGTATAACTTTTGTTAAAAGTCGAATTGTATTCAAAATGATGTTTTTATAATAATGCAGATTAATGATTATATCAACAAAGTTAGTTATGGGCTGTTTGTGCACGATTGATGAAGTCGGGCATGCGGTTTGACTCCAAGGGTTGACCAAACTGTTTTTCTTTGTTTCTTTATGATTTGATCTTTTACATTTTTATATTTGTAGTTTTAATTAGTTTTTATATTTACCTTTTAATTTATTATGTCTATCTGTTACTAACATGTTAACAGATGTCGTTTCAATGTTAAGTCATATTTACGCCGCAACCTATGAGACATAATGCTATTTTCTATCTATATTCCGATCTACAGAATTGAGCTATAACAACTTCATACGTTTCTTTAATGTATTTTACCATGTTAATGGTACCGTCGCAATGCGCGTAACAAGGTACGCAAACACACCGCAGCACACGGGCTTAATTTATAGTTTATATATATTTATAAAATGGTAGGAAGATATAACATAACTTGTAAAATAGAAAAGGTAGAAAAGATTGAAAGGCATAATTGTTAGAAAAAGATGAATGTTGATCTAACAGTCCATTTATATGCTGTTCTAAAAAAAACAGTCCCTTTATATACTACTGAGACACTCGCTTATAGTTTAAAATTCCAATCTAAAATGCATAAACCATAATTTCAAGATTGAGCAATTACAAATTACCTTACCAAACACCATCCCTTTAACCAACAATGATACAAGTAACAAATTCACTACACAAAAATGTCAACTAGCAGCATTTCACAGCATAAAGGAACTCCAAAGATGTTTTAAAGCTTAACCTCAACATCAACACCAGCAGGAAGATCAAGCTGCATCAAGGAGTCAATGGTTTGTGCAGTCGGGTGTAGAATGTCTATGAGCCGTTGATGGGTTCGGATCTCAAAGTGAAATCTTGCATCTTTGTGAACATGAGGAGATTTGAGCACACAGTATATTCTCTTCTTGGTTGGCAATGGAACGGGGCCCATGGTCTTTGCGTTTGTCGTTCTAGCCGCATCCATGATCTGCTTGCATGAATCCTCAATTAAAGGCACCCAGTATGATCTCAGTTTGATCCTAATTTTCTGTTTTGGTGCTACCTGAGAAACAGTAAAATCTTTAAGCTTCTATGACATTATGCACAGGATGATCAAAACACGAGCCTCTTGCTTCATGAAGCATTGCTCGTTCCTGTGAGTCCAGTTTATCCCTTATGAAACAAACTATTTTCTCTTTTATAAGTAGCAATCTTTCATCTATATATTGTACCACTGAACCACACAATCACACGTCCTATAGCTCTTTTATACAATGATCAACTTCAACACATCACAAATGCTCAAACTTCATTCTTAAATAGCATGAAACCACCTACAATGTGGTACGACAAAGGTAAATGGTGATATTACATTATTACTTAACATAATTCAAGACTTTTGGTGACAATGGCATATCCAGTAACTCCAGTTACTGATAATGGAACAGTAATGCCAAAGTTTTGAAGATTGCAATGTAAAAACAATCTAGGGGGGATTGTGGATGTACATTTAGAAAGTAATTAATGCAACTATCAGAATCAGATAAACATATTATTTGAATTAACAAAAAGTATGAGGTTAGACATTTCATCCCAATTATTTATCATTTTGACCCTAAATAACTAGATAAGCAGTTAAGCACCCGAACACTCAAAATCTGATTTTTGCAAAAACATACATACATCCAAACACCCTATAGTGCTGAAAAACTAAAGCTCTAATCCCATCATATGATTCTCCTCCATCCCCATTGCATCAAACAAATTAGACACATTAGCATTTCATTTGTTAACTCATAAACCCAAGAAACAGTGATCACCTTGTTTGCTACAATTTCATACACTTTTTTGCTTGAATTAATCACAAATTCTGCGTAATTAAGCTCGCAAATCAATCAACTAAACCATTCAGATTGTGAAAATGCCAATTTCATTCTTTATCAAATCCATAATACCCTTAATTTTCTTTTTTTTTTTCTTTTCTTTTCTTTTACTCGCACCTAACCTACTCCTCTCTTAACCACCTCTAGATTACCACTAAACATGCACACGAATTCGAACAATACACCATTTACCATAAGAATGTCCATAATGACACACCCTTAATTTTCTACTAAACAAATTTAAGAACCACAGGCAGCAAAAAGTACCTTATCAGAATCAGAACCCACAGTCACCATCGACGATTCAGGATCATCAGTCTAGCAAAACAAACAAACCCCACAAACAATCTCACATCAATTCAAACAAATTGGGCAAAAACACATACGCCAGTCGAATTGAATCATACCTCAAGGGTTTGTTCCAGAGCTTCAGGAGCTGCAAGCACTCTAGTTGTCGACACCCGAGGTGATTGAAACTGAAATCTGCAGGTAGATGAGACATTTGGGATGAAATGTAGAGCAGAAAGCTTGGGTGTAGACGAAATTGAGGAAGAATTGCATAACGGGAACATGGTTGCTGCTAAAGATGCTGAAATTGACATTGTTTTGAGTGGGGGTTTGAGATGATTCTACGGTTAATCTGCAATTCGGTGAAGTTTTGGGTCTTTTGAAGGTTATCGGAGGTTTTGCCCACAGAGGGTTATCCACAGAAAACTTCAGGGAGCCAGAGAGGAAGAAGATATGGAGGGTGAAGAAAGATTGAACCGGGTTCGGTTTCAAATTGATATATGGGCTAGTGGTGGTTGCTATAAGCTGGCGGATCCATAGCCCAAAAAGAGGTGCACAAATTGGTTAACAAAACGGGTCGGGTTTTAACCAAACCGGTTAAAGTTAACCGGTTTGGGTTATAATCCATTTTTGATATTGCAAGTTGTACTAGTCCAAATAGAGCTGATAAAACAGGTTTTTCATGTTTAACATGTTAAAGATGACGTGCGTAACACATGCATTAAACATAAATATGATTTGTTTAACTACTTTATATCATGCTTATACATTTTTTAAATGTTTTTACGAACCAATAATGAGAAATGATAGAGTCCAGCCTTTAATTTTAGTTAATTTTAAAAATTAAACAAATTAAATATTATAGTTTTTATTAAACATGTTAAATCGTGTCATGAATATATCGAAAATTGCCAACCCTAGTTCAAACTCGCTCGGTTAACTGGAATAAATAACAAAGTAAACTCATGGTATAATGAAAGAACAAAAGAGAAAAAATTATAAAGAATACAAATTAAAGAAGAGAAAATAAAAGTAAACCAAAGAGTTTAATAAGAAAAGAACAAGATAAAAAAACAACTTACATGATGTTATCACTATTAATAAAACTACATGATTGTGTGTAGCAAGTTAGTGTTAATTTAGGTTGTTGTTGTAACTTTCCAATAACTAAGTAATTTGAAAACACAAAGATATGGTTGTGGGGTTCAAGCCCGCATAATAGCTACCCCTCACAAGCACATCAAGCCGCCAACCCTATACCACTTTTTATTTTCTTTTTAAAGCTCACAATAAATTCTATTTTATTTAAAATTTAAGAGTGCCTATCATAATAACTTTAGACTGGTCCTTAGAATTACACTAACCAGGGGGTTACTATTTATTGTAAGGGTTAATAAAGAATATAAAGGAAAATTCACCAACCAGTAACATCAAAACCAAGACAATCAGAAGAACAAAACCTTAATAAAGACATACCGGACAGAACGAAAATCAGAAACGCTGAATGGAACAAAAGCCCAGATGATCTTCAAACGAAGAATGCAGATGTCGTTTGGAGGAGAATTTGTAAAACAGGGATAGAAAGGTGAGAAAAAGGGAGCTTCCTTTATGACGACACTTACCAAAAACATGGCAACCAGTAAAAGAACAACCAATTTAACTGTTCATTCTGTCCGGGATTAATAATAAGGTAAATTATTGTATTAAAAAGTTTAAAGAACAATGAAAGAGAACCATTTGATCTTTCGAGTGAGTGAATGAGGAGGCTGGTTATGCAACGTTTAGGCATCTATAATCTAATTGTCTAGTGGTATAATATTACAAGCATAAGCCTATGTTTGAGATTTCCTATTTTAATAAAAAGTAACTTTTTAAAAGTTACTTCTCAAAAGTTACTACTATTAAGTATTAACTTCTCAAAATTAACTCATTAACCCTTTAAAATCAACTTTTTATATTTTCTCAAACATACTTATTAACTTATTAACTATTAAAAGTTTAATTAATCAAAAAATTGATTTGTCAAACATGACATTACTTCAAATAAAGTTAAGTTTGTTGATAAAAATGATTGTGAAAAAATGTAAAATCAGGTGGCAGTTAAAAAGATATTTGGTTAAACTGGCGTATCTTTCCAGCATCATTGCCAAAATTAAAACACAAAAAATACACCGACTCGATTTCCCTCTATAAACCCAACGGCCCCACTTCATCCCTCTCACGCACACACATCTTCAAACCTCATCGATCACTTCGATAACAGTTTGACGCTAACGATCGCTTGATGCAATGGAGGAAGTCGACGAAACGGAATCAGTTCATCAGGTGTGTTCGACCACATTCACCACTTCTTACTCGTAATCACTGTAATGTTCATTCGATCACGCTGTTGCTTACATGCTTTTGCATATTCTGTAACCTAATTTTCACCTGTTTCGTTTTTGTCGTCATTGTTTGGTGATTTATCAATTGATTCTTATATGCTTTCTCATTTACTCCGATTAATTAGGCGTTTATGGTGCTGATGTTTGATTTGTAGATTGACTAGATTGTGCGCTGTAATTTCGTATTTGCTTGTTATCTGCTTAGTGACTACTACGATTAGGCGTTTTGGTGATGTGCTGATGTTTGATTTATAGACTGTGCGGTGTAACTTCTTCACTGCTTCGTATCTGTTTATTTATCACCATGATTTAGTAGGCGTTCCTGGTGTGATGTGTGATTAGGCGTTCTTAATGTTTGATTTGCTGATAACCGGAGATAAGTTCTAATCTAAATAAGCATGCTTCGAAGTTTTGATATAACTTTCTGATTATTGAAAAAGATAAAGAAGTATTAACTGATTAAAGCCATAAGGATCGTTTCCCTCCAAAAAAACTATCTAACATGACTGCTAAATAGGATATGCTTTTATGGTATTAAACATCTTTGAAATAATACATGTATGCTATTTTTGTTTGTCCTAAAATTTAATGGTACAATATCATGCCTGAACTTGTCTGGCATTAATATGGTTTTTGGTGCAGGTCTACATGGCATGCCTCATGCATGGTCACAGGTAAGCTTTCTAGGTGCAGAAGTATGAGTATTCGGGTAATGGTATGAATAATCACACTATAGTGATGTAATGCATCCATTACTAAGACCGTTACTTGATGAAGTTCAGCCTGTTATCATCATTGAATTGAAGTTTACATAAGTCTTGTTCATTTATGGAAATCATGTTGTCAGAGTTGGAATTTCCTACTATGATAGTCTTACCCGTGAACTGCATGTGCTGGAACTTTGGGAAGATGGTACTGCCAACTTTCCTCTAATTGATATGGGTAAGAGATACTTTTGCTTGTCCTCTTACATACAATACTTTTGCTCATCAATCCAATTTGGATTTTCAGTAACCAATATTAGGAGGATGTGGCAGTTCTTTTCACTTAATTTGTAAATTCTAACCCTAAGCTAAGTAATTAGACAGCTTACTTCAGTTTAACCAACATAATGGTAATAGTAATATCATTATTTATCATATTTCAGTGAAGTATCAGGTTAAGCCCTTAATCATATACACAAGTACCAAAAGTGAAGAATCTCTCTTAGCTGCTTTACAACAAAACGGTAATATCATAGTTTCCTTTTAGTCTTTATGCACATTAAGCCTGTGATTCTGTATTCACTCACGCCATTGATGTAGATGGTTCAAGTGAGGTCCCCGCTGTGAAGCTTATGAAGAGTTCAATATTTAGTTATGAACAAGCATGGCACAGGTGTAGTATACAATGAAAAGGTTTTCTATTATACAATTCCACCTAATTTTCAGTTGCATCCAAAAAATGTAGTTATGATGATTGCCTTTGAGGGGCATTGGATGTAAATGCATTAAACAAACAAACTTGTCAAGTAAATGGGTATCAATTCTATCTAACTGTTAGCATTTGGATCCAATAATAACAGTTCACGGGTATTGGGATATATTTTCTTCAATTATATTCCTCATACAACCCACACTTACTTATTTGATATTTTCTCCTTTATTTTTATAACACAGATTAGTATATCTTCGGGTAACTGGAATGGATGATGGGTTAAACATCAAAGAAAGAATATGCTTTGTAAGTTATCACATCATTTTGCCAAGTTCACGCTCATCCATAGTTTTATTGTTGGTTTGACACATATCTTTAAACCACTGGCATTTTAAACTGACTTGTAATTGATTTTCTTAATCGTAAATTATATCAGCCCACACCATCTCTTCTTTATGTATGTGATATCTTTGATAAGTTGATGAAATCACATGGATTGTATTTTGATTTGACTTCTCCTTTGACTATTATGTAACTGTAGCTAAGTTCTATGATGGACATTGAGAGTGAAGTTCAAGTTCGTGCAAGTGGAGGGCTTCTTGCCATATTGGAGAATGAAAGAGTCGTGGATACCATTGAACAAAATGAGTGTGGGAGTGTATCAATTGCAATTGATTCTGTCATGCAAATATCATTGTATCTGATTATAATATTTCCTTTATGAATGCTAGAATCCACTGGTTTTTGTTATAATTTTCCTATTTAATATGCAGAAACAAGTTCCTTAAAGTTGACTCAGCAGCTCACGAGGCATTGCAGATATTCCAAACTGACAAACATCCAAGCCACATGGGTATTGGTAGAGCAAAAGAAGGGTATCATTTTTCCTAGTTCTTTTTCTAGGTCTAAAAAGCAAGTGCTAATATCTGTTTATTTGCAGGTTCTCTGTTTTTGGCATGATGAACAAGGTGTGGTGATTGCAATTTTCAATAGCCTGCTTTGCCCTTAAATGTTATATCTAACTGGTGTTTTCGAATTTAGTGTGTGACGCCTATGGGTAAACGCCTTTTAAGGTAAACGTGGCTTTCCGAGTTTAATTTCAGTAATTATAGAACTTTACCTACAAGTTAACACCTTGGTGTTGGACAATTGTTTTTTTCCTCTGTAATAGGGCATGGTTTCTCAGGCCCATACTAGACCTTGACAACTTGAATAGTCGTCTTAATATTGTATCCTATATTTTGTATAATAATATATGAAATCTAAGGATGACTTGTACTCAATTGTTTCGTGCTTTATTCCATATCTACAAATCCTGTTTCCTTTAAAAATTCAGATATCATTTTTTGTTTCATCTGAAGAGCTTTTGACTTCTTTACGTGATACACTGAAATCTGTCAAGGATGTTCCCCACATACTTAAGGTGAACACCATCTTCTTTTTTCTCTTTGATCACATGCTAATTTCTTTGATGGATATGCAGGTGTATTTTGTTGTATAACCTTGACGTAATCATGTTGACCATAATAACATACTACAATCCTAATATATGCGTGTGATCCAAAATTTCTGGATTTTGCTTTGCACATATACTATATTTCCGCAGTTCTAAGAATCTTTGATGTCTTTATCATGTAATTTTCTTTCCATCTTTTTCATTTCTTTGTCGTGGAAGAAATTCAACTCCCCAAGTTCAGTATGTACCTGTGGTGATTGGACTGCCTTTCTGAAGGTAATCTTGCTCTTTGTTTCATCCTTCTTTTCAAAGTTCCTGTTAACAGTACTCATTTAACTGAAAAAATTGCATAGTGCTCAAAATATGCTTCTGGAGCAGATCTATTTTTATGAATTATATACACAATTAATTTAATTGATGTATCTCTTGTAGCTGTTAATTAGCTACATGCATGTAAAATTTATGTTGCTTATACATAATATGAGTTTGTTATCTACTTCGTGCAGAGCCTTTCTGCACTTCTACATATCAACAAGATATTTGAGCTCGGAATTTCTGAAAATCTTCAGGAACATGCTAACTATTTCAGTGTAAATATCGTTGAGAAGGTATTAAATTGTAATTTGCGAGCATGGTAACCCTGCAGTTTTTAGTCTTTTGTTTCCATACCTATGCTTTAGTTGGCAGGCTATTAATCAAAGTTTAAGTTTGACAGGCTGCTTCATGCATCTCCATGGATTTAGCTTATGTATATGAACTGGTTAGCTACTTATTTTCACTTTTGTGACCCCTCATATCATGATATGCTTCAAGTTAGATTCAATCCCAGTGAAACAAAAATATATTGTTACTTCCTACTCTAAGTATGGATAAATGATTCCCATTTCAGTTTAACAACTATTTTCTGATTTAATATTCTTTTGTAGGTAATTGGTGTAATTGATGTAAATAGAAGTAAAGACAAAGGTTATGAGACAACCGTGAAAGATGGTTTTTGTGATGAGGTTTAGGACATTTTTAGTTGCTTCATTAACCACCATTTACTTGTTTACATGTGTGTTATGTTCTCTTGACAGAAGTTTTCTTCATTAAAAAATGCAGCTGGATGAACTGAGGCAAATATACGAAGAATTGCCAGAATTTTTGGAAGAGGTGCCACTAATTTTGTTACGAATTGTTTTTAAGAATCCAACTTAATATTCTGACTATACAAATGTTTTAATTGAGTTGACATTGGAACTTGAAACAAAGTTATCAGACAGCTTTGTATATCTATTGTACTGATCTGATACACCAATGCTTTGCAGGTGTCCTCATTGGAGCTTGCACGTCTTCCTTACATGTCTAGAGACAAATTGCTTCCACAAGTTGTTTATATAAATCAAATAGGTATGTTATGTTATTTTACCATGTTTGATTTTCTTTGGAACTTTAAGGAAAAAAAACACACCTAGAGAAAGCAGGTTGAACCCTATGTAGTTTCTTACAATCCTATGATATTCTTGAGTATGTAACCAACGTATAAGATTTAGAATTATGATATGGATGCGCTTATTAATAGAGGTTATCAGTATAAGTTAAAAACCGTTGGAATTTATTTATCGGCTAAATAAGGGTACTTAGAAAATCAAAGCAGAAAAAAGTAATTTGGTCTCCTGGCAAAATATTATTTTTATAGTTTGTACCGAGGCAATGTAATTTGTATGCATCCCACTTAAATTTCCTTCAACAATACCACATTTATGATGGATTTACCCCAAGTTATGGATGATGCCTGTTATAGAATGAATCAAGCCAGGTACCTTTAAAAAACGGATTTGACATTAATAAGCATCTGCTCATGATATTTAAAGGCCCGTTTATTAGATATGAATCCACATAATTTACCTTTATAGTAATGTATAATAGGATGAACAGTTATTTCTATGTTGCTGGTTGTGATGCTTTTGGTACTATCCATTAATGCAACACCACCCCTTTTTGTCTTCCCTTCCCCTATTTGTGTTTCTTGCAATTATTCTTCACTGAGAGAGATTGATGGGTCTCCAGGATGTTGTCGCCGGCGATGGCATGCGCCGGCTTGACCGCTGTTGTCGGATCTCCGGTTAACCGCCGCCTTTTTTTCCCTTTGTGTATTTGGGTTTTATCTGCTTTTCCTTTTTGGAGGGTTTACTATTGGTACGCCTCCGAGAATCCCTTTGTGCCCGCCGGTGGTGGTTCTCTCTAGCTTCTCGGTTGTGTCGCTGGTTGCTATAGCGACGATCGATGGTGGTTCTCGCGGTTGGTTTCCTTTATGCTTGAGAAGCTTCTTTCTTTATATGGTATTCTCTGGTTTACTTTCCCCATGGAGAGAGATCTCCGACGTTGTCGTCGGCGAAGGTGCCTCGGCCTCCCGGTCTTTGTTCAATGGTTCGGCCGGCGTTGCATGTGTCGGCCTCACCGTTGTTGGTCGTCCTCCGAATCAAAACCCCTCTGCCCTCAATGTTGCTCATCAGTGGTGGTTGCCCCCTTGTTGCTGATGTCGATGGCTGGTGTGGCAAAAATGGTCATTCTGGTTAGGGGTGTCGATGGCCGGTGTTGGCGCCGCCGGTTGACCTGGTGGGCGCTCTGCCTCCTCTTTAGGGTTGAGGTGGGGCCGATGGTCTATATCTAGGGTGGCGGCGGAGGTGGTGTGACCACCATTGTTGCCTCTCCCATTTAGGGTTTTTCGATCTACCCTATGTGCTTTTTTTTCCATTGTTGTCGATGATTACACCTGTTTTCAGCGGTGATGGGTTTGGCTATTGTGCCTATGGCTGTGACCGGTAGTGACAGTAGCGCGATTAGGGCTGGCGGCGGTGGTGGTGCGACCACCATTGTTCCCCCTTTGCTGTTGTCGCCCAACTAAGGATGGTGTTGTTTTGTCGGTGATGATGATCTTTTCATCTGAGACTTGGTTTTGGGTTTCTCTTTTCGGTGATCTATTGTTTGTTGTAGCATTCGTGATCCTTATTGTACAACTAACTGATGCATGACTTTGAGTTGTTGGGTAAATGTATAGTTGGGTATGTGTTGTTCACCGATGGCCTTTGTTTCTTGGTGTCGATGATGATGAGGACCACCTCATCCGAGACTGGCTTTTAGTTTGATTGTGCTTGGCCATCACTGCTGTGCTGTTGACTAGATGAACTTCGAGGGCGGGTGATGAGATAACCGGAGTGGTGGTCGGTTGCTTTGGCGTGGCTACCGTCTACGGTTAGCAGCCACAACTGAACACCGGTTCTGAGCCCGAAAATCATGGTTATACAGCTACAAATCGTTTCGATTTGACCATCACGCGCGCAACGCGTGTGGTTGGAACACCCTAGTTTATGGTATTAAAATCTGAGAGATGAAAAAACAAAGGGAAAAAGTCACTCACAGTCCCACATTGGCTGAGTGAAGAACATATAGATGAAGGGACCGCCTATATAAACAGAAGCTCAAGAAGAGAAAAAGCATACCTTTCTCGGCCTTTTGGCTAAGATCAAGTGTAGTATCTGTTCTTATCAGTTTAATATCTGATATGTGGCCATCAGCCCACTCGATATTAATCTAGTTTTTTAAGGGGAAAGGCTCATCACAATAGCTTGCTATTGGGGTCTTTGAGTGTCGCTTTGGTTTTGCACTACAGCCTTGGCTTGGCACACCCCTCCAAGTCATAATAGCTAAAATTTCTTATTTGTTATCTGAAAAACTTGATGATATTCTGTCTTTCAGTTATTTGTTCATTGTTGTTTTATATTAACTGTAGTGAAGAAAAAAGAACAAGAGCTAATGTAAATATTTTGTGTGCTTTGGTGTCTTTTGAAACAAGTTGAGCTATTATGTCTCAAATGTTGAAATTGACCGTCTCTTCATGCGCTTACTCTCTATTAATGTTCCCAGATAGGATATTTATGTGCATAATTGAGTTTAGTGTGCTCTGGTGTATTTTGAAACAAGCTGAGCTATTATTTCTCAAATGTTGACATTGAGTATGTCTCTTCATGCGCTTACTTTCTTTAGTATTTTCAAATAGGATATTTGATGTGCATTTTTGAAGAAAAGCTAGATGAATGCATTTTAGAGGAACTTCAAGACTACGAATTTGCTGTAAGCCGGTTATACTTTAAGCATGTCCTGTTTGTGAATGTTTTTTCCAATCGTACATCAGAAAACTCATGTTTCTGGTTTTCATTATGCATGTCTAGTTTGTGAATTCTTTTTTCTGAACTGATGTTTCTAGTTCTCTGATGAAGATGGTGATGTTAAGAGGTTCTACTATCGCAATGCAAAGACACGGGAACTGGACAGCCTTTTAGGAGACATATATCATAAAATCCTAGGTATTAAGAAAATTCGCTGTCACTATCCCGTATCTTTTTAATATAAACAGAAGCAGTAGAATGAGTGTACAAAGCCATTGCTACTGCTATGATTGCTTTAAACTCATATAAAGAAGTCTGTTTTGCACACAAAATATGCAACTTTTGGAAGTTGGAATTAAGTTGATTTTTTCCTCATTGTTGTGGTTTAATTGTGCATCTATATATGTATTCTATTAAACAATTTCCTGAATTCTTTTTCTGTTTACCTGATCCTTTCCAAGACATGGAGAGAGCTATCACAAGAGACTTGGTGTCCCGCATCCTTGAGTTCTCAATGCATCTACTCAAGGGAATCAATTTTGCAGCAGAACTTGACTGGTCATATTCTTAATTGTTTGTCCTTTTCTTCTTCATTTCCATGTAAGGCTTCTTTACCATGGATTATTTAGTATGTTCTTGACTATATTTCTCATGGATGTGTAGCCTTTTGTCATTGGCATTGGTTGCTAGACAGAACAATTATGTAAGACCCACGTTGACTGCTGAAGCTGTGCTCGATATTCGTAATGGAAGGTCAGAATTTTTTTTATTT
The DNA here is from genome assembly GCA_025215565.1 of Flaveria ramosissima. NCBI lineage: Eukaryota > Viridiplantae > Streptophyta > Magnoliopsida > Asterales > Asteraceae > Flaveria > Flaveria ramosissima. Next base: position 7,743,997 of record CM046036.1, read on the forward strand.
CACTTTTCTTCTGTTCAAAGAGTAGTTAGATGCAACTATTCATGCTGCACTTTTCATTATGGACTTACTGATTAAGGGAATTCATATGCATTTATGGGTAAAATCTATCCTATTGTCACCAGACATGTTTTACAGGAAATGACAGTTGACACATTTATTCCTAATGATACAAAGATTATTGATCAGGGTACATGGACTGTTATCTTTGTTTATTGTTTTTGGTCTTTTTGGAACTAGAGATTGTTAGTTACATCATATTGTTTCTCTTACTACCTTTTCATATTTCATTTCGCAGGGAATATTCATATCATCACAGGACCTAATTATTCAGGAAAAAGCATATATATAAAGCAGGTTATTTCTATATGGCATATGTTTTCATTTGTGTTTGTTTCATATAACTTGCACATTAGAGTCCAATGACGCCCGTTGAATGCAGTCACGGATATTAAAATTTGTTATCAAGGTTTGATTTTCTTAATTCACCAATCATGTTGTCATAAAATATTGCAGGTAGCATTAATAGTTTTTCTTGCCCACATTGGAAGTTTTGTTCCAGCAGATGCTGCAAAAGTGGGTTTAACTGATAGGTTGGGGTTTTTTTATCCTTTTACTTTTATATTTAATCTTAATAATCTTGAAAAGAATTTACTTATATACGGTTGACCACCATAAATGACGAATGGCAGAATTTTCTGTGCCATGGGAGGCAAGCTTATGACTGCCGAACAATCCACATTTATGATTGATTTACACCAAGTTGGAATGATGCTAAGGTATTTGTCATGTAACTGAATGAGATCTTAGTAGTCAACCAAAAAGAATTTTTTTCTTGATGCTGATACTTTTGTTAATAACTTTAAAGGCATGCTACTTCTCGGTCATTATGTTTACTAGATGAATTTGGAAAGGGAACTCTAACTGAAGGTTAGCTGTTGAGAAACATATAGGTGTCATTATGTTCTATTGATTTTTTATTGTACACTAATCTTACCCCTATTATTCTTTTTAGATGGTATCGGTCTCCTTGGTGGAACTATTGATCATTTTATCTCAATGTATGCTCCCCCAAAGGTTTGTTGCTCTTTAAATGTCACTCGTTCATTATTATGCAGCCATAAAAATCTGTTTTTGATGCTGAAATTTATGAAAAAGAATTTAGATGTGAGATCTGTTTTTTAATGCTGAAATTTATAAAAAAGAATTTATATCGTGTGAGATTGTTCACTAGGTGTACTCGTACACTTACGGTGCAGGTTCTAATTTGCACTCACTTGACCCAGATATTTGTTGATAGTCGCTTATCTCAGGTGTGCAACACCACCAATACAACAATTTGAAAGATCTAAAGTTTCTAGAACATATCCATGTCTAACAAGTTATATTTCTAATCATTGATAATCATCAGTCGGATAAAGTCAAATACTACACCATGAGTGTGCTAAGACCCGACAACAATAATGAAGACCTGGAGGAAATTGTATTTCTCTATAGGTAAATCAACAATGAATTAAACTTTATTAGCATATGCAGTTGGTCTGACTTCTTGTATATGTCAGGCTAGTTCCTGGACACACACTTCTTAGTTATGGTGAGTTGGTATCTGCTATTCTACTCGGATATTCTTTTTTTTCAACAGTGTCACTCACTATAATTCTCATTTGCAGGAATACACTGTGCTCTACTTGCTGGTATGTCTCAACCATGTCATGTTAAAATAAAAATCTGGATGATTTAATCCTGTCTCATATCATTTGATTAGTTATTACCATACTTGCCTGCATTTTCTTAAGATATCAAGAAAGTAAAGAAATAATGTTTTGGTAGAACCTGTAGTTGCAGAACTATAGGGGGTTTGGGGTTGTTGACCCTCTTACCAACTAAATTTCTATAAATAGGGTTATATAAGTTTGACCCTTCAAATTGTCACCGGTAGAGTACTTGAAGCAAATGCCAAAAAAGAGAGACAAAATTTCTGTTGTGCTGACCAAATTGAAATTCTTTTGTTGAGAACCCGCTTTAAGGAAAATGCATGAATTATAGTTGTACAAGGAAATTTCTTGTCTTTTCTCCGTTGGATTTGGATTTGCAATATTATACAATCTTGTAGGTGTTCCTCAAGAAATAATTCGGAGAGCGGCATTTATATTGGATGCCACCACTAAAGGAATACATATCGACCGAGCATGTGACGAAAAGATAACAGCTCAAGATGAGCAATATAAGGTGTATATTCATTGAGATTATATATTGGCATTCAAGTGGTGTCTTTATCTGTTTGTTAATTACAGGATGCTGTGGAGAAGATGGTAGCTTTTGATGCTATTAATGGTGATTTGTCCCTGTTCTTTCAAGACATGTTTCCTGGTCAACCTTGATTGTTGTACATCACCAATCATATCCTGAAGACTCATGCGTTTTACAACGGTATGCTTTGAAGGTATCCATTTTGTTTCTCTTTGCTTTACTAGCATTATTGAATAGGCACACAAACAAGAATAACAAACAATTATCATTTAAGGTTTTAGCAAATATTGTTTAACTATCCATCAAGTATACAGTGCAAACTAATATCTTCAATGAGAGTGACCTTAATGTGAACACTAGATTATGAGGATAGGTTTTCTGTGAATAGCGACCAAAATTTCGCCATGGTGTAAATTGTAACCAAGTTCATAAAGACAAATTATAGTTTGTTATTGATGATTTCTTGTTTAATGAGGTTAACGTTTTGGTTTTGGTAATTTTAGAGTTTGGTTCATGGTATTTTGGTCACAAAATGATGAAGGGAATTAGACAATTTAAGCTAATCTTCTCATTTCATCAACAATATTTAACATACTAACTACCATTCTTAGGATTTACAACAATTACAACTAGGTCCCTCGATATACGACTTTTACATTTTAAGCCCCTTAACTAATAAAATCCTAACAATACTCCCCTCTTGAAAAACGATTCTTGTCCTCAAGAATCATCAACAAAATGAGGGAAACGCAGCTTCAAATCGGATTAGGATTCCCAAGTAGCTTCAGTGACCGGAAGACCCTGCCAATGAACCAATACTTTGATATCAAATTTATTACCCTTTTTAACCATTTTCCGTTCAATAATGGATGTAGGCCGCAAATTAAAACGAGGAACTGTTGGGATTGGATAAACAGGAGAGTGAGATCCATGAGTTTGTTTTAATAAGGAAATATGAAAGGTAGGATGGATCTGTGCATCTGGTGGTAAGTCCAGACGATAAGCAGTGCGACCAACTCTTTTCCACAATCAAGAAAGTACCACAAAACGAGCAAGGTTATTGTGGCGATGAAGTTTGACAGAGGTCTGAACATAAGGTTGAAGCTTAACATACACACAGTCCTCCACATTGAATTCTCAATCCAACCTTCTTTTATCAGCCTGATTTTTCATCTGGTTTTGAGCTTTCAGCAAATGAGATTTAAACTTAATGAACAATGCTTCTCAATCACGAAAAAGTTCTTCAATAGCAGCCACATTAGTGTCGTTTGGGATATAAGGAATGAAATTGGAGGTTTGAAACCATATAAAGCTTCAAAATGAGTCATTTTTATGGCTAAATGGTAAGAAGTGTTGTACAACCATTCTGCCAAAGAGACCCATTATGTAGGTGTATCCATAACCATGCAACGCAGGTAAGATTCAACACATCTATTAAGCACCTCAGTCTGGCCGGGGTGATAGGCTGTGGACAATGCCAAAGTATCCCCTGAAGTCACATAAACTCCTAGCAAAAGTGGTTTGGAAACAATGGGTCATGATCAGACACTATTGTAGTTGGGCAACCATGCAACTAACACTTGATCAATGGAGATTTGGGCTAAATGGGCTGCTGTATCAGGATGTGATAATACTTTAAATTGGGCATAATTAGTTAAACGATCAATAATTACACATTCTGTCTTTGCCCTGCACCTTGGGTAGACCTGAAATGAAATCCAAAAAGATAGTTGTAAAGATGGCATTAGGAATTGGCAGAGGTTGAAGTAAGCCATGAATGACAAAGTTTCATATTTGGCCCGTTGACAAGTAGAGTAAGACTTGACAAATTGCTGAACATCATTAGTGCATCTTTTCCAGTAGAACAGTTGCTTGAGCCTGTGTAAGGTTGGTTTAAAACCACAATGCCCCTCCACCCATGCGAAAGAGTGACTTAAGTGTAACAAATCTTGTTTCAACTGAGGGTAATTGTTAATGAGGAGCTTATCCTTTCTCTTAAAAGATTTTCCCATCCCAAGTGAGATTCTTAACAGGCTTGCCACTCTTTATTTGATTGATTAAATCCACAATAGTGATTGATCAATAGTTAAAGTGAGGGTAATTGGTCCACCCTTTGCCGTAATAGAGGATCAATAGTTAAAAGAGTCATAGTGAACATAACCATACTTTGGACTTTGGATAAGGCATCAGCCACCAAGTTATCACTTTTCATTACCCTTTATGTAATCAATCTCATAATCATACTCTAATATCTTAGAGAGCTAAGTCTGCTACAGGGGAGTGGTAACATGTTGATCAACTAAATGTTTAAGGCTTTACTCATCAGTTCAGATAACAAAGTGAGGAGCCAAATAATGATGCCAATGCGTCATAGCTGTGATTATAACTAAGTGTTCCTATTTTAACTAAGGGGGCGTTTGGTTCGCTGAATTTATTAGAATTGGAATTCGAAGGAATTGTATTTGGAATTCAATATTTTCCAAAAGATTTGGAATTCAAAGGAATTGGAATCTATGAAGGGAATTTATTTTTTAAATACATTTCTAGTGACAAAACACTTAAAAAGAAACTGGAATTTATCACCCGTTGCAAACCGCCACCACCTCACTGTCCACCGATCATCGCCGTTACATACCACCGACCGCTGCCTCCGTCACCGCCTACAATAGACTGCGACCACCAACTGTGCCCGTTGCCGAAAACCGACCGTACCCCACTGCCGCCACCAAGCGATAACACCCGTCGTCGAGACACGGTTTGGCAACGGCGGTCGACGACAGTCGACGGTTAGGGGTGGCGGCGTTCGGCGGTCGATGCAAACAGTGGGCGACGGTGGTCGGCGTCAGGGTTGTGCGGCGTCGGTGGGCGGCGGTCTGTCGGCGACGGGCGACAGTCGGCGGTCAGGGGCGGTGGCGGTGGTCGGCGGTATGGTATTTTTAGTGGCTACCAGATGGAGATGAATATGCAAAACTCATCTGGTAACTCCAGCAATCAACCAAGTTCAGCCCTCCATGTGGTTGAAAGGGAAAGTATTGAACCATAATATCATCTTATATGGTACCCTAACAACTCACAAAAGGGTCATTTCATCACATTCCCAGAGATTCCAAGAGAAAGCTACAATCAAGGAAGTCCTTTCCTAGAGACAAGTTCTTCTCATGCTTTTGTCTCTGCTGATGAAACCACATGCAACTTTCTCTTCACCCTTGAAGACTTGGACTGTATCCATCCAGATGATCTGGAGTACATGGAGATAGTTCAACAGATGGCTCTTCTTACTCACAGAGCCAAGAAGTTCTACAAGAGGACAGGGAGGAAGTTTCCAAGCAATGCAGCCAGTGCAAAGTTTGGGCTGGATAAAAGCAAAGTAAAGTGTTACAACTGTAACCAGATAAAACACTTTGCAAGGGATTGTAAGGCACCAAGGACAAATGATGGTCAAACACAAGCTAGACCAAACTACACTGAGAGAGCTCCCCAGAATGAGAAGCCAAAGCAGCAAGCTGCAGTTGCTGTTGAAGAAGGAGGCTTTGACTGGAGCTTTCAGATGGAAGACCACGATGAAGCCAAGGTATTGGAACATCTTTGTACTCCTGAATGTATTGCTAAAGTTAATAGATACAGGTCTTATAGCTTAGAGATGAGATCTGATCTTGAGTCCTTAAATATCTTAAAAGCTGATTTTAAAAGAGCTGAAAATGATTATAAACTAAAAATAGAGAACTTAGAGAAAATCTTTTTAACTCTTAAACATGAGCGCACAAACTACAGGACTCAGATCAAAGACCTCATTACTAAGTTAACTGAATGTCAGGCTGAGCTTCTGATCAACAAAGCCAAGGCAGAAAAATGTGTTCTTGAAGAAGAGACCTTCAAAAACATAATATCCTCATCCTTGCATGCAAAAGTTTGTTATCAGAATAAGCAGGGACTGGGATCTAGTGAGATATCTCCTCCACACACAATCTTGTCTGTAAGATCTCCTAGGTGTGAAACTTGTGAAGATTAGTATAGACCCCTTGACTGAAGAGGATGAAGAGGAGATGGTGAAGAATGGCTCTGAGAAGAGTGAAAAAGAGCATTCTAACAAAGGTCACCATCCCTCTAAGGACAGTATAGCTGTTGGGATGACCAAGTCCAAGAGAAATAACTTGATCAGGAAGGCCAAAAGAAAGTCCAAGAAGGCTCAAGAGATCAAGGCCACCTTCAACTCTGCACATAAACAAGTCTTCATTTCTGCAGGATTTGAAGTGGTTAAGGCTGAAGACACAAACCTGAACTCTAACAACAAGAGTTTTAGTTCATGTCCAAATCATCCCATCATCAAGAAGAAGGCTGATCAGTTGTGCACCACTGCTGTACAATCGGAACCATCCAGCTCCAAAGGTAGTTCTATCCCCATAAGAATTGCCACAACATCTGCAAAGATGAAGATGAGAAGAAAAGTGATCAAGTTCAGCCTTGTTCACAAAAGAAAATTCCTAGAAGGAAGAAAGTGGACTGTGTTATGTGTGGGGGTACCTCTTATCTTGCTAAGGATTGTGTTTACAATCCAAAGAGTACTCTTCACATGACCAAGAAAGAAACTTTTAAGAGTTTGGAGAAGAAGAAGCAAGTTTCAGAAGGAAAATCTCTTTCCCTCAGAAGCTCCAAAATGAAGAAGACAAGTGGAAAACTGCCTTCGGAAGAAAATTTGGTCTCGGAAGAAAGGAATACTTCTGAAGCACTGAAGCCTGTTGCAGTGAAAGCAAGATCTTTCGAAGGTCCAGTCATCAAAACTTCCAAAGTTAACAAAACTTCCGAAGTATTGAAGGTCAAGTCTAAGCTTCCAAAGGTGGTGTGGAAGACAAAGAAAGACCAAGTGGCTGAGAGTTCTTCATCAACTTCAGCAAATGATCTTTTTAGCATGACTATAGGACCAATTACTGTTGCATTGTCTTTAACTTCTTTTGATGAGCCCAAGACCAACGAGTCTTGGGTTTCCAAATGTAATTAACCATCTCTTTTGTGCAGGAACAGCTCAAGACAAACAGAAATGTATGGATCATTGACAGTGGCTGTTCCATGCACATGACAGGCAATAGGTCACTACTCCAAAAGTTTGAAAGAATTGATGGAGGACTAGTTGCTTTGGAGGAGATGCAGGGGGTTACATTACAGGAAGGGGCAAGGTCACAAATGGTAAGCTCAACATTGAGAAGGTAAACTTTGTCAAGGAGCTTTGGTACAATCTTCTGAGTGTATCCTAATTTTGTGATCAGAGTCATAACATGCTCTTTACTGAGCATGAGTGTATTGTTCTCAGGCCCGGGGTGGTCATTCCTCATGAGCACATCCTGCTCAGAGCCCTTAGGAAAGGGAACATGTACAAGATGGATTTGCAAGAAACATCTCCCTCAGGAGAAGTTTCATGCTTTCTATCTAAAGCAAATAGTGATGAGTCGTTCCTCTGACATAAAAGAATGTGTCATGTAAACTTTAAAAATATAAATAAATTAACTAAAAATGATTTGGTAACTGGAATACCAAGAAAGAGTTTACAAGTGATGACCACTGTGTTGCATGCCTCAAGGGGAAGCAACACAAGGTATCTCACAAGCCAAATGAAAGAAACTCCATCACTAATCCCCTACACTTATTACATATGGATCTCTTTGGCCTCATAAGTGTAATGAGTCTAGGAAGGACCTCTTATTGTTTAGTGTTCACAGATGACTTTACAAGATTCACTTGGGTCTTCTTTCTTAGAACTAAGGATGAGACCCCTGAGATTCTAAAGAATTTCATCTTAAAGATTGAGAATCAATGTGATCACAAGGTCAAAGCCATAAGATGTGATCAAGGAACTGAATTCAAGAATCAAATCCTTGATACATTTTGTGATGAAAAAGGTATTACAAGACAATATAGTGCTCCCAGCACTCCTTAGCAAAATGGTGTTGCTGAGAGGAGAAACATGACACTAATTGAAGCTGCAAGATCTATGTTGTCTGACTCTAAACTGTCCATCACCTTCTGGGCAGAGGCAGTGAACACTGCTTGCTATGTGCAAAATAGAGTTTTAGTAGTTAAGACTCATGGTAAGACTCCTTATGAACTTTGGCACAAGGGGAAACCTTTCGCTGGTTTTCTCAGGTCATTTAAATGTCTTTGCACCATCTTAAATACCAAATATCAAATTGCCAAGTTTGCTGAAAAATCAGATGATGGACATTTTATTGGATACTCTTCTCAAGCTAAAGCTTATAGAGTATACAATCTCAGAACTAGAGTAGTTGAGAAGTCAGCCAATGTGACTTTTAATAAGCACACTCCCAGTGTGAAAGGTTCTGGTCTGGATTGGCTATTTGATCTTGATTTAGTTACCAATTGTTTTAACAAAGCTTGTGAGCATGTTTCAAGGTCCACAGATATACTACCTACAGGTGATCCTGACCCAAGATTTGAGCTAAGAAGATCTTCAAGTTACACACCTTCAGCACCAGTGGTAACTAATCCTGCAAATGAAGTTTCTACCAGCACATCAATAACAAATCCTGCTGACACTTTGGGGTGCCTTCAAATTCCAGCTTAGAGGCACAAAACTCAGATGAAGGAGCTTCAAATGTTGGAGAAAATAGTGGTGATGAAAGTGATCAGGAATTTCTTGATGCTGATAACCACTCCATTGAAGACAACATAAATGATGTCACACACTCATTGGATCAAGTCAATCTTGATAAGTATGCTGATGTGGAGGGTGAATCCTCTTTGCCAGATCAGAATTTCTCAAATTTAGATCTGTCTAAGCAACTTGCTGTGATCCCTCAGCTAAGGATCCACAAGTCTCACCCTACCACAAACATCATTGGAGATGTTGATTCAGGGGTAAGAACAAGAGGACAAACCCATGATGCAAATGTTTGTCTTTACTTTTGTTTCTTGTCCCAGATAGTGAAGGATTCTGTGTGCCCAAGACACTTAGAATATTGATGTGGTTAGTACGTCATGATCCAAGTCGGGTTATACCCAATAACAAGCTTAGCAAACACCAATTAATGTTTAATTGATGATATGATCATGCAATTAAATATTTACACCAATTAGAAAATGGGTTTTCTAATCAAATTGCATAAGAGATGGAACAAATTATAAGGATAATTTGTTGATGAATTATTGTTATTCTTGTCATTTAAAAGGGGTTTAAATAACACTAATAATATATGAGTGTACTTTAATTAAAGTGTTTAATTAAAGAATACATATGTCACATTTATAAATCAAGTCTAGAAGGTGACTTTTTATTGTGTGACATGTGACTAGTTAATTTTGTATTGTGATCATTTTAAAGGAGGGAAAACTCTTTTATTTTGAATCTTTTGGCTGCCCCTTAAGGTCATTGGACCAACTTTGTGTCTTGAAAACATACACACTCTTAACTAGTCACACACTCAATTCATTCATCTATTCCAATACATGCAAAACACAAAAGACTCCTCTCTCTCCCTCTCCATTTACGGATCCACCAGCAAAAAGGGGTGAGTTTTTGAACTTTCTTGGTGTTATCTCTCCCTAACAAGAAGGGTTTTTGCCATAAGCTTTGGGTATACAAGCTTGAGGGTCTCTACTTTGAGCATCTTGGCCGATTTCAAGCATCCAAAACATCTCATTTTGGTCGTTTTTTTTCTGCTGCAGAAAGGTATATTGGCAGCCCCATTTGTGGCTGTCATATTATGCTCGTTTCATTGTTCATAGCTTGTTTTATTCACATAAATGATCCTTGTTATATGGGTTTGTTTTATACTCTAATATGGTTACCAAAACAACATATTTTCAGTTTATAAAAGGGTTTATAATGCTATATTTCCGCTGCGTTTTCAGAATGTTTAAAAGGTTAAACTTCGTTTTAGTGTTTTAACAAACCCAACAATGGTATCAGAGCCGGTTATGTGGATGACTTGCTTGTTTTGTCTTTAAAATTGGTTTTAAAGTATGATAATAAACTTAGTATAGGCTGATTTTGGGCTGCTAAGTTCATATGATATGAAACCCCAATCTTTCAAAGTCATATCACACATGCTTGTGATTAAACTTTGAAAGATATACATGTTTGTTATTTGTTTTGTTTGGACAAAATAAAACCCGAAATTTCAGTTTATGTTGGCTGAAATTTCGTGGTTTTAAGTGGGGTTTTCATTATATTTTGGATGATATGATAGATGCTTGTTTTAGTGCATAACCTAGCCATTGACCTTGTGATTGTTTGGATGTTTGTGATGGTTGTATTCATTCATTCAATTGGGTTGTATTATTTGTTGTTTGTGCTTTGTTTCAAATGTAATTTATTTATTATTGGGTTGTAATAAATAGATTAGGTGTATTTTCATTTTACTAGATATCTTGTATTAGGACTTTATATCTTGTAATATGAAGACATACACATTGGAAGCACAAAGGAAGGTCATGAAAGAAACATGGAGCATTTTGGATGCGGTTTCAAGTGGGAGGCTTTTGGAAGTTTTCTATATGCTTTGTTTGTGACCCTTAGGAATGTCCTATGGACCACACTTGTGATGGCAAACAAGTGTGGACCACTTTAGATGCTATGGTTATGCACATATGCACATATGCACATATGGTTGTTTATGTTTATGCTTGGTTGATTGTTTGTTGTTTGATTGTTTGGTTGATATTTGGATATTCATAACAAACTCATTAACAAACTTAACAAGCTGAAAATTGATGGTTCTTAAAAGTTAATAAAAGGTTATTAAAATGATTTAATGATTTTAAAGATTAAAATAGGTTTTAATCAAAGAACCATAGGGTACCTTGTATTTGAAAGCATGCAAATACAAGTACATAGAGTTTTCTAAACTAGAATTTTGAAACCTCTAAACTTTTTTTTTACAAACAAGATCAACACCGTCCTTTTACACAACACTTGAGTCACTTGGGAACTCTTACTGGGATAAAGGTCACCTAACCATTTTGAGGGAACTTGTGACGACTTGAGGTGAGAATGCCTTATTTGTGGGATAAAGGTCACCTAACCACTTATTTTGGCAAATTCACACGTAGGTGTAAGTAGGGTATCTTGATTTGCAAACCATGTCAAATGGATCACCTACGGTGTGGTTTCCAAATGGTGTTGATGGGATTAACATGCCGACTTTACATATGATGTTTCAAGTCGATCCCATATTTCTAGAAATTGCAAATGGTTGCAATCGTCAAACGTTGACCACCTTATTAATTTAAATCGTGGGATAAAGGTCACCTAACCACAATTTAAATGTAATGTTGGGTTCTAGACTTTAATATAAAAATGACCTTAAAAGGCATTAATTATTAAAAATAACAATATCGAAAATACTAAAATAGATCTTTGTTAAATTTTGTAGATGGCCACCAACAATGAAAATCACGATAACTCATCCGCGTCCAACCAATCATTACGTGCGATCCTCCAAAAGGAACGTCTAAATCATAACAACTTTATTGATTGGTATCGAAACTTGAGAATCGTTCTCAAGCAAGAGAAACGATCATATGTTTTAGACGACCCTATCCCCGATCAACCTACTGAGGATGATGAGGAGGCCTTCAACGATTGGTTGAAGTACACTGAGGACTCCGTTCAAGTGTCTTGTCTCATGCTAGCGAACATGACTCCGGATCTCCAAAAGGAGTATGAACATCACGGAACTTATGACATGATAACCCAGCTGAAGAAAACGTTCCAACAGCAAGCAAGGGTTGAGCGCTTCGAAACGGTTCGAGCACTCCATGCATGTCGTATGGATGACAACCAATCTATTTCATCTTATGTTCTTAAGATGAAAAGTCATATTGACCGCCTCGAGAGGCTTAATTGTCCCGTCTCGAAGGAATTGGCCACGGATTTGATCCTTAATGGCCTTACCAAGAAGTTCGAGACGTTTGTGTTGAACTACAACATGAATGCTTGGGACAAGAGCATTGGTGAGCTTCACTCAATGCTTAAAACGGCCGAGGCGGCCATGGGTAAAAGGGTTTTACCCGTTCTCACCATCAATGAAGGTGGGAACAATAAAAGGCCTCGTCCCGCACCCAAGGCAAAGGTTGCTAAGGGTAAGGGTTCCGCTTGGGGAAAAGGGAAAGGGGTGGTAAGGGTACCACCCAAACCACAAGAAAAGAAGCAAAAGGTTGCTACTAATGACCCATGCTTCAAGTGTGAGGAGATTGGACATTGGGCAAGGAATTGTCCCGTCCATCTCCAAGAGTTGAAAGCAAAGAGGGATGCCGGGCAGACCTCAGGTACAACATACATGATTCATATTGATCTTAATGTTACATCTTCAAACACATGGGTATTAGATACCGGATGTGGAACTCATATTTGCAATTTGTTACAGGGGTTCAAAAGAAGTAGGGACTTCAATCAAGGGGATGTTAGCCTCTTCATGGGCAATGGAATCAAAGTCCAAGTTAAAGCTCGTGGGGACTACATCCTAAAACTTCCAAGTGGATTGGATGTTATTTTGAAGAATGTTTTGTATGCTCCTAGTTTGACTAGGAACATTATTTCTGTATCCCAATTAAGACTTTATGATTATGTATTATCTTTTATTGAAAATGATATTCATGTTTCTTTAAATAATATGTTCTATTTTAAAGCTATACCCATTAATGGTATTTATGAATTGGTTCATGAAAATGCTTTAAATAGTTCATTGTACCATACTAACACCAAAAAACTTAAGTTGGATTTGAGTGATACCTATCTTTGGCATTGTCGTCTTGGTCATATAAACAAGAAACGTATACAAACTCTTCAAAAGAATGGTCTTTTAAAAACAAATGAATGTGATTCATTTGATGTGTGTGAATCTTGTTTACAAGGTAAAATGACTAAGGCACCCTTTAGTGGGACTAACGAAAGGGCAAAAGATTTATTTGGAATCATACATTCGGATGTATGTGGTCCTTTTAAGCCAATGACTAGGAATGGTGAAAGATACTTCATTACCTTTACCGACGATTATAGTCGCTATGGGTATGTGTACTTATTAAGGCACAAAGATGAAGCTTTTGAAATGTTCAAAATCTTCAAGAATGAAGTAGAAAATCAACTCAACAAGTCAATTAAAGTTCTCCGTACTGATAGAGGAGGTGAATACCTAAGTGATGTTTTTCAAGTTCATCTTAGGAGTTGTGGGATTGTCTCACAACTCACTCCACCTGGAACACCACAACATAATGGTGTGTTTGAGAGGAGGAATCGAACCTTATTGGATATGGTCCGATCTATGATGGCTAGAAGCACATTACCTCTATCATTTTGGGGTTTCGCTTTGCTCTCCGCGGCCCGTATTCTAAATATGGCCCCAACCAAAAAGGTGGAAAGGACACCTTTTGAGATATGGCATGGAAGAGTTCCATCCCTATCATACTTAAGAGTCTGGGGTTGTGAGGCTTATGTTAAGACTCCCACCCCAAACAAATTGGAAGTCCGATCCGCCAAGTGTATCTTTATTGGATATCCTAGAGATTCTATGGGATATTATTTCTATGATCCACTGGAACAAAAGGTGTTTGTTTCCAGAAAGGGTGAGTTCTTAGAATCAAAGTTCCTTATGGAAGGAACTAGCAGTAGAACAGTGGATCTTGAGGAGGATCAAGAACCACAACCCGATGCACGTTTGGTTGAAACTAGCACTCAACATGAGGATGTTGAGGATGATCAAATGGTTGATCAATACACGCAAAACGTTCGCAGAAGTGGTAGAACTAGTAATCCACCTGAAAGATACGGATTTTTCATGGATGGATGTTATGTGGTAGATTCAGATGAACCAACCACATACCATGATGCAGTGTCCAATTTGGATTGTGACAAATGGCTTGAGGCCATGAACGTTGAGATGCAATCCATGTATGACAATCAAGTTTGGGAACTTGTTGTACCACCTCTTAATTCCAAGGTAGTTGGAAGTAAGTGGGTTTTCAAGAAGAAAACCGATATGCATGAAAACTTGGATACTTATAAAGCTAGACTTGTAGCAAAGGGTTTCACTCAAACTCAAGGGGTTGATTATGATGAAACCTTCTCACCTGTTGCGATGCTAAAGTCTATAAGGATATTGTTTGCCATAACTGCTCATTATGATTATGAGATTTGGCAAATGGATGTCAAAACCGCCTTCCTAAATGGATATCTTGAGGAAGATGTTTATATGGTTCAGCCTGAAGGTTTTGTCGATCCAAAACATCCTAATAAAGTGTGCAAGTTAAAGAAATCAATCTATGGATTGAAACAAGCATCGAGAAGCTGGAATCATCGTTTTGATGAGAAGGTAAAGAAATTTGGCTTCATCAAAAACACTGATGAGGCTTGTGTGTATAAGAAGGCTAGTGGGAGCACAGTAACTTTCCTAGTATTGTATGTTGATGACATATTACTATTTGGAAATGACATTCCAACCTTGGAAGGTGTAAAAACCTGGCTTGGAAGTTGTTTTTCCATCAAGGATCTTGGTGAAGCCGCCTATATTCTAGGAATAAAGATCTATAGGGATAGATCAAGGTGGTTGATTGGTTTGAATCAAAATGCATACATTGATAAGATCTTGAAAAGGTTCAAGATGGAGAACTCTAAGAAAGGTACCGTACCTATTCAAAGAGGAACGATATTGAGTACAACTCAATGTCCTAGCTCAAAGGATGAGCAAGATAAAATGAAGGCAATCCCATATGCATCTGCTATTGGATCCATCATGTATGCAATGATATGCACTCGACCGGACGTGTCATGCGCCTTAAGCATGACAAGCCGTTACCAGCAAAATCCTGGAAACAGTCATTGGATGGCTGTTAAGAACATACTTAAGTACCTAAGGAGGACAAGGGATATGTTCCTAATCTATGGATCTGGTGATGAGGAACTCGTTGTAAAAGGTTACACGGATGCGAGTTTCCAAACTGATCGTGATGATTCTCGGTCACAATCGGGATATATTTTCATTCTGAATGGAGGAGCGGTCTCTTGGAAGAGCTCCAAGCAGGATGTGGTGGCTCTATCAACTACAGAATCAGAATACGTTGCCGCCTCATTGGCAGCTCAAGAAGCTGCATGGTTGAAGAAATTCATTGCCGATCTAGGGGTTGTCCCTTCCATTCAGGAACCCCTAGAGATCTTTTGTGACAACGAGGGTGCGATTGCTCAAATCAAGGAACCCCGTGCTCATCAAAAGACTAGGCACATTGAGCGGAGATTCAACTACATACGAGATGAAGTTGAAAAGGGAAAGATATGTATTCGCAAAGTTCACACGGATCAAAATATTGCGGATCCTCTCACGAAGCTCCTTGAAAAAGCAAAGCATGAAGGTCATACTTGTGCCATGGGACTTCGATATTCTAGTGATTGGATTTGATCTGTAAACTTTGTATTTGGATATGTGGAACTCTTTATTATTTGAATAAAATTATTTGGTTATAATATTTCAATTAATGTTCCAATTTAGCATGTTTAATCCATGAGTAAATTGTTTACTCTAAATGTCCGTAGTCGTTCATACTTGTGGGAACAAGTGTGAGGTAAGATTATTATGAACTTGGATTGGTTGATATTCATAAGGATGAATATAGAGCAATGGGTTGCTACCAAGGTTCATAGATATTTGTGGGATACAAATATTGGACTAACCTGCATCTCAAATTTTACTACATGGAATCTTATTGATTGATCATAAGTAAATTTGAGTAAAGGCGAATATCATTTGGTATCCTCCGACCTGAGATACATATTGGGTTTTGATATTCACCAAGTATTATACCTTGAGCTTTTTCTTCACTGTCCTGAAATAGTGGACAGCACATAAGGGTATGTTCAGGTATGACACGAGTTGTTTGTGAGAAACGTATGTAGTCAAGATGGAATTTGTTCCTCTTATTCGTTGAGAGTTAGATGTCTAACGCCTGATTAAGTTAAATCAACAAGGAATGATCATTCTGTGTCCTCGGATTTAACATGACATCTGAAACAAAAGGATAGATGATTGATTTACCTAAATCATTTCAAGTAGGGTACTTGAAAGGGATGATGTTATTGAATGGCTATAAGTCATGCGTATTAAGGGTAGTAAACCGTTGTTAGGCGGTATTTACTGCTTGCATCAATCTTCTATGAATCTTGGGCAAGTGGGAGATTGAAGGATTCTGTGTGCCCAAGACACTTAGAATATTGATGTGGTTAGTACGTTATGATCCAAGTCGGGTTATACCCAATAACAAGCTTAGCAAACACCAATTAATGTTTAATTGATGATATGATCATGCAATTAAATATTTACACCAATTAGAAAATGGGTTTTCTAATCAAATTGCATAAGAGATGGAACAAATTATAAGGATAATTTGTTGATGAATTATTGTTATTCTTGTCATTTAAAAGGGGTTTAAATAACACTAATAATATATGAGTGTACTTTAATTAAAGTGTTTAATTAAAGAATACATATGTCACATTTATAAATCAAGTCTAGAAGGTGACTTTTTATTGTGTGACATGTGACTAGTTAATTTTGTATTGTGATCATTTTAAAGGAGGGAAAACTCTTTTATTTTGAATCTTTTGGCTGCCCCTTAAGGTCATTGGACCAACTTTGTGTCTTGAAAACATACACACTTTTAACTAGTCACACACTCAATTCATTCATCTATTCCAATACATGCAAAACACAAAAGACTCTCCTCTCTCTCCCTCTCCATTTACGGATCCAGCAGCAAAAAAGGGGTGAGTTTTTTAGCTTTCTTGGTGTTATCTCTCCCTAACAAGAAGGGTTTTTGCCATAAGCTTTGGGTATACAAGCTTGAGGGTCTCTACTTTGAGCATCTTGGCCGATTTCAAGCATCCAAAACATCTCATTTTGGTCGTTTTTTTTCTGCTGCAGAAAGGTATATTGGCAGCCCCATTTGTGGCTGTCATATTATGCTCGTTTCATTGTTCATAGCTTGTTTTATTCACATAAATGATCCTTGTTATAGGGTTTGTTTTATACTCTAATATGGTTACCAAAACAACATATTTTCAGTTTATAAAAGGGTTTATAATGCTATATTCCGCTGCGTTTTCAGAAAGTTTAAAAGGTTAAACTTCGTTTTAGTGTTCTAACAAACCCAACAGATAGAGCCAAAGAAAATTGACGAGGCTCTAAAGGATGGGAGTTGGGTTGAAGCTATGCAAGAGGAGCCGCTTCAATTCAAAAGGCAAAAGGTTTGGAACCTATGTCCTCTTCCTTAAGGGAAGACTACCATAGGAACCAAATGGGTGTTCAGGAATAAGAAGGATGATAGAGGACTTGTCATCAAGAACAAGGCAAGACTAGTTGTTCAAGGGTATACTCAAAAAGAAGGAATTGACTACACAGATGTTTTTGCTCTTGTAGCAAGACTTGAAACTGTCAGGATATTCCTAGCTTTTGCTGCATACAAGAATTTTAAGGTCTACCAACTTGATGTCAAGTGTGCTTTTCTCTATGGGGTGATTGATGAAGGGGTGTATGTCGGACAACCACATGGGTTTGTAGATCCTGATCATCCTGATTATGTCTCGAGGCTTGATAAAGTTCTTTATGGGTTTCACCAATCAGCGAGGAAGTGGTATGAGACTCTATCTCAATATCTCTGTCAGCATGGCTACAAAAGGGGTACTATTGATGGAACTCTCGTCATCAAAGGAACAGAAAATGACATAATGCTAGTTCAAGTATATGTAGATGACATTATCTTTGGGTCAACTAATCCAAAACTCTGCAAAGACTTTGAGAAGCTGATGAAGGACAAGTTTGAAATGAGTGCCATGGGGGAACTCAATTTCTTTCTAGGAATTCAAGTGAAGCAAGTTGACAATGACATCTTCATAAGTCAGTCAAAGTATGTGCAAGACATACTTAAAAGATTCAACATGACTGATTGTAAGGTTGCTAAGACACCCATAGCCAGAAACTACTTCCTTGGACCTAATCTTAAGGGGGAGTGTGTTGATGAGCATCTCTACAGGGCAATGATTGGGTCTCTTACGAACCTCACAGCTAGCTGGCCTGATATCATGTTTGCTACATGTATTTGTGCAAGATATCAAGCCAACCCCAAGATGTCACAGCTAATCACTATCAAAAGAATTTTAAAATATCTCAAAGGTGCTCCATCACTTGGCCTTTGGTATCCAAAGAATTCTGACTTCAATCTGTATGCTTATACAAATAGTGACTATGGTGGTTGCAACATGATTGTAAAGTCTACATCAAGGGGATGTCAATTTTCTTGGTGGAAGGATAGTCTCTTGGCAATATAAGAAACAATCATGTGTGCATCAGCTGCTGAGGCTGAATACATTGCTGCTGCTAGCTGCTGTGCTCAAGTGCTTTGGATTCAAAATCAGATGCTGGACTATGGATTCAACTTCAAGGAGACTCTCATCCACATAGATAACAACAATGCTATCTCAATCACAGAAAATCCTTTGCAGCACTCAAGGACAAAGTACATCAATATCAGGTATCATTTGATTAGAGATAACTTTAAAAATAGATTAATCAAACTAGTTAAAGTTAACACAAATGAATAATATGGTGATTGTTTACCAAAGCTTTTGATAAACAAAGATTTAAATATCTTGTATTAGCTATTGGGATGATTAACTTTGAATAACTTTTCTTAAAACTTAGTCATATTATCTATAGTAGAAAAAGCAAAATGACGGTGTCCAATTTAACGACGTGAAACTTAACGGCGTCAGGTTACATATCAACCAATCTATCCGCCCTCTACCTTCACATGCCTTTTTTGTATAATAAATAAAATCAAACTTTGGTTTCATTTCTTCAAACCTTAACCCAGATTCTCTCTCTCTCTAATAAATTACATGCATGCGTTCAGCGTTTGTTATTTGATTTTGTTTTGATGGTACGATTAAAAATTAGATTTCGATAACAGAAAAGATTAAACGGTTTCTTTAACAAGAACATCCAAAAAAATGATTTTGTTTTGAAGATTCAATCTCATACCCTGGTTCGATAAGTCTGATGATGATGAAGTAAGTGGGTTTCTATGCATCTACAATCTCAAACAATAGATTTCGATTCAATTTGGATGGTGATGAAGTCAATGCTATTCAATCTCAGGCATCATATTTCATTTTGATTTCTAAGGCGTTTTTGGATTTGTATGTATAATTTTTATTTAATTTTCTTTGTTACGTTCACTTTTTATGTAGATTAGTAGATAGGATGAAGTCGATCGCGTATCTATGGAAAAATATTATCAAATATGATGAACAATAGTGTTGACATCAAACAAATTAAGAACCTGGGGTTTTAATCAAATCGAAATACGGAGACGATTAACAAACGCAGCTGTTTCCTGACGGTTACCATCATTTCTCATTTGTGCGACTCAAGATGTGGTTGGAACAAGAATAAAAAAATGTTGTTGATGGTGATCAAGAACAATTTTTGAAATTTGAACACAAATGATGTTTTTTGTGCAACTCAAGATGATTTATATCGTCATCTTCCCAAATTTCCATAAAGTTTTGAAAACCAAGATTGTTTCTTTTTGGGTATTTGGAAGAAAATTTGTTTTCTTATTCCAGAATTTAAGAAGGCTTGGAATACATTGGTTAATTAATTGATAATAATAATTAATAACCATTTTACCACCTAAGTTGAAGGATTGGATTTCGCCGCAATGCGCGGTAACGCCAACTAGTTATTTCTAAAACCTGTGTGTCCTAAGTTGTCTATTTTATCACCTTCAGAAGCCCTTGTTCTCTTTGAAAGAAAAGTCTTTTTGAAAGACATTCTTTAGATTTTTTTGAAAATTTTGATCTCTTTACCCTTCAGAAGATTTAAAATTACCTTCGGAAGAAACTTATGTCTTAGCAAACAAATAACTACTTCAGTAGTTTTACCTTCGGAAGAAATTTCTGAAATATCTTCTGAAGCTTAAAAATAAAGTTAAGTACTTTTATGTTCTCAAAAATAACAATTTTCTTCCGAAAGTAATTTACCTTCGAAAATATTCATTCATCTTAGAATAAAAACTCTGAGTATTAAAACTTTTCCAAAGCAAAATTCTCATAAACCTTTGAAATATCTTCCGAAGCCAATTTGCCTTCGCAAGCTTTTCTTCAGCACTTCCGAAGCTAAATAACTTTCGCAAGATTTCTCGACTTACAAGAAAACTACTTTTTGGGCAAAAGTAAACTACTTTTTCAGAGGTGGGACCGACATTCAGATTTCAAAGTTTATCCTCTTTTATTAACTTTGTCTCAAATCCTTTTCACATAAATACCCAACGATTCCCCCCTCTTTTACTATCTTCTTCATTTGCACTATTCCTTAAACCTAAATTCTTGCAAACCGCCTTTGTTCTTCACCTTCCTTCACCCTTAAGCTTCTCAAAATGGTCAACCTAAACCACAGAAACAACCCTGACTTCTCCATGCAACTTCACAGGCAATACAACCAGGTTGCTCTGTTGAACTCTGAGAAAGATGCTAGTTTCTTAGAGGTTTGCCGTTTTCTGGCTTTATCAAACTACTTTACCTCCCTAGCCGTAGATCCTACTCTCTATGAGGATCATTTGCTTGAATTTTGGAAGACCTACCAAGAGGTCATCATGGATGGGGAGAAGGTACTGTCTGCCACAGTGCAGGGGAGGAGAATCTTCATCACTTCGGCCATCATCAACACCCATCTTCAGCTGGATGATGAAGAAGGTGAGTTGTCTTTTCCAAATAAAGTTGTTAATCATTTCTTTGTGCAGATGGGCTGTGAGGGAGATTTCTCTGTAAAGACCTTCAGGAAAGGGAAGGTCTCATCCTAGTGGAAATACCTGCTCCATGTGGTTATCCACATCTTGTCAAACAAGCATGGAGGGTGGGATCAGATTCCTGAGGATCTCTCATTTATAGTGCATGGAATGGTTCAAGGGGTCAAGTTCAGGTACTCTCAATTTGTCTACACAAATTTGTATGCTAACTTGAACTCCTTAGAGTATTACATGTTTTCTAGATATGTTCAATACATTCTCAACTGTGGATTGGGCGAACAGTTGAGGGAAACATGTAATATTCTTAAATTGGGACAGATGAAGCCCGACATCTTTAAAGTTATGAAGAAGCCAACTGTAGGCTTCTCAGGGGTAGAAACAACCCTTGTTCCAAAAATGTTAGAGCTCATTGCTCAAGGTGACAACCTAGCAACATAAGCTAGTGTTGAACCCACACCTTCTACCTCCCAACCACCAAAAAGACCACAAATCACCCTCACCTACCAAAGAAAATCCAAACGAACCCCTGCTCAAGCTATTGAGTCTGTGCAGGCCCCCATACACTCATCCATACAGGAGGAAGTGGATACCAGAGCTCCCACTTCCCCTGAGGAGCAAACCATTCCCATCTCTTCAAGAATCAATGCTGAGGTTCCTCATGCTCAGCCTGATGAGCTCACAAGCCCAACTGCCTTAAGCCTTCACTCTGAGTCTCAACACTCAAGTGAACAACCTTCAGGGGACAGTTACCATCCCCAACCTTTAGACTTAAATCAACCCATTCCTAACCTTGAATTCTATATTGATGAAGACTTAGGTTTCAGTGAATACCATGAGTCTTTCTACTCTTCTCCTACTCAAAGAGAGATGAGTGCTCTTGAGTCCCCTATGTCTAGCCCACATCAGTCACCCATTACTGAGGTGGATCTTCCTGAACCTATTTAGGAGATCCATATGGAAGAGGCTCTCACTTCTGCAAGTGACTACATCATTAAGACCTCAACCATGACAACTTAGCCCATTGACACTTCAACTGAGGCTGTTAGTGAGCAGAGGAAATCCAGCAGCAAAAAACTTGAAGCTGGTGGTGAGAGTGAGGACTTTGGTCCAATTCTCTTATACCCCAGTGATTCTTCTGATGAAGATGAGGGGAACTTGAGACTAAAGGTGGAAAAAATGTCAAAAACATGCACCTATTTAGTCTCTAAGGTTAGTCACCTTGAATCTCAGGTGACTACCCTGCAAAACAGGGTCAATGATCAGCAACTTGAGATATCTTATCTTAGGAAAAAACTAGCTGGAGACCTTTAAGGAGAGCTCAACCAGGAACACAAGAACCTGTGAATGTGATTGACCTAACTCCTAGCTCACCTATGCAAGAGGGTGATGCTACCAAAAGGGGAGAAAGTCATTACAATCACGAAACCTGGGAGTTCTTCAGGGAGTATGGACATTGAGGAATCACCATCCTCACTTGCAATTGTGCATACTCAGCAACTTCCTCAAGTTCACATTGATATGGACTCTATAGACTCTTTCATTCAGAGTCTCTTTGAGGAAGGCATTCCAAGGGCTATGTCATCCCCACCCTAAGGAACTTCAAACTAAATCATTGGGTGGAGGTATGATGCTGATAGAAGAGCCCTCATTCTTCAAAGAGTTCAAGGGCAGCAAGAGGTGTTCAACTTTTAGACCTTGGACTACTATGAAGGTCTTGACCTGATCAACATGCCACTTGTCAACCCAAGTCAATCTAGACAAGCTGGCAGGCAGGCACAAAGGATTCAAGACATAATTACTGAAAAGTTCACTCTAAGAAAGAGACAAAGGAAATTAGGTAATGTCATTGGTCAACTGGATGTTGAGGCAGACCCTAAGATTAGCTTCAAAGGGAAAACCTTGACTGAAAGCCCAATGATAGAGCCTGAGAGCCCTGTCACACCAATAACTACTTCAGCAATTCAATTCCTCAGTGAAACACCTACTGGTGAAGGTGTATCACAACCTCTCTCTGGCCAGAGCTTGGATGCTACACCAAGCAATGAAGGCCAAAGCTTTCTCCACCCTGTGTCACAAAGGTCTGTGGGTGACAAAGGGAAAAAGGATTCTAACTCCTAAGGAGATTAAGGAGGAAGAGAGAGAGAGAGAGAGAGGAAGAGGAAAATAAGGGGAGAAAGTTCCTCTGGGTCTTTAGGCTTCATGCAAGCTGCAAACAGGGCTGCCCCTAGACCAAACACTCAAGATGATGAGTTGAGGGCAGTCAGGATTACTTACCTGCAGACCAGTAACTATGACATTGATGAGATCATATCTCTCCCCTTAGAGCAACTTAATGAACTGGCTGACATGGAAGTGTCAAGAGAGATGAAGGAAGCAAAGGATGCAAGGCTGCTTCTCCAAATCAAAAAGGAGAAGAGACAAAAAAGATTATACAAGCATGTTCTCACTCTCTCCCCAATTCAAGAAAGCCATGTGCAAGAGATTGTGGCAGCTACACAAGAACCTCAGGTAGACAAAGAAACAGATAGGCAAAATATAATCAACTACCTGAGTACCACAGATATCTACCAGGCATCTGCACTTCTTCCCTTGTCCTTTGAGTACATTGAGTTTGAGTATCTCAGACAGCTTGAACTTCAAGTACTCAAAGAACAAAAGGCAACAAAGAGAAAAATGAGAGAAAAGGCTGCAAAGTCAAGAGCCATCATCCAAAAGAGTATGCAGAAGTCTGCTGACAGACAAAGGATGATGAGCTTCTTGAAGCTGTATGGATTCTCCGGAGGAGACTTGGCCCTATGTCTCTATCCACAATGAATTAGCACATCAGGGTAATCAAGCAGAAGATCAAAAGTGGAGAGCTAATTGACTTACACTCCCCTCCAAGTAAAGCTCCTCCTAAAGTGGAGGTTAAGGTTGAACAACCTCAGACAACGCAACCTGGACCTCCTGCTGAGTCTCAGCAAGCTTCATCTTCTGATCCACAGCAGGGTCAAACTCCCTCTCCTTCCGAACCTGTGAGGGAGGAACACCCAACTAAGCAAGACAAGACTGATCAACAAGGTGCTGCAAACCAGTCTTCTCAGTTAAAGTCCTCAAAGAAAAGGAAGAGGATGACTTCTAAACCAAAGTCAAAGAAGAAGAAGAAGTTTGAATCATCCACCTCTATATCTCAGGTGAGTCAGATTAACCTAAGGAAGTTCATAAAGAGGCAGCCCAATCAACTCCAATCCAAGTGGCTCCTCTTGCATCTGAGAGACCCATCTTATCCTGGACCTTCACAACTAATCCAGATAGATGGTATGTGATCAGAGATCAAGGTGGTGAAGATGTCTACACATGGCAAGACCTATTCAACCTACCTCTGCATGATCTTTTTGAGATGAGAAGATATTATGAGAGTCTGAGTGATCATGACCATCTAATGAAAAAGGGCATAGTCATCATCATGACCATATGATGCAGCCAAAACATCCAAAGTCTCTTTGCATACATGCACTGAAGAACAAAAGTAGAAATGCTTCTGAAGATTTACACCTTGCATTAGAAAATATTCTAAGTGTAAAATCTTTCGAAGCCAATATCAACATCTTCCGAAGCCGAAAGTGAAGTCTTGCGAAGCTTTAAAGACAAAGTCTTTCGAAGCGAAAGAGTGAAGGCAGATTTCTTCTGAAGACTTTTATGTACATGCTTTTATTTGATGTACTTTACCATAAAGCTGGACCACCTTTCGCTGCGACTCTGTCAGTCACTAACTTACATGAATTGGTGAAAAGGTCCATGCTTTTAGTAACTGTACATTGAGGTCTTGAGTCTGAGTTTTCTACTTTATGTACTTTTATCCTTTTTGTAATATATTAGGATGTAAGCTCTGACATGTCATAGTCACTAGTCAAAAGGCAATCTGCCTTTTGACTTTACATTTGATTTTGTTGTTGTCTAGTCTTATGTATCCAGCTGGCCTTCAAAGTATGGCCGGCTGTAGGATGTAGTATAAAGTATATCAAGTACTTGTAACTTCCCATCTATGCTTTGTAACATTTATAAAAGAACTTAAGAAGCAATATACAGCCTTCTTGAAAACCATATACTTGTGTTGTTAGCTATCTTGTTCTGTCTCACATTTTACTTGTGTTTTTAGCATCTTTCATATAAGTTACCAGTTCCCTATTTGATCTGTTAAGTATTCTAAAGAACTCTCCTTATTGTGTTGTTGTGTTGTAAGTGCATACCCTTCAACGGTCCTGCACTTCTCATAAACTGAATAAGCTAATTGTTCATAGACAAAGCCTATAAGCAAACCCAAAGGGTGACCCTCTTGCATTAAAATATCTCCTAAGCCTTTTGCAGATGTAACAGTTTCAAAACCAAAGGCTTGGGTAAATCAGGCATAGCTAAGATAGGAGAACTTAGGGCTGTTTTGAGAGCTTCAAATGAAGCTTGAGTTTCACAGTCCAATTGAAAGCATTCTTTTTAACAATTCGCCAATCGTTTGGCCTATATACCGAAACCTCTAATAAAACGCATGTAATACCCTCCTAAGCACAAAAACCAAAACACCTCTTAACTTTTTAATAATGCTAGGAGTAGGCCATTGCTTGATAGCAACAAGCTTGGCAGGGTTTAGTAGCTACACCTTCTCTAGTGATCCCATGACCAATATATTACACCTTAGCACCCCGAAACACATATTTTGATCTCTTAGCTTTCAGAGAGTTTGATCTCATAAAATCGAGGAACTCTTGTAGATCATGCATATGACTTTGCATAATGTAATGGTACACCAGGATGTCATCAAATTACACTATGACCAACCTTTTTAAAACTGGTTTAGAAGTTGAATTCATAAGAGCCTAGAATGTAGCAGGACCATTTGTCAGTCCAAAAGGAAGGACAAGGAACTCATAATGGCCATGATGAGTTTTAAGTGTTGTTTTGTGAATATCATCTTCATACATGCAAACCTGATGATGATATCCAGACTGAAGGTCTAATTTGAAAAATACAGAAGCCCCTCTTAATTCATCTAATAACTACTCTATTAAGGATATAGGAAGCCTGTTTTAATGGTGGCCTCGTTAAGTTTTCTATAGTCAACACACTACGCCAAGTTTCATCCTTCTTCTTTACCAACACGACAGGTGATGCAAATGAACTTGTGCTACCCCTTATAACCCTAGCATCCAACAATTCATGAATAATTTTCTCAATCACATCCTTTTGAACTCCTAAACATCTATAAGGTCGTTGGTTGAGTCATGCTTTCATCTTTAAGTTGAATTTTGTGGTCATTATTGTCACACCCCACTTTTCATAGGGCTAACGTGACCGATTAATACCCAACTTACAGCGGAAACTAAATTATATATTTCACAGGATCAAAAGATTCTTACAAGTGACTAATACATTACCATAATACTTGTAATGAAAACAACTTAAGTTAACAAAAGCATGACTAAACCACTAGTGCAATATTCTTTAGTTGATTAGTCTTCTAGTCATTCCCACCTCTCTTGTTCTAGAAATTCATCTCTAATGTTCACCTGTAACACATGCTTTAAAAGGGACGTCAGCTTATGCCGGTGAGTTCATGTAAATACCCATATAGCTTGGTTTCTTATTCCAGCCACTAAATACCCATATAGCTTGGTTTCTTCTTATGATTTAACCTGCAATTCCCATATTTTACTTGATTATTCAATATCATCACTAAGACTTTGAATGTGATTATTATACCTAAAATTATAATAACTTTCTCTTCTAGCTTCGGGCTTGTCAAGAATTACCACCAACTAGTTTATGATACTTGCAAAACTTCATTTTCATATAATTTTATCAAAGCAAATTTAAATATATCTTGAAATGTAAAAGTACATGCATATAAATCATCACAACTCTATCAAGCTATTAATGCGAGATTTAGACCATATATACTTATTCAGCTTCTATATACATACAAGTAAAAATCTGAAGTTTAGTGCCCTAACGCGCATATAAACGGTACTAATTATACGTATATATGTCCCGAGTCATTTATTATGATTTTTACACTGCAAACTTTATTTCAATCAAGACTTTTAATGCATTTCAAACAATTACACTTTACTGACAAGCATGTATCACAGTTTTTAAAAATGTTAACATGACTCACCGGCATAAGCTGACGTCCCTTTTAAAGCATGTATTACAGGTGAACATTAGAGATGAATTTCTAGAACAAGAGAGGTGGGAATGACTAGAAGACTAATCAGCTAAAGAATATTGCACTAGTGGTTTAGTCGTGCTTTTGTTAACTTAAGTTGTTTTCCTTACAAGTATTATGGTAATGTATTAGTCACTTGTAAGAATCTTTTGATCCTGTGAAATATATAATTTAGTTTCCGATGTAAGTTGGGTATTAATCGGTCACGTTAGCCCTATGAAACGTGGGGTGTGACAATTATTGAGAGATATCGTTATATTCACATATATATAGTATGTACTAGCTTTAGTAAACCCGTGTATTACACGGGTTGAATAAATAAAATATTGATATAATAAATATATTAATTATAAAATGATATTTTTAATATGATATGACTGAAATTACGTATCAGAAATGACTATAAATAATAAAACAGTGATATCAACATTTTAAATTTTTTTAAAAAAATAAACATTCTATTCTAAAATAAACCGTATAAAAATATCATTTTAAAAAAAATTATTACAACTCCCAAATTTGATTATTTGTTGTTTTAAAAAAATTGACTTTTAAAAATATCAATTTATGTAGAAATAACCTTAATAAATAGATTTCTTTCTTAATTTATTATATATTAAAATATATTAAAATAATTTTATTAGTAGTTAAGGTATTATTTAATAAGAGAGAGAAGCGGGAAAAAATTAGTAAAAATGATTGTGGTGCTGACACGTGGCACCCTCATTTATCTTTTTATTAGAGTAGTAAGATTTAATTGTTTACATCTTTGTATTTTATTAGAATATATCATTTCCTTTATTTTAGAGATTTAGTTAGTCTCTTTTCTCTGTACTTATATCCCTTCTGTATTTATATCCGTTTGATGTGTCGGAGAAGCCATTTCATTAAAACTTAATCTTCTTTTATCGAGATTAATCTCTTCAAGAATGTCCGGGTATTAACATACCCTTAATTTCTACTAAACAAATTTAAGAACCATAGGCAGCAAAAAGTACCTTTTCAGAGTCAAAACCCACAATCACCGTCGACGATTCAGGAACATCACTCTAGCAAAACAATAATAACAAACCCCAAATCAATCTAGCATCAATTCAAACAAATTGGATAGCATAACATTGGGCGAAAACACATACACCATTCGAATTCAATCATACCTCAGGGGTTTGTTCCAAAGCTTCAGGAGCAGAATACACTCTAGATGTAGATGAGCGAGAGGATTGAATCTGAATTCTGGAGGTCGATGAGACATTTGGGATGAAATGTAGAGCAGAAAGCTTGGGGGTAGACGAAATTGAGGAAGAATTGCATAACGGGAACATGGTTGCTGCTAAAGATGCTGAAATTGACATTGTTTTTAGTGGGGGTTTGAGATGATTCTACGGTTAATCTGCAATTCGGTGAAGTTTTGGGTCTTTTGAAGGTTATCGGAGGTTTTGCCCACAGAGGGTTATCCACAGAAAACTTCAAGGAGCCACAGAGGAGAAATATGGAGGGTGAAGAAAGATTGAACCGGGTTTGGTTTCAAATTGTTAATGGGCATGGGCTAGTCGTGGTTGCTATAAGCTGGATCCATAGCCCAAAAAGAGGTGCATAAATTGGTTAACAAAACGGGTCGGGTTTAATCAAACCGGTTAACTTTAACCGGTTTGGATTATAATCCACTTTTGATATTGCAAGTAGGGTTGCAAATGAACCGAGAGAATTCGTTTATTAAGGATAAACTTGTTCATGAATACTTACCGAACGGGTTTTCTTGTTTGTGTTCGTTCATTAAGGAAATGAACATGTTCGAGAACTGTTCACGGACACTTACCGAATGCAAACCAACACAAACAAAATCAAAAGAAAACACACAAATGTTCATGAACATGACGAACACAAAGAAGTACAGGAACACAAACGAATACAAATGATCACGTATTTATTTTAGAATAAAATCAACATTTTATCACTTAATTTACCAAAATTAATAAAGACATAATATAAATATCCAAAAACACTTGACATACTTGTCATTAAAATAACTAACACAAAAGTTAAGAACATAATTGAACACATTAACGAACATACACGAACACATTATCGAACGTTCACGTACGGACATTAACGAACACATTGTCGAACGTTCCCGAACATAAATGAACGAACATGGCTTGTGTTCATGTTCGTCCGTTTAACTAAACGAACAAAATTTTATTGTTCGTGTTCGTTCATTTACTAAGCGAACGAACATAAACGAACTTCCCGCCAAATAGTTCACAAACTGTTCGCTAACCCTAATTGCAAGTTGTACTAGTACAAAATAAAGTTCATAAAATAGGTATTTTTCGTGTTTAAAATGTTATAGATGATGTGCGTAACCAAAATTTTTTTCTAAGGTTTTATAAACCAAATTTTGAAATGATAGAGTCTAGCCTTTTAGTTTTAATTATTCTTAAATTAAACAAAATAAATATTATAATTTTTATTAAACATATTAAATATTGTCATAAATAGATCGAGAATTACAAACCCTAGTTCAAAATTCGCTCGGTTAACTAGAATAAATAACAAAGTAAACTCATGGTATAATGAAAGAACAAAAGAGAAAAATTATAAAGAATATAAATTAAAGAAGAGAAAATAAAAGTAAACCAAAGAGTTTAATAGGAATATAAAAAGATATTAAAATAACTTACATGATGTTATCACTATTAATAAAACTACGTGATTGTGTGTAGCAATTTAGTGTTAATTTAGTTTATTGTTGTAACTTTTTAATAACTAAGGGGCTGTTTGATTTGCTTTTGACTTGGTCAGACATTTTGGCCGGTAAGCGTGTTTGATTCTCACTCTTTGCTTCTGATCAGGTCCGGTACCACTGACTCATGCATATTTTTTCCCTTACCCGGTCAATTTTGGAACAGTCTTTTACTCGGTCACCACCTTCTGACCGAGACTTGAATTTCAAAAACCCCTAACTAATTTGAAAACACAAAGACATGGTTGTGGGGTTCAAGCCCACATAATTGCTACCCCTCACAAGCGCATCAAGCCGTCAACCCTATACCACTTGTTATTTTTATTTTAAAGCTCATAATAAATTTTGCTGAATTTAAAATTTAAGAGTGTTTCTCATATGATAACTTTAGACTGGTCGTTGGAATTACACTAACTAGGGGGTTACTATTTATTGTAAGGGTAAATGATAATTAGAGTTAATTATATAAATGATCTCTATGGTTTATATAAAATAATAGGTTTGAGTACAAATGAAAATAATAATATTAAGTTTGAGTACTCACTTTTAATTTTGTAACAAGTTTGAGTATTAACACTAACATACATTAGATTTTCTGTTAAGTTTAAAGGTATTTTAGTCTTTTCACGTTATAGAACTAATTGTGTAAATTAGAGGGACTAGTTGTGTAATTAAATTAAAGTAACATATTTCTATATAACTCTATATATAGATAGACACATATACACACACACATATATACACAATAATCAATACTTTCACCACCTCCACCACCATCCCTAACCATCACCACCGTCCATAACCATCACCACCACCGTCCCTAACCATCATCATTGCTAGCTATCAAACCAGCCATCACAACACGGGTACCCTCAACCTACTGTCGCCGGCCATCGCCCCACCGGTACCCTCGGACCACTGTCGTCGTCGGTCGTCACCACCGACCATCACACCACCAGTACCCTCACACCACCACCATTCATCTAAGGTATTGTTATCATCATCGCCATCAACCATCATGACCAAATCCCGTTTCCTCCCCCCCCCCCCCCGTAAAACCCTAACAGTGACCACCCACCACTGCCCGTCGTCGCCATCTCCACCATTTCTCATGTAACAAACCCAGATCAAGCGAAGCTCCAAATGTTCCAAATCGAAGATCCAACAGGACAAACCACATCTGATTTCCCCCCTCCATCCATCTCGTTTTTAGGTTTTTTTGGTGACGAGTTTAGGGTTTTCGGTGACGATTTGGTGGTGATCTGGGGTCTAAAGTAGGCGTTGACCAGGGTGGTTGTGGACGACAACGATGATGGGTAATGGCGGTGATGGATTCGCGGTGGTGGTGGTCTGATTTCTAAAAGAGATGTGGGTGAGGGTTGGATTTTTTTTAATTATAGGTAATTACACAAATGGTCCCTAAACAAAATAGACTTATAGAATTACAAAAATAGTCTCTACAGGGGTATTTTAGTCATTTTATTTTAATTTAACAGAGAAACTAACGTCTGTTAGTCTTAATACCCATTCTTGTTACAAAACTAAAAACATAATACCTCAACCTGTTACAAAAAACCCTTAGTACCTAAACCTCTTATTTTCAATAAACCACATGGACCATTCATGTAATTAACTCTAATAAATATTTATTGAATTAAAAAGTTTAAAAACAATGAAAGAGAACCATTTAATCTCTAGTGAGTGAATGAGGAGGTTGGTTATACAACTTTTAGCATCTATAATCTAATTGTCTAGTGGTACAATATTACAAGCATAAGATTAAAATAAAATAATGTTTGTTGATAAAAATGATTGTGAAAAAATGTAAAATCAGGCGGCAATTAAGAAGATATTTGGTTAAACTGGCGTATCTTTCCAGCATCATTGCCAAAATTAAAACACAAGAAATACACCGACTCGATTTCCCTCTATAAACCCAACGGTACCACTTCATCCCTCACATACACACACATCTTCAAACTCAGCGATCATTTCGATAACAGTTTGACGCCAACGATCGCTTCGTACAATGGAGGAAGTTGACGAAACGGAATCAGTGCATCAGGTAATGTTCATTCGATCACGCTGTTGCTTACATGCTTTTGCATATTCTATAACCTAATTCTCACCTGTTTCGCTTTTTCTGTTATTGTTTGTGATGTATCAATTGATTCTTATATGCTTTCTATTTACTCCGATTAATTAGGCGTTTTTGGTGCTGATGTTTGATCTGTAGATTGTGCGCTGTAATTCTTATTTGCTTATTGACTACTACGATTAATTAGGCGTTTTGGTGATGTGCTGATGTTTGATTTATAGACTGTGCGGTGTAACTTCTTCACTGCTTCGTCTCTGTTTATTCATCACCATGATTTAGTAGAGGCGTTTCCTGGTGTGATGTGTGATTAGGCGTTCTTAATGTTTGATTTGCTGATAACCGGAGATAAGTTCTAATCTAAATAAGCATGCTTCGAAGTTTTGATCTAACTTTCTGATTATTGAAAAAGATAAACCATAAGGATCGTTTAATCTACGGATTCCCTCCAAAAAAACTACCTAACATGACTGCTAAATAGGATATGCATTGATGGTATTAAAAATCTTTGAAATAATACATGTATGCTATTTTTGTTTGTCCTAAAATTTAATGGTTCAATATCATGCCTGAACTTGTTTGGCATTAATATGGTTTTTGGTGCAGGTCTACATGGCATGCCTTATGCATGGTCACAGGTAAGCTTTCTAGGTGCAACAGTATGAGTATTCGGGTAACGGTATGCATAATCACGCTATAGTGATGTAATGCATCCATTCTAGTCTAGGCTTTCTTGTAGTTACCAGGAATAATATGCTCCAACTAGTAAGACCATTACTTGATGATGTTCAGCCTGTTATCATCATTGAATTGAAGTTTACATAAGTCTTGTTCATTTATGGAAATCATGTTGTCAGAGTTGGAATTTCCTACTATGATAGTCTTACCCGTGAACTCCATGTGCTGGAACTTTGGGAAGATGGTACTGCCAGCTTTCCTCTAATCGATATGGGTAAGAGATACTTTTGCTCATCAATCCAATTGGATTTTCAGTAACCAATATTAGGAGGATGTGGCAGCCTTTCCCCTTTTCGATTGTTAATCTTATTACCTCTTTTCACTTAATTTTTATATTCTAACCCTAAGCTAAGTAATTAGACAGCTTACTTTAGTTTAACCAACATAATGGTAATAGTAATATCATTATTTATCATGTCTCAGTGAAGTATCAGGTCAAGCCCTTAATCATATACACAAGTACCAAAACTGAAGAATCTCTATTAGCTGCTTTACAACAAAACGGTAATATCATAGTTTCCTTTTAGTCTTTATGCACATTAAGCCTGTGATTCTGTATTCACTCACGCCATTGATGTAGATGGTTCAAGTGAGGTGCCTGCTGTGAAGCTTATGAAGAGTTCAATATTTAGTTATGAACAAGCATGGCACAGGTGTAGTATACAATGAAAAGGTTTTCTATTATACAATTCCACCTAATTTTCAGTTGCATCCCAAAAATGTAGTTAGGATGATTGCCTTTGAGGGGCATTGGATGTAAATGCATAAAAAAAAACAAACTTGTCAAGTAAATGGGTATCAATTCTATCTAACTGTTAGGATTTGGATCCAATAATAACAGTTCTCGGGTATTGGTATATATTTTCTTCAATTATATTCTTCATACAACCCACACTTATTTGATATTTTCTCCTTTATTTTTATAACACAGATTAGTATATCTTCGGGTAACTGGAATGGATGATGGGTTAAACATCAAAGAAAGAATCTGCTTTGTAAGTTATCACATCATTTTGCCAAGTTCACGCTCATCCATAGTTTTACTGTTGGTTTGACACATATCTTTAAACCACTGGCATTTTAAACTGACTTGTAATTGATTTTCTTAATTGTAAATTATATCAGCCCACACCATCCCTTCTTTATGTATGTGATATCTTTGATAAGTTGATGAAATCACATGGATTGTATTTTGATTTGACTTCTCCTTTGACTTTTACGTAACTGTAGCTAAGTTCTATGATGGACATTGAGAGTGAAGTTCAAGTTCGTGCAAGTGGAGGGCTTCTTGCCATATTGGAGAATGAAAGAGTCGTGGATACCATTGAACAAAATGAGTGTGGGAGTGTATCAATTGCAATCGATTCTGTCACGCAAATATCATTGTATTTGATTATATTATTTCCTTTATGAATGCTAGAATTCGCTGGTTTTTGTTATAAATTTTCCAATTAAATATGCAGAAACAAGTTCCTTAAAGTTGACTCAGCAGCTCACGAGGCATTGCAGATATTCCAAACTGACAAACATCCAAGCCACATGGGTATTGGTAGAGCAAAAGAAGGGTATCATTTATCCTAGTTCTTTTTCTAGGTCTAAAAAGCAAGTGC
Organism: Flaveria ramosissima; assembly: GCA_025215565.1. Taxonomy (NCBI): domain Eukaryota; kingdom Viridiplantae; phylum Streptophyta; class Magnoliopsida; order Asterales; family Asteraceae; genus Flaveria; species Flaveria ramosissima. The sequence goes on from CM046036.1 coordinate 7,778,427, forward strand.
TAATATCTGTTTATATGCAGGTTCTCTGTTTTTGGCATGATGAACAAGGTGTGGTGATTGCAATTTTCATTAGCCTGCTTTGCCCCAAAATTTTATATCTAACTGGTGTTTTCGAATTTAGTGTGTGACGCCTATGGGTAAACGCCTTTTAAGGTAAACGTGGCTTTCCGAGTTTAATTTCAGTAATGATAGAACTTTACCTACAAGTTAACACCTTGGTGCTGGACAATTGTTTTTTTCCTCTGTAATAGGGCATGGTTTCTCAGGCCCATACTAGACCTTGACAACTTGAATAGTCGTCTTAATATTGTATCCTATATTTTGTATAATAATATATGAAATCTAAGGATGACTTGTACTCAATTGTTTTGTGCTTTATTTCATATCTACAAATCCTGTTTCCTTTAAAAATTCAGATATCATTTTTTGTTTCATCTGAAGAGCTTTTGACTTCTTTACGTGATACACTGAAATCTGTCAAGGATGTTCCCCACATACTTAAGGTGAACACCATCTTCTTTTTTCTCTTTGATCACATGCTAATTTCTTTGATGGATATGCAGGTGTATATTGTTGTATAACCTTGATGTAATCATGTTGACCATAATAACATACTACAATCCTAATATATGCGTGAGATCCAAAATTTCTGGATTTTGCTTTGCACATATACTATATTTCTGCAGTTTAAGAATCTTTGATGTCTTTATCATGTAATTTTCTCTCCATCTTTTTCATTTCTTTGTCATGGAAGAAATTCAACTCCCCAAGTTCAGTATGTACCTGTGGTGATTGGACTGCCTTTCTGAAGGTAATCTTGCTCTTTGTTTCATCCTATTTTTGAAGTTCCTGTTAACAGTACTCATTTAACTGAAAAAATTGCATAGTGCTCAAAATATGCTTCTGGAGCAGATCTATTATTATGAATTATATACACAATTAATTTAATTGATGAATCTCTTGTAGCTGTTAATTAATTACATGCATGTAAAATTTATGTTTCTTATACATAATATGACTTTGTTATCTGCTTCTTGCAGAGCCTTTCTGCACTTCTACATATCAACAAGATATTTGAGCTCGGAATTTCCGAAAATCTTCAGGAACATGCTAACTATTTTAGTGTAAATATCGTTGAGAAGGTATTAAACTGTATTCGCGAGCATGGTAACCCTGCAGTTTTTTGTCTTTTGTTTCCATACCTATGCTTTAGTTGGCAGGCTATTAATGGAAGTTTAAGCTTGACAGGCTGCTTCATGCATCTCCATGGATTTAGCTTATGTATATGAACTGGTTAGCTACTTATTTTCACTTTTGTGACCCTTCATATCATGATATGCTTCAAGTTAGATTTAATCCCAGTGAAACAAAAATATATTGTTACTTCCTACTCTAAGTATGGATAAATGATTCCAATTTCAGTTTAACAACTACTTTCTGATTTAATATTCTTTTGTAGGTAATTGGTGTAATTGATGTAAATAGAAGTAAAGACAAAGGTTATGAGACAACCGTGAAAGATGGCTTTTGTGATGAGGTTTAGGACATTTTTAGTTGCTTCATTAACCACCATTTACTTGTTTACATGTGTATTCTGTTCTCTTCACAGAGATTTTCTTCATTAAAAAATGCAGCTGGATGAACTGAGGCAAATATAAGAAGAATTGCCAGAATTTTTGGAAGAGGTGCCATTAATTTTGTTACGAATTGTTTTTAAGAATCCAACTTAATATTTAGACTATACAAATGTTTTAATTGAGTTGACATTGGAACTTGAAGCAAAGTTATCAAACAGCTTTGTATATCTATTGTACTAATTTGATACACCACTGCTTTGCAGGTGTCCTCATTGGAGCTTGCACGTCTTCCTTACATGTCTAGAGACAAATTGCTTCCACAAGTTGTTTATATAAATCAAATAGGTATGTTATGTTTTTTTTTTACCATGTTTGATTTTCTTTGGACCTTTAAGGAAAAAAACACACCTAGAGAAAGCAGTTTGAACACTATCTAGTTTCTTACAATCCTATGATATTCTTGAGTATGTAACCAACGTATAAGATTTAGAATTATGATATGGATGTGCTTATTAATAGAGGTTATTAGTATAAGTTAAACATAGCTGGAATTTAATTATCGGCTAGATAAGGGTACTTAGAAAATCAAAGCACAAAAAGTAATTGGTCTCCTAGCAAAATATTATTTTTATAGTTTGTACTGAGGCAGTGTAATTTGTATGCATCCCACTTAAATTTCCTTCAACAATACCACATTTATGATGGATTTACCCCAAGTTATGGATGATGCCTATTATAGAATGAATCAAGCCAGGTACCTTTAGAAAACGGATTTGGATTGTTGATCAAGTGTCGATCAATTGATGAAAAATTCATGAATTTTACAGTTTATTAGACATTAATAAGCATTTGTTCATGATATATAAAGGCCAGTTTATTAGATATGAATCCACATAATTTTATGGGCTAAATTACCATTTGCATCCCTAACATTTGTTCATTTTAACCACTTGCATCCCTAGGGTTTCAAAATTTGCCAATGACCCACTAACGTTCCATTTTTATATCCGTTTGTATCCAAAACCCTAAAACAGTTAGTTTCTCCGTTAATTCTTTTATAAAAAGACTAAAATGCCCCTAAGAACTAAAAATAAAAATAAAAAGATTGTGAGACCACCTACATCTTCTTCTTCTTCTTTGACCACCATAAACACACACCTACATCCACCATCACCCAGCCACACCACCATTCACTACCCATCGACGCCACCACCCAGACCTTCTTCCTCTTTTCTCTACATCCACCACCACCCATCGTCACCACCACCCACCACCCATCAACGACACCAGCCATCAACCCCATGAACACCACAACCCACTCCACCGTCGACCTTATTGACCTGCAAACATCACCACAAACCCACTTCACCACAACCGCCCCTCACCACCACAACAACCGTCACCTACCACCAACCGGGTGGTTGTGGTGATAGGGGCTGTTGTGACGGAGACCGAGTGGTTCTGGTGGTGATGATGGGGGCTGTTATGGCGGCAACCGGGTGGTTGTGGTGATAGGGGCTGTTGTGGTGGAGACCGAGTTGTTGTGGTAGTGGTTATGGGGCTGTTATGGTGGCAAGCGGGTGCTTATGGTGATAAGGGCTGTTGTGGCGGCGACCAGGTGGTTGTGGTGGTGGTGATGGGGGTGTTGTGGTGGCGGCGGGGTGATGGGGCTGTTATGGTGGTGGTGATGAAAGTGGTTGTGGTGATGGTGATTTGAAGACGAAGATGTAAATGGATGGGACCCACAAGGTTTTTTTATGTTATTATCTAATTTTAAGGGTAGTTTAGTCTTTTCAATAATAATTTTAACAGAAACATTAACAATTTTAGTCATTTGGAATCAAATGGAGATAAAAATAAAACGACATAGACTCAAATGAAGATAACATGAAACGTTAGGGGGTAGATGCCAATTTTGAAACCGCAGGGATGCAAGTGGTTAAAATGAACAAACGTCATGAATGCAAATGGTAATTTACTCTAATTTTATGGTATCAAAATGTTAGAGATGAAAAAACAAAGGGAAAAAGTCACTCACAATCCCAAATTGGCTGATTGAAGTACATATAGATGAAGGGACTGCCTATATAAACAGAAGCTCAAGAAGAGAAAAAGCATATCTTTCTCGGCCTTTTGGCTAAGATCAAGTGTAGTATCTGTTCTTATTAGTTTAATATCTGATATGTGGGCCATCGGCCCACTGGATATTAATCTAATTTTTCAAGGGGAGAGGCTCATCACAATAGCTTGCTATTGGGGTCTTTTGAGTGTCGCTTTGGTTTTCCACTACAGCCTTGGCTTGGCACACTCCTCCAAATCATAATAGCTAAAGTTTCTTATTTGTTATCTGAAAAACTTGACGATATTCTGTCTTTCATTTATTTATTCATTGTTTATTTATATTAACTGTAGTGAAGAAAAAAGCACAACAGCTAATGTAATAAAAATTTAGTGTGCTTTGGTGTCTTTCAAAACAAGCTGAGCTATTATGTCTCAAATGTTGAAATTGACTGTCTCTTCATGCGCTTACTCTCTATTAATGTTTCCAAATAAGATATTTATGGGCATAATTGAGTTTAGTGTGCTCTGGTGTCTTTTGAAACAAGCTGAAGTATTATTTCTCAAATGTCGAAATTGAGGTCTCTTCACGCGCTTACTTTCTTTAATGTTTCCAAATAGGATATTTGATGTGCATTTTTGAAGAAAAGCTAGATGAATGCATTTTAGAGGGACTTCAAGACTATGAATTTGCTGTAAGCCGGTTATACTTTAAGCATGTCCGGTAGTGAATGCTTTTTTCAATCCTAAATCAGAAAACTCATGTTTCTGGTTCTCATTATGCATGTCCTGTTTGTAAATTCTTTTTTCTGAACTCGTGTTTCTAGTTCTCTGATGAAGATGGTGATAATAAGAGGTTCTACTATCGCAATGCAAAGACACGAGAACTGGACAGCCTTCTAGGAGACATATATCATAAGATCCTAGGTATTTAGAAAATTCCCGATCACTATCACGTATCTTGTTAAATAAATTTATAGACAGAAGTAGTAGATTGAGTGTACAAAGCCATAGATACTGCTATAATTGCTTTAAACTTATATAAAGAAGTCTGTTCTGCACACAAAATATGCAACCCTTGGAAGTTGAAATTAAGTTGATTTGTTCCTCGTTGTTGTGGTTTAATCGTGCATCTATATATGAATTCTATTAAACAATTTCCTGAATTCATTTTCTGTTTACCTGATCCTTTCCAAGACATGGAGAGAGCTATCACAAGAGACTTGGTGTCCCGCATCCTTGAGTTCTCAATGCATCTACTCAAGGGAATCAATTTTGCAGCAGAACTTGACTGGTCATATTCTTAATTGTTTGTCCCTTTTCTTCTTCATTTCCATGCAAGGCTTCTTTACCATGGATTATTTAGTATATTCTTGACTATATTTATCATGGCTGTGTAGCCTTTTGTCATTGGCATTGGTTGCTAGACAGAACAATTATGCAAGACCCACATTGACTGCTGAAGCTGTGCTCGATATTCGTAACGGAAGGTCAGAATTTTTTATTTCACCTTTTTCTGTTCAAAGAGTATTTAGATGCAACTATTCATGCTGCGCTTTTCATTATGGACTGACTGATTAAGGGAATTCATATGCATCTATGGGTAAAATCTATCCTATTGTCACCAGACACGTCTTACAGGAAATGACAGTCGACACATTTATTCCTAATGATACAAAGATGATTGATCAGGGTATGTGGACTGTTATCTTTGTCTATTTTTTGGTCCTTTTGGAACTAGAAATTGTTAATTATATCATATCATTTCTCTCACTACCTTTTTATATTTCATTTCGCAGGGAATATTCATATCATCACAGGACCTAATTATTCAGGAAAAAGCATATATATAAAGCAGGTTATTTCTATATGGCATATGTTTTCATTTGTATTTGTTTCATATAAACTTGCCCATTAGAGTCCAATGAAGCTTATTGAATGCAGTCATGGATATTAAAATTTGTTATCGAGGTTTGATTTTCTTAATTCACCAATCATGTTGCCAAAAAAAAAAAATTGCAGGTAGCATTAATAGTTTTTCTTGCTCACATTGGAAGTTTTGTTCCAGCAGATGCTGCGAAAGTGGGTTTAACTGATAGGTTGGGTTTTTTTTATCCTTTTACTTTTATATTTAATCTTAATAATCTTGAAATTAATTTACTTATATACGGTTGACCACCATAAATGACGAATGGCAGAATTTTCTGTGCCATGGGAGGCAAGCTTATGACTGCCGAACAATCCACATTTATGATTGATTTACACCAAGTTGGAATGATGCTAAGGTATTTGTCATGTAACTGAATGAGATCTTAGTAGTCAACCAAAAAGTATTTTTTTCTTGATGCTAATACTATTGTTAATAACTTTAAAGGCATGCTACTTCTCGGTCATTATGTTTACTAGATGAATTTGGAAAGGGAACTCTAACTGAAGGTTAGTTATTGGGAAACATATAGGTGTCATTATGTTCTATTGATTTTTTACTGTACACTAATCTTACCCCTACTTCCCTTTTAGATGGTATCGGTCTCCTTGGTGGAACTATTGATCATTTTATCTCAATGTATGCTCCCCCAAAGGTTTGTTGCTCTTTAAATGTCACTCGTTCATTATTATGCAGCCATAAAAATCTGTTTTTGATGCTGAAATTTATGAAAAAGAATTTAGATGTGAGATTTGTTTTTTAATGCTGAAATTTATAAAAAAGAATTTATATCATGTGAGATTGTTCACTAGGTCTACTCGTACACTTACGGTGCAGGTTCTAATTTGCACTCACTTGACCCAGATATTTGTTGATAGTCGCTTATCTCAGGTGTGCAACACCACCAATACAACAATTTGAAAGATCTAAAGTTTCTAGAACATATCCATGTCTAACAAGTTATATTTCTAATCATTGATAATCATCAGTCGGATAAAGTCAAATACTACACCATGAGTGTGCTAAGACCAGACAACAATAATGAAGACCTGGAGGAAATTGTATTTCTCTATAGGTAAATCAACAATGAATTAAACTTTATTAGCATATGCAGTTGGTCTGACTTCTTGTATATGTCAGGCTAGTTCCTGGACACACACTTCTTAGTTATGGTGAGTTGGTATCTGCTATTCTACTCGGATATTCTTTTGTTTTTTAATAGTGTCATTCACTATAATTCTCATTTGCAGGAATACACTGTGCTCTACTTGCTGGTATGTCTCAACCATGTCATGTTAAAATAAAAATCTGGATGATTTAATCCTGTCTCATATCATTTGATTAGTTATTACCATACTTGCCTGCATTTTCTTAAGATATCAAGAAAGTAAAGAAATAATGTTTTGGTAGAACCTGTAGTTGCAGAACTATAGGGGGTTTGGGGTTGTTGACCCTCTTACCAACTAAATTTCTATAAATAGGGTTATATAAGTTTGACACTTCAAATTGTCACCGGTAGAGTACTTGAAGCAAATGCCAAAAAAGAGAGACAAAATTTCTGTTGTGCTGACCAAATTGAAATTCTTTTGTTGAGAAGCCGCCTTAAGGAAAATGCATGAATTATAGTTGTACAAGGAAATTATTGTATTTTTTCCGTTGGATTTGGATTTGCAATATTATACAATCTTGTAGGTGTTCCTCAAGAAATAATTCGGAGAGCGGCATTTATATTGGATGCCACCACTAAAGGAATACATATCGACCGAGCATGTGACGAAAAGATAACAGCTCAAGATGAGCAATATAAGGTGCCATATTCATTAAGATTATATATTGGCATTCAGGTGGTGTCTTTATCTGTTTCTTAATTACAGGATGCTGTGGAGAAGATGGTAGCTTTTGATGCTATTAATGGTGATTTGTCCCTGTTCTTTCAAGACATGTTTCCTGGTCAACCTTGATTTTTGTACATCACAAATCATATCCTGAAGACTCATGCGTTTTACAACGGTATGCTTTGAAGGTATCCATTTTGTTTCTCTTTGCTTTACTAGCATTATTAAGTAGGCACACAAACAAGAATAACAAACAATTATCATTTCAGGTTTTAGCAAATATTATCCATTAAGTATACAGTGCAAACTTATATCTTCAATGAGAGTGACCTTAATGTGAACACTAGATTATGAGGATAGGTTTTCTGTGAATAACGGCCCAAATTTCGCCATGGTGTAAATTGTAACCAAGTTCATAAAGACAAATTATAGTTTGTTTTTGATGATTTCTTGTTTAATGAGGTTAACGAATGGTAAAGAGGCCGGAAGAAGGACTTTTTGGAATGGGAATTTCTTGCTTCCGATCGTTTTGGTTTTGGTAATTTTAGAGTTTGGATCATGATATTTTGGTCACAAAATGATGAAGGGAATTAGACAATTTAAGCTAATCTTCTCATTTCATCAACAATATTTAACATACTAACTACCATTCGTTAGGATTTACAACAATTACAACTAGGTCCCTCGATATACAACTTTTACATTTTAAGCCCCTCAATTAATAAAATCCTAACAATACTCCCCTCTTGAAAAATGATTCTTGTCCTCAAGAATCATCAACAAAATGAGGGAAACGCAGCTTCAAATCGGATTAGGATTCCCAAGTAGCTTCAGTGACCGGAAGACCCTGCCAATGAACCAATACTTTGATATCAAATTTATTACCCTTTTTAACCATTTTCCGTTCAATAATGGATGTAGGCCGCAAATTAAACGAGGAACTATTGGGATTGGATAAACAGGAGAGTGAGATCCATGAGTTTATTTCAATAAGGAAATATGAAAGGTAGGATGTATCTGTGCATCTTGTGGTAAGTCCAGACGATAAGCAGTGCGAAAAAGTACCATAAAAACGAGCAAGGTTATTGTGACGATGAAGCTTGACAGAGGTCTGTATTAGACTTGATTGATTATTATTGATAAGTTAGGTTACATTATATAGAGTTTACAATGAAACCCTAAAACCTAAACGGGCCCGTGGGTTCAAGCATACTAATAATTCTTACCAAACCCTAATAATAATATAGTCTAATAGTCTGAACATAAGGTTGAAGCTTAACATACACACAGTCCCCCACATTGAATTCTTGATCCAACCTTTTTTTATCAGCCTGATTTTTCATCTAGTTTTGAGCCTTTAGCAAATGAGATTTAAACTGAATGAACAATGCTTCTCAATCACGAAAAAGTTCTTCAATAGCAGCCACATTAGTGTCGGTTGGGATATAAGAAATGAAATTGGAGGTTTGAAACCATATAAAGCTTCAAAATGAGTCATTTTTATAGCTAAATGGTAAGAAGTGTTGTACCACCATTCTGCCAAAGAGACCCGTTGTGTAGGTGTATCGTCCTGCTTATCCATGGTCAAATCCATGGGCTGCTTCGCCTAACCAGTGGACGACTCCACCATGCCCATACCCCACCAGTGGACCACCTCATCAATGGCAACTGCAGTCGCCCATACCAGGTCCTGGTATTCTCGGCTCAAGACCATCCTAGGCTCACATGGCATACCCCAGCAGCCCATTCCTACTGCCCTAGATCAGGCCTTTCAAGCAATGACTCTACACCCTCCGGACCATACTTGGTATGCGGATACCGGGGCCACATCACATATAACCAACAATGGAGGTAATTTCTATTCCTATTGTAATAATGGTTTATTTCCCAAAATTGTAGTCGGAAGTGGTCATCAAATACCTATAGTAGGCATTGGAGCACAACACCTTCCACCACCCGTCCTACCTCTAAAACTAACCAATGTTCTTCATGCTCCTCATTTAATCAAAAATCTATTATCTGTACGACGTTTGACAACTGATAATAATATCTTCATGGAATTTGACCCATTTGGTTTTGTTATGAAGGACCTCAAGACTCGCACTCCTATCATCTGATGTAACAACACAAAAGGCTTGTATCCGTTCAATCTATCATCCACCAACCATGTCACAAGTCCTTCTGTTCTTGCTGCAATCACTTAAAATCTTTGGCATTCCCGCTTGGGTCACCCAGAATCTACTATCTTACAGTCTTTACGTCCTGTTCTCAATTTAAAAAAACAATTTAATTCTAGTATTTGTTATTCGTGTGTCTTGGGAAAACATATTAAATTACCGTTTATTGATTCTACATCTTCCTCGTTGTTGGCTTTTAATATAATTCACAGTGACTTGTGGACTTCACCGGTTGTAAGTTCAAAAGGTCACCGCTAATATGTATTGTTTTTAGATGACACAACCAATTTTCTTTGGACCTATCCATTGCAAAATAAAACCCATGTTTTTGATGTTTTTAAACAGTGTCATTAAATGATTCAAACCCAATTTAATGCTTCCATTAAAACGTTTCAATGTGACAATTGCACAGAGTTCAATAACCATTACTTTTTCAAAAGAAATGGAATTCAATTCCGTTTCTCTTGCCCACACACTTTGTTGGATCATAAGAGGCTGTTGCAACCAAAAACCATATCACTTAGAAGATTTTGAGTACTACATGCAAAGGACTTCCGAAGCCAGTGTGGGACTTCCGAAGAAAGGAAGAAAGGTTCTTCCGAAGAAAGTAGAATTCTCAGTAAGTGTAAAATACACTTCCGAAGGAGAACTCCAACTTCCGAAGGTAAAGAAGCTACTTCCGAAGGTTCAAGACTTGAAGACAAAGATCTGAAGTCAACTTCCGAAGAATAAAGAAGTCCTTAAAGCCTCGGAAGCATAGAAGCATCTTCCGAAGTATAAGTGGCTTCGGAAGAACTTGTTCTTCCGAAGCCAGTTAACCTTCGGAAGACACTTCTATTATCCAGTAGACATAAGTATGGTCTGTCTGACAGTCCGCTGCAAATCTCTGAGATACTGCATGGCGTTTTCTCAAAAGCCAATGTAGTTGACCATACTTTAATCTACTGTTTACCTTTTCATGTTAAGTACAGTTGCCATCTTTAGTTGGTGACAAAAGGTAAGTCATGGACATGTCATGACTACCATATCTTAGATAATACTTTATCTAAGATACCTTAACTATAGCATTGTAGTATATGCTTTAGTCTTAGGTTTCCAGCTGGTATCAAGTATAACCGGCTGCTGTAGGATCTAGTATATATAGTTTCTCATTGTAACTCTTGTTGTATGCTTGTAAGTGTCTTGTAATCTTGAGTTGAGAAATAATATATACAAGTGCCTTGAAAATATTTCTGCTTGTTGCTTTGATTACTTATTATATTACTATCAACTCTTGTCAAAGACATTGCTTCATCTTGTTTGAGTGACTATTATAAGTGAGTTTGAGAGAAAAACAAGTGTTAAGTGACAAAACCCGATCCTGCAATTGGTATCAGAGCTTTTTAGGCTCTTGATTGTAAGATCTTACCATCCCAATCAACCAAGTTTTTCACTCCTCCTTATACCTCACTCAAAAATGGCCCTCAACAAATCTGAAGTCGAAATGGGAACGATGACCAAAGCTCCTATCATCGATCCTGAAAACTTCAGGTCTTGGAGCAGAAGAATGGAAGGCTTCATCAGATACCAGGATAGCAAGATGTGGCAGTCCATCGTGAATGGCCCGTACAAGCCAAAAGTTGCTGGTGGAAACGGTGCCATGATCGAGAAGGATGTCGAAGACTACTGATGAAGATGAAGAAGGAAGGCTCGACATTGACAGCAATGCTATGACTGTTCTCATGACTGCAATCCCAAACTCCATCATGGTGGGGTTTGAGCATTGCAAGTCAGCCAAAGAACTCTTTGATGCACTTGCTCAGATGTACTCGAGCTCTAATGATTCAAAGAAGGACTCACTGAAGCAGCAGTTCGAGAACTTCACCTATGTTGCTGGAGAAACTTTTAGCCAGCAATACTTCAGGTATATGGATCTTATCTCCTCCCTCCAATCTGTGGGAATCACTCAAGAACTAAGAGACCTTACCAGAAAGTTCATGAGTGCTCTACCCAATGAGTGGACTTTCTACTGTGTCTCCATTAAGAGAACAGAGAATTTAAACACTCTCACCATGACCGAACTCTATGGGATCCTAGATGGATACCGTTTGGAAATGGAAAGCAAGAAGGGTCACCAAGCAAGCAGACCCTTGAGCCTTCCTGCTAGCAACGCTTTAATGGTTGCTGAAGGCTCAGGTATCCACAGTCTCAGCAGAGTACCTGTCATACACCCAGCAGCCATCTTGTTCATCTGGGCCTTACATCACATTCCCTGAGACTCCAAGGTCTCATCAAGCTCAGCAAGCTCCTTTCAGGAGGGCTGTGCGTTTGTCTCAGGGAGTGGACACTCCAATGATCATCAGTTCTGCTTTGATGATCTTGAGTGCTTTAGTCCAGATGACATAGAGTATGTGGACATTGTCCAGCAAATGGCTCTCCTTACCTACAGAGCGAAGAGTTCTTTAAGAGAACTGGAAGGCAATTCCCTCAAAACCCAATCACTAGAGCAAGTTTGGGTTTGACAAAAAGCAAGGCTAAGTGTTACAACTGTAACCAGCTTGGCCACTTTGAAGGGAATGCAAGGCTCCCAAGTCCAACCCGGGAACCTCACAGGCCTCCCCAACATCCTTCTACCCAAAGCCCAATGGGAAGTCAACTGAAAGCAGCTATGGCTCAAGAAGTTGACTGGAGCTTTATGGTTCAAGATGTGACTCCTGCTCAAGCACTCATGGCAGGAACAGATGAAAATAAGGTAGGTACTATGAAATCTTTACCCCTGTTGCATTGCTAAGGTTAACGCTATACCAGGACTACATATGGAAATTAAATCGATATTGAGTCTTAAATGTGCTAATCTGATTTAAGAGAGCTGAATCTGACTACCAAAAGAAAATTGAGGAGTTAGAGAAAACTGTATCTCTTTTAAAACATGAACACACCAACTACAAGACTCAAATCAAGGATTTAATATCAAAATGACTGAGGCTCAAGCCCAAGTTGTCACAGCTGAGGCTCAAGCCAGGAAGTATGCTATTGCTGAGCAAAACTTCCAAGCCATACTTGCTCATCCTCTCACTCCAAACTTTGTTATCAAAACAAAAGTGGGTTGGGACCAATGAAATTGCTCCACCACACTCTTATGAGTCTGTATAGGACAACCAAGATGTGTACTGAAGAGCAAGAGGTTCCATCTGTTGACCCACCTGTAAAGAGTCAAAGAGTGATGCAACTGTGGAGACCATGACCATCACAGGGAAGGAACAGGTAATGAGCCCTCCCAGACCAATGATGATCAATCTCTGACCACCAAAGCCAGAAGAAGCAGGGCTAAAGCAGCCAGAAAAACTGCCAAGAAGGTGGCTGAATCCAAGCTGAAGATAGACCCAAAGCAAAAGGGTGTATTCATATCAGCAGGATTCCAGGTGGTTGGACCTTTGATTCAGGAAAGGAGTATAATACCAGTACTCCTGTCCTACCAAAGGATCAGAAGGTAAAGGAAAGGTGCTGATGAAGAGAACAAAGAACAAGAAACAGCAACCCTCCAATTCCCAGAAAATTAACATTGCATGCATAATGTGTGGTTGCAAAACCACATGGTAAAGATTGTTATTACAATCCTGCTAGCAACATTATGCAAATAATGTTAAAAGAGAAGGAGTCAGGGGAAGGTTTCACATTTGGACCATATCAGATGGTTCAAGTGTTGAAAAAGGGAAAGCTTGTTTCCGAAGCAAGGCTTGTCTCGGAAGAAAACTCTTCTTCCGAAGAAAAAAGGCTTCGGAAGTAAAAGCTGCAAAGACTCACAAAAAGAGTTCCCTTGAAACCATCCCAGAAGAAGACTGCTTCGAAGAAAAGGTGGTGAGGTCTCTTCGAAAAGAAAGAAGCTTCGGAAGAATGCCAAGCTGCAAAAGCTTCATCAAGCTCATCTTCTATGATCAACCAAGGATGGAATGGAAGATCAAGGAAGATGCTGTAGCTCAAACCTCTTCTTCAAAGACATCATTGAACCCCCATGCATAAATTTGGTTCAATCATGTCACTTTCATTGGAAGAACCCAAGACCAAAAAGGCTTGGGTTCCAATCAAAACTAATTTTCTCACCTTATGTGCAGGGACATCCATATGACAAGAATAACAACATTTGGATAGTAGATAGTGGATGCTCCAGGCACATGACAGGAAACAGATCTTCCTTAACAATTTCAACATTATGATGGAGGTCCTGTCCAGTTTGGAGGTGAGGCGGAGGATATATTTCTGGCAGAGGAAGTATATTCCACGGAAAAACTAAAAGTTGACAAGTTAATTTGTCAAACAGCTTGAAACACACTGTTAAGTGTTTCTCAGTTTTGTGATCAAAAAGCATCAAATGCTTTCACAGAACATGAGTGCATCATCCTCAAACCTGGGATGACAATTCCTCAGGAATTGGTGCTTCTTAGATCTCCCAGGAGAGGGGATATGTACAAGCTTGATATGAACAATGCTTCCCAATGGGAGAAGTATCATGCTTTCTTTCCAAAGTGATAGTGATGAGTCAACACTGTGGCATAAACGAATGTGTCATGTCAATTTTAAGACAAGAAATAAATTGGCTAAAAACTTGGTACATGGTTTGCCTAAAAAAGGAATTTTTCTGCAAAGATAACTGTGTTGCTTGCCTGAAAGGAAACAACACAGGTCTTCTCATAAATCCAAAGTTGTTAACTCTATCACTACTCCATTACACTTATTGCACATGGATCTATTGGTCCCACAAGTATAATGAGCATTGGAAGGAAATCATATTGCCTTGTGATAGTTGATGATTTTACTAGATTTACATGGGTATTCTTTTTAAGAACTAAAGATGAAATGCTGAACTTTAAAATCTTTTATTTTAAATAGAAAATCAAGTTGATCACAAGGTTAATAATCAGAAGTGATCAAGGGACTGAGTTTAAGAACTTTGTTCTTGACTCATTCTGTAACTCAAAAGGGATTGCCAGACAATACAGTGCTCCTAGAACTCCTCAACAAAATGGTGTTGCTGAGAGGAGAAATAGGACACTTATTGAAGCTGCTCGACATATGTTAGCTGATTCAAAGCTGCCTCTAACATTCTGGGCAGAGGCAGTCAGCACTGCATGCTATGTGCAGAAACGAGTTCTTGTAGTAAAGCCACATGGAAAAGACCCCTTATGAGCTATGGAACAAGAGGAACCGTTCATTGGCTTTCTAAGGTCCTTTGGCAGCAGGTGTACCATACTTAACACAAAAGACAATTTAGCAAAATTTGCTGAAAAGTCAGATGATGCCATCTTTGTTGGATATTCCTCCCACTCTAAAGCTTACAGGGTTTTATAACATTAAAAACCAACCATTGAGGAATCCTCCAACATTGTAGTTAATGAGCACACTCCTTGTGTTAGGGGGAATGGACCTGATCATATTTTGACTTAGAATTGTTTCCAAACTATTCTAAACCATCTTGTGAGAATGTTTCAGCGGAACAGGTGCTCAAGGCAATTCTGATGAAGATCAATGTTTGAGCTTCCCAGACCTGCTCCAAGTTCTCCAAGAACAACAACAAATCAAGTTCCCACTATTGAAAGATCTGACAGTATAACCATTTCAAGAAATAGTGGAACTTCTACAAGGGATTCACCTGATGATCTTCAAGTCTCCTCAGGTGATCCTATAACAACACCAATGATGGAAGCAGCATTTGAAGGAACAGGCAACTGTTAATGATGCTTCATAGCAAAGAAATGATGATGGTTCTCTTCATTCAATCAGTCCTCATTGAATGAGATTGAAACAGCAGCTGGACCAAGTATTCAAGCTCCAGAGCAAAATATGTCCAACTTGGATATCTTTGCAGCTGGAGGTGATTCCAAGACTTAGAATTCATAATACTCATCCAGCTTGAAAACATCATAGGGGAAGTCTCTGAGGGTGTGAGAACAAGGGGACAAACTCACAATGGGAATGTCTGCCTGTACTCATGCTTCTTATCCCAAATGGAACCCAAGAAGGGGAAGATGCCTTAAAGGATAGTAGCTGGGTTGAATCAATGCAAGAGGAGCTGCTTCAATTCAAAAGACAGAAGGTTTGGAACCTATGTCCGCTACCATCTGGTCAAGTACCTATAGGCACCAAATGGGTTTTTCAGAAATAAAAGAGATGACAGAGGCTTGATTATCAAGAACAAGGCAAGACTAGTGGTTCAAGGATACACTCAAGAGGAAGAATTGATTATACTGATGTCTTTGCACCTGTTGGCAAGACTTGAGGCAGTTAGGATCTTCTTTGCTTATGCTGCATCCAAGATTTTCACTGTTACCAGCTTGATGTCAAGTGTGCCTTTCTATATGGGGATATAGATAGGGAAGTCTATGTATGCCAGCCTCCAGGATTTTGAAGACCCACAGCATCCAAACTATGTGTGCAAATTGGATTAAAGCTCTATATGGGCTGCACCAAGCACCTAGGCTGTGGTATGAGACTTGTCTCAATTCTTCTGAAGAAACGGCTACACTAGAGGAACCATTGACAAGACTTCTTTATCAGAAAGTCTGGGAAAGACATTTTTGCTAGTCAAGTCTATGTCGATGACATCATATTTGGTTCTTCAAATGACCAAATGTGCAAAGACTTTGAGAGCATTATGAAGAAGAAGTTCGAAATGAGTTCTATGGAAAAATGGACTTTTCCTTGGAATTCAGGTAAAGCCAACTAAAGGAAGGGTTTTTCATCAATCAATCTAAGTATGTCAATGACATCTTAGAGAGATTTGATATGAAGGATTGTAAAGCCAGAAAGACACCCCCATACCCAGAAACCATGATTTATGCCCTGACTCTGAGGGGGAGGATACTGATCAACATCAGTATAGAGCAATCATTGGTTCTCTGATGTATCTTACAGCAAGTAGACCTGATATCATGTTTGCCACTTGCATTTGTGCAAGATATCAGGCTGCTCCGAAGGTGTCTCACCTAATTGCTGTCAAGAGAATCCTCAGATACCTCAAAGGAGCACTAAGTTAGGTCTCTGGTATCCAAGAAATAGTGATTTTAATCTCTATGGATACTCTGACAGTGATTATGGTGGCTGCAACATCAACAAGAAATCAAATCAGGAGGATGTCAATTTCTTGGTGGAAGGATCATCTCATGGCAATGCAAAAAGCAATCCTGTGTCTCTACATCAACTGCTGAAGCTGAATACATTGCTGCTGCAAGTTGCTGTGCTCAGCTGCTGTGGATTCAAAACCAGATGATTGACTATGGATTCAACTTCATGAGCACTCCTATCCACATTGACAACAACAGTGCTATATCCATCACAAAAAATCCAGTAGTAAAGCACTCAAAGACAAAGCATATTGACATCAGGTATCATTTCATTAGAGATATTCATGAGAAAAATCTTATCAAACTAGTCAAAGTCAATTCAAATGAACAATATGCTGATCTGTTCACCAAAGCATTTGATGAACAAAGATTTAAGTATCTTATTACAGCTATTGGGATGATAAACATTGACTAGTCAATCTCATTTGAAAACCTTTTCAATATGTAAAGTCTTATGTCAATACAATCTAAGCCCTGTTACAAAAGATCCTTCTTATTTAACTAAGTATAAGTTCTTCCGAAGAGAAACTTGCCTTCGGAAGAATCTAGCATAACTTCCGAAGCAAATTTCTCATAGGATAATTTTCTTCTCGGAAGTATACTAAGTCTCGGAAGAAGCGATTGAGGTAATCTCAGATCTACTTCCGAAGCACTTAATACTTTCCATGAAAGCAACATGTATCTTCGGAAGCAATTTATTTACCTTCGGAAATACATTGCCTTCGGAAGAACTTTACCTTCGGAAATACCTTATACTCGGAAGAAGGATTTTACTGTGTAACGGAAATCTTTTGGGCCCCACTCTGTAAAAAGTAAAGATTTTGTTAATGAGGTCGGATTATTTAATGGCTTAACCTTACCGCCCCTGTCACATCTCCTTGAACCCTCACATCATCTTATCCAAACCACCCTTTAAACCGCCATTTCACCCATTTAAATACTTCCGATTAATCACTTACACTCTTTTTACCAAATTCACTGCCCTAAAAGCTTTCTTCTTCACCAATTTACCTCTCTCTCTAGAACATTTCCTCTGCTATCTTTCCAAATGGCTCTAACCCTCAGCACAACCAAGTCGCACTCCTTGACTCCTCAAGGGATGCCAACTTCTCTGATATATCTCTTTCTTAGCCCAATCTTCATATTACACAGCACTGACTGTAAACCCTACCATTTATACCAACCAAATGTCTGAATTCTGGGCGAATAGTCGGGTTGAAACCCTAAATGGGGTTCGTGCTATCAGGTCAAGTGTATGTGGCCAAGAGTTGATCGTTACTGAACAAATCATCAGGGAGCATCTTGAGCTCCATGATGAAGGCGCACCGACGGAATTCCCCAAGTCTGAGTTAGATAAACTCTATCTCCAAATGGGATACGGTGGAGATGTAAGCAGGTCTACAGTCTACAAATTCAATTTTCCTACAAGTGGAAGTTCCTGCTACATGTGGTTCTCCACTGCTTATCTAACAAATCAGGGGGATGGGATCAAATTCCTTATGAACTCGGGTGTCTAGTTCATGGGTTGGTACAAGGCTTGCGCTTCAACTACTCCAGGTTTGTGCTGACTAATCTCATAGGAAATCTGCAAAGGGACACATTCTTTATGTATCCCAGATTTCTACAGCACATAATCAACTGCGAGCTAGATCAGAGTGAGCTTGGTGTGCAGCTACTCTATCTGCTCCTCAAATGAGGCCAACTATCTTCAAAGTTTTGAAGAGAGTGTCTACCAACTACACGGAAGGGATACCGCACTACTTCCAGGTATGATTGAGCCAATGGCTCCTGGTGACATCCCTGTTATCCCACAGGTGATGAACCCACACCAGCAACAACCCTCATCATTCCAAATCTACTTCTCCACCAATAAAAGTCACCTATCAGAGACGAACCAAACGAACCCTTGTTCAATCTACTCTGATTGAACAAGCCCCTCCTCTTCAAACCAAAAAGGCTAGAGTGGAACAAGGGGCTCCCACTCAGCCAGAGGTCCCCCAATCCTTCACTATTGACCTCAATATGGGTCTTGAGTCTCCTCAGTCTCAGACCCATGAGCCCATAACCCCAGCTGATAGCCCTCAGGGTGAGTCTCTATACTCCCCTGAGCAGCCACCAAGGGACAGCTCAATGCCTTTTGACATTGATCAAAGTCCCGGGTCTTTAGGTCTTCATTCCTTCTCTTTACTGACCTATTGACCGGAGCTGGTGAAGAGACTATGTCTCTCCAAGGCAATGAAGTTGATCCACAACACCCCATTAAGGATCAACAGAGCCTAGAGAAACCTCTTGTCTCTAGCCACACCAGCAAAGCCCTACTGAGGTGAGTCCCACTGATGTGGAGGGGACTCATGTAGATTCAGCTGCCACTACAGAAGGAGCCTCATTGGATCCTCAGGACAGTGGTAACAATAGTCAGACTGAATCTACGGCAACCATGCCCTATGATGCCTCTGAAAGAGACATCATTGTGCAAGGGAAACCAGGGTGTGCAAGAAACCACATCTGGTGGTGAGGATGAACATACTAGGTATGTTACCTCATCTCCCCGTGATTCTTCCAAAGAAGATGAGGGAAGACTGCAACTCACTATAAGAGACCTACTTTCTAAAGTCTCAAACCTTGAATCAAAGGTTAAGACTTTAGAGGATAGGTCTGCCACTCAGCAACTTGAGATTGAAAGTCTCAAGGTAAAACTAGCTGAGAAACAGATTGAGAGATCTGTTAGGCATGTACCCATTCAAGTCTCCTTGACCTCTTCCTCTAGCTCATCTACCTCTCAAGATGATGCTACCAAAAAGGGGGAGAATGTTGAGGAACTAAGTCAAAGACAGGATTCCATCAGTCAAGCTCTCACTTCTCTGAGCTCAAAACAAACCGCCATCTTCCCTGAGCCTCCTCCAGTTGTAATTCAAGTGGATCAAAGGATGCTTCAGGATCTAAATAGGATCTTCAACAAGTTCCTTTAGAGTCCCTCATTGATCAACCCAGTCCGGATATGTCTGTGATATACTTTGGAGCTCAAGAGCTTCAAAGGTTGAATGCACCTCCTACCACTGTTGAGGAAGTGGTCAACTAAGGCCCAAGTGGAACCTGAGATTGATTTCGAAGGGGAAACTAGGACTGATGGCCCAGCAACTGAAATAGTTGGGACAGAAGGTGTGTGTTTTCACAGGCTTCCGAAGCACAATTTGAAGCCTCGGAAGAACCAACTCAAACTTCCGAAGCTGAAATTGCTGCTGCGGAAGGACTGTTCTCTCTTTCCGATGATCTAATAGTCACAGATGCAATTCTGGAACTTGCATCTGAGGTTAATAGGGAGGATTTTCTCAGCCAACCACTAGCCATTACATCTGCATTGACCTCAGCTCCTACCTCCACCATCCAACCTGAGTCTTCTACCCAAGAACCACCAAAGTCTAGCACTTCCGAAGACATTAAAGGTAAAAGAAAGATGACTTCGGAAGAGCTTCTGGAAGAAGAAAGGCTGGAGAAACTTAAAAGGAAAGGAAGACTGCCAACTGGGGGAACTGTTAGCTGCAAGTTCAAAAGCAGCTACAGCCAACCAAGAGGCAATCAACAATAGAAGAAGGGTGGAGGTAATTGATAGACTTGTCAGTCTAGGGGCTGCCTCGGAAGATGTACTCCTGCTACCATTAGAGGAGCTGATAGAGCTAGAAAAGGCAACCTTGCTGCAAAAACAGCAAAAAGAAGAAGCTGCAAGGTTGGCCTTGGAAGAAGAAAGGCTGAGAAAAGAAAGAGAAGCTGATCTGCAGCTCAGGAGAGAAAGGATCACTTTCCTACTCTCCAGAGGATTCTCTCAAGATGAGTTATCTCCACACAACAGTGACACGATTGTGGCTCTTTAACAAAGAGCAAGATCAAATGGAGAAGGAGAGAAAGAGAGCTGCAAGGGAGAAGCTGGTAGTAAAGAAGAAGAAGGAAGAAGAGGCTGGACTGTCTGCCGCCAAGAAGATAGGTGACAAAGCTTGGATGAAGAACTATCTAAAGCTCACGGCTTCTCTGGCAGGCAAGTGGGTCCAATGTCTGAAAAGACTCTGCAACGACATGTCAGTGACATCAAGGCTGACATTCGTGCAGGGAAAAGAAAGGAGATGTATAGAAGGGGACAGGGGATGACCTTCAAAGCCACCTCTCAGCCAATATCCAAACCCAACATCAACCTGAACCAATACCCTTTCCCTTCCCAATCAAAACTGAACCTGAACCTTTCACCCCTGAACCTACACCTTCCCATCTACCAACTCCCTCACCTCAACCACCTAAACTACCCATCATCCAACTAAAGCCTTACCCAGAACCCAACCTCCTAAACCTACCCAACAACCAATCAAACCATCCCCTCAGCCTTCTAAACATCTCTCAATGGAGGAATTCAAGGAGATCAAAACCAAGCTCATCAACTGCACTACTCTGAGCGACATCTCTTGTGAGGAGGATACAGTCAACCTGACTTATGTTGATGGATCCTCAAGTTCCCTCACAAGAGATGAGTCTCTTGATCTACCAAGAGGAACTTTGGACCAAGCCGCAAGACTCTTTGGCCTCAATTCAGATACATTAAATGAGGAAGAAAGAGAGACTGAGGAGAAGGCTGGTGACTCTGCTGGACACAAAGAAAGGAGATAGGGTACCAAGACAATCTCTTGTACCCAGAAAGAAGATAGTCCAGTGGAGGTTCGAAGACTCTTCTCACAACTGTTGTTGAGAGAGAGAATGGTGAGATTAACAGGCTGAATGCCTCATCTCTGCTACACTTAAGCAGATTCGATATTGCTGAGTTAGCAGAGAAACCATTCTCCAACCCTCAAACTCCGAAGTAGCTGCTCACATCAGAAATCATCTAGGCAGCCTTCACATGGCCGAGCTCACTGCAAGAAGCAAGGTTGAAGAGGGAGTCAAAACTGAGAGAGGAGGAGCAAAGGAAAGGATCAGCAACCAAAGGCAAAGCCTTTCTTCAAATGGTTGAAGGTCCTGAACTTGAGTCCATAGTTAGATGGGAGTATGACTACAACTCCCGTCAACTAACTCTCTTGGGGGTCAAACAAAGGGTACACGTCATTCAAAGTGATAGACTGGATCTCCTATCCACGAATGACTTGTACAAGCTTCTCAGCACCACTTCCGGGAAGAACAGAGAGACAGACAAATATCTTCTATCCCTGGTGCTGAAAACTTTGAGAAGTAGAGATAAGTGAAGTTTTGGTAGCATCAGCCTAGGGGGAGTTTGTTGGATCACAAGAGGCTGTTGCAACCAAAACAATATCACTTAGAAGATTTTGAGTACTACATGCAAAGGACTTCCGAAGCCAAGTGTGGGACTTCCGAAGGAAAGAAGAGTTCTTCCGAAGTCTAAGTGTGAAATACACTTCCGAAGGAAAACTCCAACTTCCGAAGGTAAAGAAGCTACTTCCGAAGGTTCAAGACTTGAAGACAAAAGATCTGAAGTCAACTTCCGAAGAATAAAGAAGTCCTTAAAGCCTCGGAAGCATAGAAGCATCTTCCGAAGTATAAGTGGCTTCGGAAGAACTTGTTCTTCCGAAGCCAGTTAACCTTCGGAAGACACTTCTATTATCCAGTAGACATAAGTATGGTCTGTCTGACAGTCCGCTGCAAATCTCTGAGAAACTGCATGGCGTTTTCTCTAAAGCCATGTAGTTGACCATACTTAATCTACTGTTTACCTTTTCATGTTAAGTACAGTTGCCATCTTTAGTTGGTGACAAAAGGTAAGTCATGGACATGTCATGACTACCATATCTTAGATAATACTTTATCTAAGATACCTTAACTATAGCATTGTAGTATATGCTTTAGTCTTAGGTTTCCAGCTGGTATCAAGTATAACCGGCTGTAGGATCTAGTATATATAGTTTCTCATTGTAACTCATGTTGCATGCTTGTAAGTGTCTTGTAATCTTGAGTTGAGAAGTAATATATACAAGTGCCTTGAAAATATTTCTGCTTGTTGCTTTGATTACTTATTATATTACTATCAACTCTTGTCAAAGACATTGCTTCATCTTGTTTGAGTGACTATTATAAGTGAGTTTGAGAGAAAAACAAGTGTTAAGTGACAAAACCCGATCCTGCAGATCTAATACGTGTGTCTGTTTGTGTGTGTTACACGCGACCCAGCCAATACAACCCGAACCGACCGAACATTATTATACGCTTTATACATATCATTAATGCTTATCAATAACTGTCAATAGGTGTTTGACCGTTCATTTCATACGACATTTGGATACATTGATCTTACATACTTACCACTTAACAAGTGAGTTTCGTGGCCCCTTTTTACATTTACAATATTTCAATCATTTACAACTTGGGGGAAAAGTATGCTCACCCATTTTCTATGCTGCACAACTTACTTACATTTTACATACAATGAATCAACGTGATACTGTTTTACAAGTGCTTATCTGATACATGCTTGGGTGTGCTGTGTGGTTCTATCTTTGCAACTATTAATTCCAGTGTGGGAACCGACGGTTAGGTATTGGTAGTACTACTGGGTTGACACCCCCACCCTTGTTCGATGGTATACTAGTTGGTACCATCAGTGGCCAGGAACGGGCCATTGGGTGAATATATGCTGACAATATCTTTGTGTACGTCGCTAGGTTTGGTTGCAAAGCTCATTGTCATGTGATTTTACTTGTTTATATAACTGTATTCACGGTATTTCACATCATTTACTATATACAGCATCACTTACATTTATTACTTAAACCTGCGAGCTCACCAACATTTTGTTGACCATTTTGAGCATATCTTTTCAGGTGATCATGCAATCTGAGGAATCTAGGTGTGCTGCCTTAGTGGAGACCCTAGGATACATTTTGAGACTAAACATATTTGACAAACAATTATTTTGAACAATGTTGTAGTCTGATTAAACAATTACAATCTTTTGAAACTTGTTCCCGGTTGTGGGAATTTACATTACAATTTCATCTATATGTGGTTATGTGAATTCGTTTATGATGTTTATGCTTATGGCTATGTTGTCGTGAATATTGACTAAACACGACACAAGTCCCCTTGTTGTCGGGTGTCGTCATGACACGCTTGTCATCATTTATTATATTGCATCTCTATCGCTTACCATGTGTTATGACGATCCCGATCTCGTTACATCCCGTGTTTCCGCTTTTAGCGGGGGTGTGACACGGGCCCCTGTAAAATTTTGATTTTCACATGTAACTTTTCACGAGCTTTCCATTGACAAGTTGTGGGCCCCGAAACTCTTTTCCTAGCCCATGTTATGCCCATTTTAAATTACCATGGTCT
>CM046036.1:7802617-7977611 GCA_025215565.1 Flaveria ramosissima
TGGTAGAGGCCTGATTCTATTCCTTAGCTAATGAGTTAGTTTAACACCTTACCAATCACGAGTTTTTCTCCATTCCTCTCATATATCGTCGTAACGCCCTTAATACTAGGTTTTGAAAAAACTTTTCATTCTATTTAGGTCCGATTCGGATCCCTCCGTTGTTTCCTTTTCCTTCCGCACCTTTTTCTCGAAATGAGAAAGAAGATGGTACACTTGAATTGTATTATTTAAGTGCTTATTGCTTGCAAAAATCCTACTTCTACAATTGGTATGTCACCAGGTTATCCAAATAAGTCGTGTTTTCTGTGGTTTTCCCATGTTACAGCTTCCGTATTAATTTTAGATTTCTTCTTTAATTGAGCCTCAGCCTTCTCATGCTCATCAAGAAATTCAACAATAACTGCTAGGCTACGGGGATCATCCTTTTGTTCACTGGTTCTTTATGGGTTTTGTCTTTTGCCTTTTTGTACTACCTTCCTCTTTCTGGTATATGTCTGCATACTTGGACCAGAAGAGGTATGCCATTTCAGTGGCCATTAATTTTTTAGCTTCTTTTTTTTAGCCTCTTCTTTTTTTTCTTTGGACTTAATTTCTGCTTCTTTTGTTTGTTGTGTCACAAAGTTTTTGATCAGCTCTTTTTGTCATCAGAGAGAGGACACAGCAGGTACAATCTGTTAAGCTGAACTCTTTTTAGTATTGGCACAAGATTGAATTTGAATGATCACATATGATCTCAGTCATGAGTTTAATTTGCATGCCAAGTGTGTGAAACTTTGATCCTTGTCATGAATCTGATTCTTTAGTATGAGATTCATCATGCCAATCTTGTTTTGTGCACATTTCCTTATGATTTTCATTCACTAGATTCAGTCTTTTTACAGACTCGGTGGAATCTCATCTTTTTGGCTGGAGGGGAGTCATCGTCACTTTCTCCTTAGGAACTTTCATCACTATCATCTTTCTTTTTTTTCACTTCATCCTTATCCCCTTTATCATCCTTCTCCTTTTCTATTTCTTGTTTAATCATGACCAACATCTCCAATTCAGAAATTATCTTGTTCAGATATTCTATTTGTTTTTGCTGATCCTTGATTATGTCAGATTGTTCTTCAATCAGCCCTTCTTGTTCTTCCATAGCAATGGTTTGAATAGACAAAGTGTCCACATGACCACTAACTTCATCTCTAGAATGTTGAAAAGCTGCCTTTAATTCCTTTATCTCCCTATCTTTCTCTACCTTTTCAGCTTCATACTTTTCTTTCAGCTCTTTCAATTCTTTCTCCTTTTCATCCAACTCCAGAAGTCTGTCCTTTATGATACCAAACCTTCTATCCAGGAGTTTTTCCATCTTAGATACTTTCTTCAGAAGCTCAGAGATCATTTCATCTTTCTCATCAGGTCTGTTCACCTTTGATTCAGCAAAACTTTCAGAGGGAACTGCTTTTGAAGTGACTTGTCTTACAGGCATTTGCATTTGATGATCCTCCTCATCAGAAGATGATTTGGATTCCTCTGAAGAGCTGGCAGAGTCACCAAACTCAACAGGCTCAGTAGTGGTAGGTGATGATGGAATGGGAGATGTATGGGGAGGATGTATGGGTGAAATATGAGGTAAGTGGATGGGTGATATTTGTGGTGAGATGATGGGTAGTGTTTGTGGTGATGGGATTGGTGATCTTTGAGGTGATGGAATGGGAGTAGGCATGAATGGTGATGCTATCTCAGCTTCTTGAACAGAAGGCCCAGTTTGAAGATCACCACCTACATCCATCTATGATGACACTGGCCTTTGTCCTTCTTCACCTAACACAACATGCTCATCAACATGTTGTTGATCATGAGCAGCTTGTTGTTCTTCTTCTTGAACAGGCTCATCAACAGGAGCCTCTTGTTCTCCTACTTGTTCTTCAGGATTGATCTGATGTAACATCCATGGTAACAGAGGAAAGAATGTTCCACTATAAAAGTTCCTTGGATCTCTCTTTTTTATGTACTTGTAGGACTTTGCATTGTAGTGAGGAATATCCATCACTGGTCCTTCAGGTACAATCTCTGGGAATGCTTCATTGATAAAGCATTGTATAAACCTTGGATACATCAGGAACATATGCCTTCTTCCTTCCTGAATGTTTGAAACAAGACCATTAAACACATAAGCAGACATGTTAAATGGCCTGTTTGTGCACAAAGCACATATGGCAGAAGAGGTTGTCACTGGGATACATTCCATCCAATCTTCCTCTTTGACAGACAATGTTGGTATAAGTGAATGAGAACCTCCATTGTAAGTCCACCAACCCTTTGACAATCTTCTTTCCCTCATATCCTCCTTCATAGCCAATGTTGGCAAAGAAGGTCATAATCTTATCATCTTCTAACTGCAAAGGTATGTCTGCATCATCACCAAACTGTAGACACTGTCTCACAGTCTGTTCAGTGATGGCTAAAGTATGATCTTCAGTGATTCTTCCAGACAAAGTCCTCACACCATCAATCTCTGTTACTTCAGCAGTACTCCAAAAAGACCTTATGAAGTTCTCATAGATGACAGGTCTCACTGTAATAGCATGAGCTACTCTGGTGGTAGAGATGAATCTGATCATATCTCTAAGACCTTCTGCCTCAGGTACATCAGGGTCAAGATAACCACTGACATTATGGAGCTTGCTCCATGTGAGATTAGCCATTGTACCCTGCATTAGAGGCATATGATTTAGAAACTTGAATAATAATTATCAGATTATAAGCCATAAATCAAGTGAAATAATCTTAGTTTGACTTTTGAAGGTCAAAATTTAATGTTCATAGGTACTGTTCCATAGGACTTTAGACCTAACTTGATTTTGTGATGGATGACCACTTTTATTTTGTTTTTCATGTTTGTAGAGATGATCTTTTCTTATTTTAACATCTTTTAACACTTAGAATCAAGTTTTGACTTCAACATTTTCGGGTTTTGTTATACCCTGTTCTTGCGATGAACTAGGTTTTTGCAAATCACTCATTTGTTGTTATATTCTTGTTAATGAAGTTCATTGCACTCGAAAATGTCTATAATCCTTAGTTTGATGTTAATTTTGATGGTTATTTCTTGACCTAGTGTTCTAAGTTCCTTGTCGGTTCAAAGGTTCGATAGTTTAGCTCACAAAATTTCACAGATTATCACCTTGTTTTTGATATTGCAGTTGTTGAGAATCAAAAATGAGGAATAATGAAGGTGAATGAACTAGAAACACAGGATTATGATGATGGAGATGATGATAGATGAAGAACAGTGAAGAACGCTCGTCGTACTATAAGTCACTCAAATTTGAAAAGTATTAAATGACCTTTTGAAGTGGGTTTAAATAGTCAATTTAATATCAATTTGAAAACTACAACATTTGTTCATTGTAGCAAATACGGCTGAACAAAGTTAGTCAGCATTTGTTTACTGTAACTAATGTGGTAGCACAAAAGTTTGTCAGCATTTGTTCACTGTAACAAATGCGATAGACAAAAGTTTGTCAGCATTTGTTCACTGTAACACATGTGGTAGAACAAAAGTTTGTCAACTTTTGTTCACTGTAACAAATGCGGTAGAACAGAAGTTTGTCAGCATTCTTTCACTGTAACAAATGCGGTAGAGCAAATTCCTTTGTCCACATTTACTTTAACAAATGCGGTAGAACAAAAGTTTGTCCGCATTTCTTGACTTTCATTCATCATCATGACAAAAGAGATTAAGCATATTTTTTATTCATTTTTGATTCACATACAACAAATTTTTGGTATTGATGTCAATTACATTTTAGAAATGCGTCTGAATAAACTTATTTGCATAAGGAAATGCGGCTGAACAAAAAGTTAACCTCATAAAGAAATGCGGTTGAACAGATTTGTCCGCATAAGTTTTCAACACTTAAAACTTTGTATGTGCATTTGTTGTTGAAACAAATGCGGTAGAGTTAACTTGTCCGCATTAGTTTCACTTGGTTTTTCAATGAATTAAGCAAGTTACCCGCATTGGTTATATGCCTAGGTTACCTTCACCCGCATTAACCAATGCACTTACCCGCATTAATTTTTGAACTTAATCAAAAAATAATGTTTCTGCAGAGTAAAATCTTTTCTGTTCTTCTGCTGATTCATTGACTGTTATGAAGAACTGTCTTTGCTTTTGACTTGTTTCTTATGAAGTTTTGACTGTTGTTGGGGTTGTCAATTCTTGCTTGGATTGACTTGTATATCAGATGTGATACAAGTTTCCCATTGTTTGACTGATCTTGGACTTTTATGCTTTCAGATATCTGCATAAGCTAAGATACTATAGTATAACTTCTACACCAACACAGTTAATTCCTTTTAATTTTTTGTTTTATAATTTTAAGAAAGGAAATACTTGTACAAATTGATCAAAATTTTAAATTACTCCCCCTAAAGTTTATATCCATAACTAGATAGAAACTTTAAAGATTTAAAACTTTTGAACATAAATATTTTTGATGTTTTTGTTTTCTTATCTGTGCTTAAAGAGGAAGTATACTTTTCTTGGGATCATATTAATCTTACATTACACAAGTATAATATTTTGTTAGTAAAATAGACATGTTTATGAACTTATTGGTTGAAGTTATGTTTGTCCTTTTAAACATATACCTGGTTAATATTATAATGCATGTGATACTTAACATGTTTTGATTATTTTGATTATTCAACATGTACCCCACACTCAAAAGCATGGCATAATCATCCACCCTTACGTAATTCATGGTAGAACTTTTTCACAACTTACTTGACCAAGTCACTTAATGTATGAAATCTCATTTTCACTGATCCTCATTGAGATTCTTTTACTTTGATCCTTTCAATGATTTGATCCACATTGAGATTCTTTTTCACTTTACTTTGGAAGGTGATCCATGATGGGATTCTTTTTGTTCATTCTCTTTTGTTGATTCATCCAATTTGGATGTGTTCCATATTAAGAATATTTTGGATCATGACATCAGCACTATGTGCTTATTTCTCTAGGTCTTTGCTTAGCAAATAGAGAAGAAACTGATGTAGGTGATAGAGATTCATAAGATATCATTACTTGATGTGTCTAGGTTACTACACACATACACTTGGATAAGCTAATACATACACGTACTCTGAGATGAGTGCTTCACAGTTGAATATGGTTTTTAGTTCATCACAACATATATCTTCTTTTCCAAGTTGAGCCTGACTGGGTGTGAGGTTGATATTCTCACTAGGACTGAATATGATGATTGAGTCAATGATTGTATGGCGGAATCAAACAATCAAGGAAAATTGAATGCAAGAAATACTCATAAATGCTCTTTGTATTAGTGAAGGTGATCAGTTACAATGAATGCTAGGGTTTGAGCATTAAAATGTAACAAAACACCTTTCGAACAGAATATTCTGATTGTCTAAGATTTTTGTCAAAAGTCACCTCACATACGAGGTTTTCTATTCTATTTATAGGCTGGCAAGATGCCTTTTACAAAATGACTAAAGTACCCCTGACCTATACATCAGAACTAGTTTAAGTCTTCATCAGCATTTCTTTGTTCCATCCGCATTGACTAATGCGGATGAGTTGATCTTGATCAACATTTCTTCTTTTGTCTTCAGCATTAGTGTTTGGTCATCAGCATTGACAAATGCGGATGAGCAAAGACATATGCGCATTTGTTGCCTGGCATCTGCATTAGTTAATGCGGATGTACAAGACTTGTCAGAATTTCTTCTAGGCTATCTGCATTTGTTAATGCGGAAGAACAAGCACTTGTAAACATTTGTTCTATGTCTTCCGCATATACAAATACGGTTAGCCAACACTTGTTCTTCTCAGCAGATTCTTCATCCGTATTGGTTCTTGGATTTGTGGGATTTCCAGCAGATAACCATCAACTCACCAATTGAATTGGCATGTATAATCCTTTCAGGGTCCAACAATACTCCCCCTAAGGATTATACAGCCTATGTTCTTTAATGGTTTGGAGGTGGTTGAGGTTGTGAGGATTCTTTTGGGTCTTGTGCATTAGGAGAGGAGACCAGGGGATTAGTGAGAGATGGATCCAGAATAGCCTTTATCATATTGACAAAGTCAGTGGCTTCAGACATCCTTTCTCTGCTTAGCACATGAATCTTCATCTGGCTCATATTGTAGATGGCTTCAATGGGTAACTTTCTCAGTGAGATAGGTTCCCAGATGGCTACGGTTGACAGCCTATCCCTATGAATCAAGAGATAACCATCCACATCTACCTCTAACTTCACAATATTCCCCAGCTGCAGAGGAGTCTTCTTCTTCTTCCTTTGTTCTCTCTTAGCTCTTATTCTGTCATAAGCCATTTTTAGAAGCTTAATTCACTTTAAGAAGAAGTGCATGTCTTCTTCTCCCAGCTTATTGGATATCTCTCTAAAATGTCTGGTGTATATGTAGTGGATATGTGATTCATCTAACAGTCTCACCTCATATCCACTGAACAGTCTAATCTCAGCACCTTCCTTTCCTCCCCATCTTCTCTCAATTACTAGCTCACAAGTCTTTTCATCATAATAAACATTAGAAATTAGAGTGGAGGAATGAGGGCCTGACACCATCTTTCTCTTAAAAGACTCAGTTGGTTTCACTTTTAGCTCTGGAAACACAACTTCTTCTTCTTGTTTTGTCTTTTTCTTTTCAAGTGGCTTGATGAAGGATCTATCTTTCCTCATGCAGATAGTGTGAATCCAAGGATCATCAACAGGAATTATCAGTGTCGGTTGATGTCAAGTCAACGTTTGCGAAATCAACGTTGCTTTGGTTTAACTGTTTTAAATATCTTTAAATATCAATAAATGATCAAGAACACACGTAACAAAACACAATTAATGATTAATCAGTATTTCATTAGAACATGTTAATGATTACAAATATAATGAATGAATGATATTAAAGAATGCTATGATGTGTTGGCTGCTAGGGTTTGATTGAAAGACTTTGAAGTGATTGTCGTATTGCTATTGCTGTTGTCGATCAATCAATCGTCTAAATCAATCGTCCTTGAATCGAAACCTAGGATCCATATATATAGACAGAGATGTTTCAGTTATAGGAAACACCGGATCTCTTGGGATTTGATTTGTTTCAGTTAAGGAATCATCGAATTTCTCGGGATTCGCATAACTGCCTTGTTGACTTGTTGACTTGTAACACTTGTGTTATACAAGTGTTTGGACTCCGCAGGAACATTGTCTTCAGTAGGAATTTGTTCTTCCGTAGATGATGTGTTCTTCCGAAGGAGTCTTGTTCTTCCGAAGGAAACTTTTCTGGTTGTTTATCCGCAGAAGATCTTCGGATGTAAAATTACTTGTAAGAAATATATCTACGGAAGAACAAAATGTTCATCCGTAGATGTTTCTTCTCTCAGCCTTTTTATTCTTGCTTGTTGTCTCATCAACTCTTCATCCTTTTCTTTTATCATTCCCTTCAGCTCCTGTATTCTTTGCTTTCTTTTGTTTGATTTTAGTACCATCTTGCTGACAGGGATATCATTATCACTTAGATCATCCTCATTGTAGGCAATAATATCAACATAGTCTGCTTCTAAATCTTCTTCCTGATGATAAGAATCAACCTCATCATCTTTAACTTCTTCCGGATCAACACTTGCTGAGCTTGACCTGGGTTCAATGGCTTGATCTACAAGTTCTTGATGAGGTTGTTGTTGTTGATGATCAGTCACTAGAGATACTTGTTCAGTTTCATTTGAGAGTACAACGAATTCAGTTTTGGATAATGATAGTTTAACTGTACTTGCTTGTGAGACTAATTCTGTCTCCCCAGTGTAAATACTCTCAGTGGCTGAATTTTCAGGATTTGGAGGTTGTTGATAAAGTTGCATTTGAAGCTGATTTGGTGATTGGGGTTGAATGGAAGAGATTGGTTCTGTGTTTTGGCTGGCTGGAGATTGTGGTTGGGGTGTTTGTTGTTGTTTTGGTGATTGAGGGTGGATAGGTGAGATTGGTTCTGTGTTTTGACTGGCTGGAGATTGTGGTTGTGGTGTTTGTTGTTGTTTTGGTGATTGAGGGTGGATAGGTGAGATTGGTTCTGTGTTTTAGCTGGCTGGAGATTGCTGATGTATAGGTGGTGAGTGAGAATCTTGAGCAGAGTTGGTTGTAGAGTTCTCTTGTTAACTTTCCCACACAAGCTCTTGAGGAATGTTTGCAGTAGCATCAACCACATGTGCAAACATATTCATGTCACCTCCTTCATATTTCCCAGAAATTTTGTTTAGCACAGATCTGCCAAGGTGTGCTTGAATAAACACACCACCCTCCACAAAAGTTCCAGGCAAATCCGCATTAATGATAAGTTGAATAAACCTTGGAAACATATACATCTTATCAGCCTTCTGTACTTTAATGTGATCACACAGACAGTTGAAGATGTACTTTGAGTAATTGTATGTTCTTCCCTCAAAAATACCAATGATACTAGATGATATATGTCTTGAAAATCTATCAAGCCCAGATTTTCTGTTTGAAATGCACTTCAGATAAGTGTGACACAGAAATCTGTATGACTTACAGAGTCTTCCCTTCTTGATTTCTCCCTTTTCAAAGTCACCATCATACCCCATTATGAGAAAAACCTTTTTATGTATTCATTTTCGAACACATCAGGGTGTCCGGCTTCAACATCTCCTAGTCCAAGAACCCTTCTTATTGTTTGTTCATCAATTCTCAGCCTTCGATTTTTAACTTCAGCAATGATACCTTCACCATCTTCTTCAACGTATG
Organism: Flaveria ramosissima; assembly: GCA_025215565.1. Lineage (NCBI taxonomy): Eukaryota > Viridiplantae > Streptophyta > Magnoliopsida > Asterales > Asteraceae > Flaveria > Flaveria ramosissima. Next base: position 7,811,399 of record CM046036.1, read on the forward strand.
CAGAGTTCCAGAAATCAGTGATATGTGATCGATAAATCACCGGCTCTGGTGATAGGGCATAGAACAACCTCGATCTTCTTAGATATCTAATAATATCTTGACACCCTTCTGAAACAGGATCGTCAAGGTTTAAGAAGGCACACACATTGTGTTCTCTCGCGAATCGATTATCCATCTGTTCATAAGAAAAAGACTTCGTTAAAATCACATTATTGATATGAGAATACGAACAGTTGTGAGATAAAACAAGAATCAAATGGTTCATTCTTGAATATTACGACATGTTTTACCTTAATAACAGCGAATTAAGAAGACAGATATATGTTTGTTTAAGGTTTTCATTTGGTAAATTTTGAATGCTGAGGAAGTGGGAAAAATTTTGTTGAGTGAGTTTTTCTAGGTCTGAAAAGTGAGCTGAAAAAGCGAATAATGAATTTGACAAGTCAAACCACATTATTTATACTCTCAGACACATTAATTTTATCTCATTTATTAAGTGGGACCCTCAATGTATTCTTCCGCAGAATTAATTTATCTCATTTATTCAGGATCCTCAATGTATTCTTCCGTAGAACATCTACGGATCAACAACATCTGCTGATGATGTGAAATTGTAACATTAGATTACATTTGTTGATCTTTATTCATCCGTAGTTTACCAACCAATCTACGGATAAACATTTAAGATTGATTTCCACATTGTAGCTTGTAGTTTCTGTTGATGCTTAAAGTGGCACAATGCAAAGAAATATTGTTGTATGTATGGCCCAACTCCATTGGATAGAACCATTTATTGTTTTAGGACCTTGTTGGCTTTGTATACATGGCAATTTAGTACAAGAAAGTTTAAAATGATTTTTACTAAAATTTTCATGTATCCAGAAGCTAAGATGATGCTCAGACTCCAATTCCTTCAAATTGATAATGATATAGACATTGCTGCTGCTGATTGAGACACTTTTTCATGTATTCTACTCCCCCTAAATTTGTGATTAATGGTGAACTTAAGCATTTATCATAAATTTCTTTAAGAGGAATAACATGATTTTCAACTGTATGATAATGAGCAGATATATATACACATATGATGGGGTCATACTATAATACTAAGCCTCTTCCTGATGAGTTATTTTGTTGATTTGATACCTGAACAAGTTCTGATTGCAAGTATATTGTCCACATAAATCCATACAAGAGCTCATGTATCAACTAGGCATGCTGTTTATCATGTTTTCATATTAATTTGGAAATAACTGTTATGGGCTTCATATTCAATTCACAAAGGTTTTATCCTTCCTTTGCAAGTCAAATCATCACTTTTCACACTTAAGACTATGTACTTTAAGTTATAATATCTATCTTGAGATGTATTTGGCATCTCATTGATGCATTAATGTAAAAGCTCAAGATAATATACAGTTGATCACATAGGATTCTTTTGAGAGCTTTAGATATAATCATCATCAGGTCACCAGGTCTTTACTCACGTAAAACAGAGGTGCCTTTAACCCAGGTCTTTGTTCACACAAAAAAGAGGGATGATGAGGATCATGATCTTTTCACCTTTTTCAACTGAAATTCAGTATGGTGATCATACACCCAGGTCTTTGTTCACACAAAACAGAGGGAGTATGAGTTGCAAAGATAGATATTATAAAGTGTTTTACATAGTGTGTTTAGATGAGTGATTTGGTCACATTAGAATAAGACTCACTTTGTATTCTCAAAATGAAGTTTCCCACAAACAATCATTTTAGTATTATGTTTGGCATGCACTCAGTTTAGTTTCCACTCAAGATGAATCTACTGACATATCAAGAAACTTGCTGAGATTTATTATTATTTATTTATTCAGGAATAGGCAAAGCTATAGTGTACTATCATTTCCCATACATATGTCATGCGGATGCATCATTACACACATCATTTTGTTTGTTTAAATTTGATTAATCTAAGTTAATCATGCCTAGAGACTCAATCAGAAAATTAAATCTGACTGAATCAAAGGCTTTAGTGAATAAATCAGCAAGCTGATTTGATGTATCCACTTTGACTAACTTAATCAACCCCTTTTCTAAGCAATCTCTCAGAAAATGATATCTTATCTCAATACATTTTGCTTTACTATGTTGCACATGATTAGAAGTGATAAACATAGCAGCAGAATTGTCTATATAGATAGAAGTTTGAAGAAAATTGTAACCATAGTCAAGCAATTGGTTTTGCAACCAAAGAACTTGAGAGGAACCAGCTGAAGCAGCAATGTACTCAGCCTCAGCTGTGGATACAGAAACATTGGTTTGTTTCTTGCACTGCCATGATACTAGCCTTGGTCCAATGAATTGACATCCACCGGTTGTTGATTTTCTGTTACTGTTACATCCAACATAGTCACTGTCTGAGTATGAGTAGAGTGTAAAGTCTCCATCCTTTGGATACCAAAGACCAAGTCCTGGTTTTCCCTTGAGGTATCTGAAAATTCTTTTTACATCATTGAGATGTGACTCCTTGGGATCTGATTGGTACCTAGCACATACACACACAGCAAACATAATATCAGGTCTACTGGCAGTTAAATACATAAGTGAACCTATCATTGATCTATATAATTTTTGATCAATAGATTTTCCAGAGGGATCAGGAGCAATCTTATCAATTGTTGATGCTGGTGTTTTGCATGAGGATACTTCAGCAAGATTGTATTTCTTCAGAATTTGATGTATGTATTTTTCTTGGTTGATGAATATCCCATCTGCTTTTTGATGAACTTGAAGGCCAAGGAAGAAGGTTAATTCACCCATTGAGCTCATCTGAAATTCAGATTTCATTAGCTCTTCAAAATTCACACACAATCTCTTATTAGTTGATCCAAATATAATGTCATCAACATATACTTGAACTACTAAGAGATCTTGATGTTCTTGTTTGAGGAAAAGTGTCTGATCAATAGTTTCTCTTTTGTAGCCATGCTTGAGTAAGAAAGATGATAGTGTTTCATACCATTTTCTTGGTGCTTGATGAAGACCATACAAGGCTTTATCTAGTTTGTATACCCTATGAGGATAATGAGGATCTTCAAAACCGAGGGGTTGTGACACATAAACTTCCTAATCAATTTTCCCATATAAGAATGCACACTTGACATCCATCTGATACACAGTAAACTTCTTATATGATGCATAGGCCAAAAACACTCTTATTGCCTCAATTATTGCAACTGGTGCAAAAACTTCATCATAGTCTATTCCTTCTTCTTGAGTGTATCCTTGTGCAATCAACCTTGCTTTGTTTCGTACAATAACCCTCTATCATCCAGTTTGTTTTTGTATAGCCATCTTGTTCCAATAGGATGTTGACCTTTAGGCAAATCAACAAGAGACCACACTTTTTGCTTTCTGAATTGTTGAAGCTCTTCTTGCATAGCTTCAATCCAGCTATTGTCTTTTAAAGCAGCTGTGATGTTTGGAGGCACCACTTGAGAAAGAAAACAGTTGAAGAGACAAAGGTTGGCTGTACTACTTTGGCTCCTTGTAGTTCTCTTTTTAGGATTTCCAATGATGTTGTCAAGTGGATGAGTCTTATGAATTCTCATTAAAGGAGTTGATTCAACTGGAATTGATGATTCCAGGTTAGTCATTTCCATCGCCTCAGACTGATTCAGCTCAGGTTGAGAATTTAAGAAATAGTCAAAATGTTCAACGGGAGTTGAATGATCATGAGAGTCTGTTGTTTGGGCTACAGAAGTATCTCCAGTTGTGTTTTGCTCTTCCGCAGGAACTCCTTCAGAAGTATTTTGCTCTTCCGTAGGAACTTCTCCGGATGCATTTTGGTCTTCCGTAGGAACTTCTCCGGATGTATTTTGGTCTTCCATAGGAACTTTTCCGGATGCATTCTGTTCATTTCCACATGTAGTATCTGCTTCTACTGAAATGTTTTCATCTGAAGATGGATGTATCCTTGAAGGATCAGCAGATAAGGTTACTTCAGTCATAAGAGGTGGAACAAATGGATAACATACTTCATCAGATCCTGCATTGTTCAAATGATCATAGTTAAATGATTTGGATAAAGCATCTATGTCAAATAACCATGATGAACCTTTAACTGACTTTGTAAATACAGTTTCATCAAAAGATACATTAGGAGTCTCTTTCACAATGTTATGTTGTGGAATATACACTCTATATGATTTTGATGTTGAAGAGTATCCAACAAAGAAACCATCATATGCTTTTTCTGAAAATTTTCCCAATGACTCTTTTATGTTCAAAATAGTTACTTGACATCCAAAGACTCTTAGATATCCTATGTATGGTTTTCTTTTAAATAGGAGCTCATAAGGAGTTTTGTTATGTTCTTTGACAATTAATGTTCTGTTTTGAACATTGCATGCAGTATTCACAGCCTCAGCCCAAAAAATGATAGGTAGTTGTGAATCAGCTAGCATTGTTCTTGTTGCTTCAATGAGAGTTCTGTTTCTTTTTTCAGCAAATCCATTTTGTTGTGGAGTCCTTGGTGCACTGAATTGTCTTGCAATACCTTTGCTCCTGCAAAAGGAACCCAGTTCAAAATTGACAAATTCAGTACCATTGTCACTCCAAAAAATTTTAACTTTTGTATCAAGTTGATTCTCAATCTTGATCACAAAGTCCATTAATGTTTCTGATGTTTCACTTTTTTGTTTTAAGAAAAAGACCCATGTGAATCTTGTGAAATCATCAACTATCACCAAACAATATTGCCTTTTACCAATGCTCATTACATTGGTAGGACCAAAAAGATCCATGTGAAGCAATTTGAGTGGTGTAGTATTAGTATTGATGGTTTTGGATTTATGTGACACTCTATGTTGTTTTCCTTTGTAACAAGAAGAACAGTGAGTTGAGCAATGAAACTCTTTATTTGGCAATCCAATGACCAGGTCATTTTTCACCAATTTAATCATGTTCTTCATGTTAGAATAAACAAGCCTTCTATGCCATAATTGAGACAAATCTTCTGAGAGTTTAGATATAAGGCATGTTTCATGTTTTGTGAGTGAAGTGTTGTTCATATCCAAAACATAAGTGTTTCCTTTTCTTGCTGCTTTGAGGAGTATCCATTCTTCTGGAACAATAAATCCTGGCTTAAGAATGTAACAGTTAGTATCTGTTGGATCATAAGAGGCTGTTGCAACCAAAACAATATCACTTAGAAGATTTTGAGTACTACATGCAAAGGACTTCCGAAGCCAAGTGTGGGACTTCCGAAGGAAGAAAGAGTTCTTCCGAAGTCTAAGTGTAAAATACACTTCCGAAGGAGAACTCCAACTTCCGAAGGTAAAGAAGCTACTTCCGAAGGTTCAAGACTTGAAGACAAAGATCTGAAGTCAACTTCCGAAGAATAAAAGAAGTCCTTAAAGCCTCGGAAGCATAGAAGCATCTTCCGAAGTATAAGTGGCTTCGGAAGAACTTGTTCTTCCGAAGCCAGTTAACCTTCGGAAGAACACTTCTATTATCCAGTAGACATAAGTATGGTCTGTCTGACAGTCCGCTGCAAATCTCTGAGATACTGCATGGCGTTTTCTCAAAAGCCATGTAGTTGACCATACTTTAATCTACTGTTTACCTTTTCATGTTAAGTACAGTTGCCATCTTTAGTTGGTAACAAAAGGTAAGTCATGGACATGTCATGACTACCATATCTTAGATAATACTTTATCTAAGATACCTTAACTATAGCATTGTAGTATATGCTTTAGTCTTAGGTTTCCAGCTGGTATCAAGTATAACCGGCTGTAGGATCTAGTATATATAGTTTCTCATTGTAACTCTTGTGGCATGCTTGTAAGTGTCTTGTAATCTTGAGTTGAGAAATAATATATACAAGTGCCTTGAAAATATTTCTGCTTGTTGCTTTGATTACTTATTATATTACTATCAACTCTTGTCAAAGGCATTGCTTCATCTTGTTTGAGTGACTATTATAAGTGAGTTTGAGAGAAAAACAAGTGTTAAGTGACAAAACCCGATCCTGCAATTGGTATCAGAGCTTTTTAGGCTCTTGATTGTAAGATCTTACCATCCCAATCAACCAAGTTTTTCACTCCTCCTTATACCTCACTCAAAAATGGCCCTCAACAAATCTGAAGTCGAAATGGGAACGATGACCAAAGCTCCTATCATCGATCCTGAAAACTTCAGGTCTTGGAGCAGAAGAATGGAAGGCTTCATCAGATACCAGGATAGCAAGATGTGGCAGTCCATCGTGAATGGCCCGTACAAGCCAAAAGTTGCTGGTGGAAACGGTGCCATGATCGAGAAGGATGTCGAAGACTACTCTGATGAAGATAGGAAGAGGCTCGACATTGACAGCAATGCTATGACTGTTCTCATGACTGCAATCCCAAACTCCATCATGGTGGGGTTTGAGCATTGCAAGTCAGCCAAAGAACTCTTTGATGCACTTGCTCAGATGTACTCGAGCTCTAATGATTCAAAGAAGGACTCACTGAAGCAGCAGTTCGAGAACTTCACCTATGTTGCTGGAGAAACTTTTAGCCAGCAATACTTCAGGTATATGGATCTTATCTCCTCCCTCCAATCTGTGGGAATCACTCAAGAACTAAGAGACCTTACCAGAAAGTTCATGAGTGCTCTACCCAATGAGTGGACTTTCTACTGTGTCTCCATTAAGAGAACAGAGAATTTAAACACTCTCACCATGACCGAACTCTATGGAATCCTAGATGGATACCGTTTGGAAATGGAAAGCAAGAAGGGTCACCAGGCAAGCAGACCCTTGAGCCTTCCTGCTAGCAACGCTTTAATGGTTGCTGAAGGCTCAGGTATCCCACAGTCTCAGCAGTACCTGTCATACACCCAGCAGCCATCTTGTTCATCTGGGCCTTACATCACATTCCCTGAGACTCCAAGGTCTCATCAAGCTCAGCAGAGCTCCTTTCAGGAGGGCTGTGCGTTTGTCTCAGGGAGTGGACACTCCAATGATCATCAGTTCTGCTTTGATGATCTTGAGTGCTTTAGTCCAGATGACATAGAGTATGTGGACATTGTCCAGCAAATGGCTCTCCTTACCTACAGAGCGAAGAAGTTCTTTAAGAGAACTGGAAGGCAATTCCCTCAAAACCCAATCACTAGCAAGTTTGGGTTTGACAAAAGCAAGGCTAAGTGTTACAACTGTAACCAGCTTGGCCACTTTGCAAGGGAATGCAAGGCTCCCAAGTCCAACCCGGGAACCTCACAGGCCTCCACACATCCTTCTACACCAAAGCCCAATGGAAAGTCAACTGAAACTGCAGCTATGGCTCAAGAAGTTGACTGGAGCTTTATGGTTCAAGATGTGACTCCTGCTCAAGCACTCATGGCAGGAACAGATGAAAATAAGGTATATGAACATCTCTGTACCCCTGCTTGCATTGCTAAGGTTAAGTTGTACCAGGACTACAATATGGAAATTAAATCCGATATTGAGTCTTTAAATGTGCTAAAATCTGATTTTAAGAGAGCTGAATCTGACTACCAAAAGAAAATTGAGGAGTTAGAGAAAACTGTATCTCTTTTAAAACATGAACACACCAACTACAAGACTCAAATCAAGGATTTAATATCCAAATTGACTGAGGCTCAAGCCCAGCTTGTCACAGCTGAGGCTCAAGCCAGGAAGTATGCTATTGCTGAGCAAAACTTCCAAGCCATACTTGCATCATCCTCTCACTCCAAACTTTGTTATCAAAACAAAAGTGGGTTGGGAACCAATGAAATTGCTCCACCACACTCTTATGAGTCTGTAAGACAACCAAGATGTGGTACTGAAGAGCAAGAGGTTCCATCTGTTGACCCACCTTGTAAAGAGTCAAAGAGTGATGCAACTGTGGAGACCATGACCATCACAGGGAAGGAACAGGTAATTGAGCCCTCCCAGACCAATGATGATCAATCTCTGACCACCAAAGCCAGAAGAAGCAGGGCTAAAGCAGCCAGAAAAACTGCCAAGAAGGTGGCTGAATCCAAGCTGAAGATAGACCCAAAGCAAAAGGGTGTATTCATATCAGCAGGATTCCAGGTGGTTGGACCTTCTGATTCAGGAAAGGAGTATAATACCAGTACTCCTGTCCTACCAAAGGATCAGAAGTTAAAGGGAAAGGTTGCTGATGAGGAGAAAAAGAACAAGAAACAGCAACCCTCCAATTCCCAGAAAATTAACATTGCATGCATAATGTGTGGTTTGCAAAATCACATGGCTAAAGATTGTTATTACAATCCTGCTAGCACACATTATGCAAATAATGTTAAAAGAGAAGGAGTCAGGGAAGGTTTCACATTTGGACCATATCAGATGGTTCAAGTGTTGAAAAAGGGAAAGCTTGTTTCCGAAGCAAGGCTTGTCTCGGAAGAAAACTCTTCTTCCGAGAGGAAAAAGGCTTCGGAAGTAAAAGCTGCAAAGACTCACAAAAGAGTTCCCTTGAAACCATCCCAGAAGAAGACTGCTTCGGAAGAAAAGGTGGTGAAGGTCTCTTCCGAAAAGAAAGAAGCTTCGGAAGAATGCCAAGCTACAAAAGCTTCATCAAGCTCATCTTCTATGATCAACCAAGGGATGGAATGGAAGATCAAGGAAGATGCTGTAGCCCAAACCTCTTCTTCAAAGACATCCATTGAACCCCCATGCATAAACTTTGGTTCAATCATGTCACTTTCATTGGAAGAACCCAAGACCAAAAAGGCTTGGGTTTCCAATCAAAACTAATTATCTCACCTTATGTGCAGGGACATCCATATGACAAGAATAACAACATTTGGATAGTAGATAGTGGATGCTCCAGGCACATGACAGGGAACAGATCTCTCCTTCAACAATTTCAACATTATGATGGAGGTCCTGTCCAGTTTGGAGGTGAGGCCGGAGGATATATTTCTGGCAGAGGAAGTATATCCAATGGAAAACTAAAAGTTGACAAAGTTAATTTTGTCAAACAGCTTGAACACAACCTGTTAAGTGTTTCTCAGTTTTGTGATCAAAAGCATCAAATGCTTTTCACAGAACATGAGTGCATCATCCTCAAACCTGGGATGACAATTCCTCAGGAATTGGTGCTTCTTAGATCTCCCAGGAGAGGGGATATGTACAAGCTTGATATGAACAATGCTTCCCCAATGGGAGAAGTATCATGCTTTCTTTCCAAAGCTGATAGTGATGAGTCAACACTGTGGCATAAACGAATGTGTCATGTCAATTTTAAGACAATGAATAAATTGGCTAAAAATAACTTGGTACATGGTTTGCCTAAAAAGGAATTTTTCTGCAAAGATAACTGTGTTGCTTGCCTGAAAGGGAAACAACACAGGTCTTCTCATAAATCCAAAGTTGTTAACTCTATCACTACTCCATTACACTTATTGCACATGGATCTATTTGGTCCCACAAGTATAATGAGCATTGGAAGGAAATCATATTGCCTTGTGATAGTTGATGATTTTACTAGATTTACATGGGTATTCTTTTTAAGAACTAAAGATGAAACTGCTGAAACTTTAAAATCTTTTATTCTTAAAATAGAAAATCAAGTTGATCACAAGGTTAAAATAATTAGAAGTGATCAAGGGACTGAGTTTAAGAACTTTGTTCTTGACTCATTCTGTAACTCAAAAGGGATTGCCAGACAATACAGTGCTCCTAGAACTCCTCAACAAAATGGTGTTGCTGAGAGGAGAAATAGGACACTTATTGAGGCTGCTCGGACTATGTTAGCTGATTCAAAGCTGCCTCTAACATTCTGGGCAGAGGCAGTCAGCACTGCATGCTATGTGCAGAACAGAGTTCTTGTAGTAAAGCCACATGGAAAGACCCCTTATGAGCTATGGAACAAGAGGCCACCGTTCATTGGCTTTCTAAGGTCCTTTGGCAGCAGGTGTACCATACTTAACACAAAAGACAATTTAGCAAAATTTGCTGAAAAGTCAGATGATGCCATCTTTGTTGGATATTCCTCCCACTCTAAAGCTTACAGGGTTTATAACATTAAAAACCAACAATTTGAGGAATCCTCCAACATTGTAGTTAATGAGCACACTCCTTGTGTTAGGGGGAATGGCCCTGATCATATTTTTGATTTAGAATTGTTTCCAAACTATTCTAAACCATCTTGTGAGAATGTTTCAGCTGGAACAGGTGCTCAAGGCAATTCTGATGAAGATCAACTATTTGAGCTTCCCAGACCTGCTCCAAGTTCTCCAAGAACAACAAATCAAGTTCCTACTATTGAAAGATCTGACAGTATAACCATTTCAAGAAATAGTGGAACTTCAACAAGGGACTCACCTGATGATCTCAAGTCTCCTCAGGTGATCCTACACAACACCAAGCTGATGGAAGCAGCATTTTGAAGGAACAGGCAACTGTTAATGATGCTTCACAGCAAAGAAATGATGATGTTTCTCTTTCATTCAATCAGTCCTCATTGAATGAGATTGAAACACAGCTGGACCAAGTATTCAAGCTCCAGAGCAAAATATGTCCAACTTGGACTTATCTTTGCAGCTGGAGGTGATTCCAAGACTTAGAATTCACAATACTCATCCAGCTGAAAACATCATAGGGGAAGTCTCTGAGGGTGTGAGAACAAGGGGACAAACTCACAATGGGAATGTCTGCCTGTACTCATGCTTCTTATCCCAAATGGAACCCAAGAAGGTGGAAGATGCCTTAAAGGATAGTAGCTGGGTTGAATCAATGCAAGAGGAGCTGCTTCAATTCAAAAGACAGAAGGTTTGGAACCTATGTCCGCTACCATCTGGTCAAGTACCTATAGGCACCAAGTGGGTTTTCAGAAATAAAAGAGATGACAGAGGCTTGATTATCAAGAACAAGGCAAGACTAGTGGTTCAAGGATACACTCAAGAGGAAGGAATTGATTATACTGATGTCTTTGCACCTGTTGCAAGACTTGAGGCAGTTAGGATCTTCCTTGCTTATGCTGCATCCAAGAATTTCACTGTCTACCAGCTTGATGTCAAGTGTGCCTTTCTATATGGGGATATAGATAGGGAAGTCTATGTATGCCAGCCTCCAGGATTTGAAGACCCACAGCATCCAAACTATGTGTGCAAATTGGATAAAGCTCTATATGGGCTGCACCAAGCACCTAGGCTGTGGTATGAGACATTGTCTCAATTTCTTCTGAAGAACGGCTACACTAGAGGAACCATTGACAAGACTCTCTTTATCAGAAAGTCTGGGAAAGACATTTTGCTAGTTCAAGTCTATGTCGATGACATCATATTTGGTTCTTCAAATGACCAAATGTGCAAAGACTTTGAGAGCATTATGAAGAAGAAGTTCGAAATGAGTTCTATGGGAAAAATGGACTTTTTCCTTGGAATTCAGGTAAAGCAACTGAAGGAAGGGTTTTTCATCAATCAATCTAAGTATGTCAATGACATCTTAGAGAGATTTGATATGAAGGATTGTAAAGCAGCAAAGACACCCATACCCAGAAACCATGATTTATGCCCTGACTCTGAGGGGGAGGATACTGATCAACATCAGTATAGAGCAATCATTGGTTCTCTGATGTATCTTACAGCAAGTAGACCTGATATCATGTTTGCAACTTGCATTTGTGCAAGATATCAGGCTGCTCCGAAGGTGTCTCACCTAATTGCTGTCAAGAGAATCCTCAGATACCTCAAAGGAGCACCTAAGTTAGGTCTCTGGTATCCAAGAAATAGTGATTTTAATCTCTATGGATACTCTGACAGTGATTATGGTGGCTGCAACATCAACAAGAAATCAACATCAGGAGGATGTCAATTTCTTGGTGGAAGGATCATCTCATGGCAATGCAAAAAGCAATCCTGTGTCTCTACATCAACTGCTGAAGCTGAATACATTGCTGCTGCAAGTTGCTGTGCTCAGCTGCTGTGGATTCAAAACCAGATGATTGACTATGGATTCAACTTCATGAGCACTCCTATCCACATTGACAACAACAGTGCTATATCCATCACAGAAAATCCAGTAAAGCACTCAAAGACAAAGCATATTGACATCAGGTATCATTTCATTAGAGATATTCATGAGAAAAATCTTATCAAACTAGTCAAAGTCAATTCAAATGAACAATATGCTGATCTGTTCACCAAAGCATTTGATGAACAAAGATTTAAGTATCTTATTACAGCTATTGGGATGATAAACATTGACTAGTCAATCTCATTTGAAAACCTTTTCAATATGTAAAGTCTTATGTCAATACAATCTAAGCCCTGTTACAAAAGATCCTTTCTTATTTAACTAAGTATAAGTTCTTCCGAAGAGAAACTTGCCTTCGGAAGATATCTAGCATAACTTCCGAAGCAAATTTCTCATAGGATAATTTTCTTCTCGGAAGTATACTAAGTCTCGGAAGAAGCGATTGAGGTAATCTCAGATCTACTTCCGAAGCACTTAATACTTTCCACTTGAAAGCAACATGTATCTTCGGAAGCAATTTATTTACCTTCGGAAATACATTTGCCTTCGGAAGAACTTTACCTTCGGAAATACCTTATACTCGGAAGAAGGATTTTACTGTGTAACGGAAATCTTTTGGGCCCCACTCTGTAAAAAGTAAAGATTTTGTTAATGATGTCGGATTATTTAAATGGCTTAACCTTACCGCCCCTGTCACATCATCCTCTGAACCCTCACATCATCTTATCCAAACCACCCTTTAAACCGCCATTTCACCCATTTAAATACTTCCGGTTAATCACTTACACTCTTTTTACCAAATTCACTGCCCTAAAAGCTTTCTTCTTCACCAATTTACCTCTCTCTCAAGAACTTTTCCTCTGCTACCTTTCCAAATGGCTCTAAACCCTCAGCACAACCAAGTCGCACTCCTTGACTCCTCAAGGGATGCTGACTTCTCTGATATTATCTCTTTCTTAGCCCAATCTTCATATTACACAGCACTGACTGTAAACCCTACCATTTACACCAACCAAATGTCCGAATTCTGGGCAAATAGTCGGGTTGAAACCCTAAATGGGGTTCGTGCTATCAGGTCAAGTGTATGTGGCCAAGAGTTGGTCGTTACTGAACAAATCATCAGGGAGCATCTTGAGCTCCATGATGAAGGCGCACCGACGGAATTCCCCAAGTCTGAGTTAGATAACTCTTATCTCCAAATGGGATACGGTGGAGATGTAAGCAGGTCTACAGTCTACAAATTCAACTTCTCCTACAAGTGGAAGTTCCTGCTACATGTGGTTCTCCACTGCTTATCTAACAAATCAGGGGGATGGGATCAAATTCCCTATGAACTCGGGTGCCTAGTTCATGGGTTGGTACAAGGCTTGCGCTTCAACTACTCCAGGTTTGTGCTGACTAACCTCATGGGAAATCTGCAAAGGGACACATTCTTTATGTATCCCAGATTTCTACAGCACATAATCAACTGCGAGCTAGATCAGAGTAAGCTTGTCTGTCAGCTGCTCTATCTGCTCCTCAAATGAGGCCGACTATCTTCAAAGTTTTGAAGAGAGTGTCTACCAACTACACTGGAAGGGATACCGCACTACTTCCAGGTATGATTGAGCCAATGGCTCCTGGTGACATCCCTGTTATCCCCACAGGTGATGAACCCACACCAGCAACAACCCTCACCATTCCAAATCTACCTTCTCCACCAATAAAAGTCACCTATCAGAGACGAACCAAACGAACCCTTGTTCAATCTACTCTGATTGAACAAGCCCCTCCTCTTCAAACCAAAAAGGCTAGAGTGGAACAAGGGGCTCCCACTCAGCCAGAGGTCCCCCAATCCTTCACTATTGACCTCAATATGGGTCTTGAGTCTCCTCAGTCTCAGACCCATGAGCCCATAACCCCAGCTGATAGCCCTCAGGGTGAGTCTCTATACTCCCCTGAGCAGCCACCAAGGGACAGCTCAATGCCTTTTGACATTGATCAAAGTCCCGGGTCTTTAGGTCTTCATTCCTTCTCTTTTACTGACCTATTGACCGGAGCTGGTGAAGAGACTATGTCTCTCCAAGGCAATGAAGTTGATCCACAACACCCCATTAAGGATCAACAGAGCCTAGAGAAACCTCTTGTCTCTAGCCCACACCAGCAAAGCCCTACTGAGGTGAGTCCCACTGATGTGGAGGGGACTCATGTAGATTCAGCTGCCACTACTGAAGGAGCCTCATTGGATCCTCAGGACAGTGGTAACAATAGTCAGACTGAATCTACGGCAACCATGCCCTATGATGCCTCTGAAAGAGACATCATTGTGCAAGGGAAACCAGGGTGCCAAGAAACCACATCTGGTGGTGAGGATGAACATACTAGGTATGTTACCTCATCTCCCCGTGATTCTTCCAAAGAAGATGAGGGAAGACTGCAACTCACAATAAGAGACCTACTTTCTAAAGTCTCAAACCTTGAATCAAAGGTTAAGACTTTAGAGGATAGGTCTGCCACTCAGCAACTTGAGATTGAAAGTCTCAAGGTAAAACTAGCTGAGAAACAGATTGAGAGATCTGTTAGGCATGTACCCATTCAAGTCTCCTTGACCTCTTCCTCTAGCTCATCTACCTCTCAAGATGATGCTACCAAAAAGGGGGAGAATGTTGAGAACTAAGTCAAAGACAGGATTCCATCAGTCAAGCTCTCACTTCTTTGAGCTCAAAACAACAAACCGCCATCTTCCCTGAGCCTCCTCCAGTTGTGATTCAAGTGGATCAAAGGATGCTTCAGGATCTAAATAGGATCTTCAACAAGTTCCTTTTAGAGTCCCTCATTGATCAACCCAGTCCAGATATGTCTGTGATATACTTTGGAGCTCAAGAGCTTCAAAGGTTGAATGCACCTCCTACCACTGTTGAGGAAGTTGGTCAACCTAAGGCCCAAGTGGAACCTGAGATTGATTTCGAAGGGGAAACTAGGACTGATGGCCCAGCAACTGAAATAGTTGGGACAGAAGGTGTGTTTTCACAGGCTTCCGAAGCACAATTTGAAGCCTCGGAAGAACCAACTCAAACTTCCGAAGCTGAAATTGCTGCTGCGGAAGGACTGTTCTCTCTTTCCGATGATCTAATAGTCACAGATGCAATTCTGGAACTTGCATCTGAGGTTAATAGGGAGGATTTTCTCAGCCAACCACTAGCCATTACATCTGCATTGACCTCAGCTCCTACCTCCACCATCCAACCTGAGTCTTCTACCCAAGAACCACCAAAGTCTAGCACTTCCGAAGACATTAAAGGTAAAAGGAAGATGACTTCGGAAGAGCTTCTGGAAGAAGAAAGGCTGGAGAAACTTAAAAGGAAAGGAAGACTGCCAACTGGGAAACTGTTAGCTGCAAGTTCAAAAGCAGCTGCAGCCAACCAAGAGGCAATCAACAATAGAAGAAGGGTGGAGGTAATTGATAGACTTGTCAGTCTAGGGGCTGCCTCGGAAGATGTACTCCTGCTACCATTAGAGGAGCTGATAGAGCTAGAAAAGGCAACCTTGCTGCAAAAACAGCAAAAAGAAGAAGCTGCAAGGTTGGCCTTGGAAGAAGAAAGGCTGAGAAAAGAAAGAGAAGCTGATCTGCAGCTCAGGAGAGAAAGGATCACTTTCCTACTCTCCAGAGGATTCTCTCAAGATGAGTTGTCTCCACACAACAGTGACACGATCTTGTGGCTCTTTAACAAAGAGCAAGATCAAATGGAGAAGGAGAGAAAGAGAGCTGCAAGGGAGAAGCTGGTAGTAAAGAAGAAGAAGGAAGAAGAGGCTGGACTGTCTGCCGCCAAGAAGATAGGTGACAAAGCTTGGATGAAGAACTATCTTAAAGCTCACGGCTTCTCTGGCAGGCAAGTGGGTCCAATGTCTGAGAAGACTCTGCAACGACATGTCAGTGACATCAAGCTGACATTCGTGCAGGGAGAAGAAAGGAGATGTATAGAAGGGGACAGGGGATGACCTTCAAAGCCACCTCTCAGCCAAATATCCAAACCCAACATCAACCTGAACCAATACCCTTTCCCTTCCCAATCAAAACTGAACCTGAACCTTTCACCCCTGAACCTACACCTTCCCATCTACCAACTCCCTCACCTCAACCACCTAAACTACCCATCATCCAACCTAAAGCCTTACCCAGAACCCAACCTCCTAAACCTACCCAACAACCAATCAAACCATCCCCTCAGCCTTCTAAACATCTCTCAATGGAGGAATTCAAGGAGATCAAAACCAAGCTCATCAACTGCACTACTCTGAGCGACATCTCTTGTGAGGAGGATACAATCAACCTGACTTATGTTGATGGATCCTCAAGTTCCCTCACAAGAGATGAGTTTCTTGATCTACCAAGAGGAACTTTGGACCAAGCCGCAAGACTCCTTGGCCTCAATTCAGATACATTGAATGAGGAAGAAAAGAAGCTGAGGAGAAGGCTGGTGACTCTGCTGGACACAAAGAAAGGAGATAGGGTACCAAGACAATCTCTTGTACCCAGAAAGAAGATAGTCCAGTGGAGGTTCGAAGACTCTTCTCACAACTTTGTTGTTGAGAGAGAGAATGGTGAGATTAACAGGCTGAATGCCTCATCTCTGCTACACTTAAGCAGATTCGATATTGCTGAGTTAGCAGAGAAACCATTCTCCAACCCCTCAAACTCCGAAGTAGCTGCTCACATCAGAAATCATTTAGGCAGCCTTCACATGGCCGAGCTCACTGCAAGAAGCAAGGTCGAAGAGGAGTCAAAACGAAGAGAGGAGGAGGAAAGGAAAGGATCAGCAACCAAAGGCAAAGCCTTTCTTCAAATGGTTGAAGGTCCTGAACTTGATCCATAGTTAGATGGGAGTATGACTACAACTCCCGTCAACTAACTCTCTTCAGGGGTCACAACAAAGGGTGCATGTCATTCAAAGTGATAGACTGGATCTCCTATCCACGAATGACTTGTACAAGCTTCTCAGCACCACTTCCGGGAAAAACAGAGAGACAGACAAATATCTTTTGTCCCTGGTGCTGAAAACTTTGAGAAGTAGAGATAAGTGAAGTTTTGGTAGCATCAGCCTAGGGGGAGTTTGTTGGATCATAAGAGGCTGTTGCAACCAAAACCATATCACTTAGAAGATTTTGAGTACTACATGCAAAGGACTTCCGAAGCCAAGTGTGGGACTTCCGAAGGAAGAAAGAGTTCTTCCGAAGTCTAAGTGTAAAATACACTTCCGAAGGAGAACTCCAACTTCCGAAGGTAAAGAAGCTACTTCCGAAGGTTCAAGACTTGAAGACAAAGATCTGAAGTCAACTTCCGAAGAATAAAGAAGTCCTTAAAGCCTCGGAAGCATAGAAGCATCTTCCGAAGTATAAGTGGCTTCGGAAGAACTTGTTCTTCCGAAGCCAGTTAACCTTCGGAAGACACTTCTATTATCCAGTAGACATAAGTATGGTCTGTCTGACAGTCCGCTGCAAATCTCTGAGATACTGCATGGCGTTTTCTCAAAAGCCATGTAGTTGACCATACTTTAATCTACTGTTTACCTTTTCATGTTAAGTACAGTTGCCATCTTTAGTTGGTGACAAAAGGTAAGTCATGGACATGTCATGACTACCATATCTTAGATAATACTTTATCTAAGATACCTTAACTATAGCATTGTAGTATATGCTTTAGTCTTAGGTTTCCAGCTGGTATCAAGTATAACCGGCTGTAGGATCTAGTATATATAGTTTCTCATTGTAACTCTTGTTGTATGCTTGTAAGTGTCTTGTAATCTTGAGTTGAGAAATAATATATACAAGTGCCTTGAAAATATTTCTGCTTATTGCTTTGATTACTTATTATATTACTATCAACTCTTGTCAAAGACATTGCTTCATCTTGTTTGAGTGACTATTATAAGTGAGTTAGAGAGAAAAACAAGTGTTAAGTGACAAAACCCGATCCTGCAACTTCCCACAAAATGGCAAAGCCGAACATAAAACTAGATCCATTAATAACATAATTCGTACAATCTTGACCCACTCTGCTCTCCACACCTCCTTCTGGCATCATGGTCTCCTTACTGCCACATATATTGTAAACATTCTTCTTAGTAAATTACTCCGAAACTTCTCACAAACTTCACTTCTTTATCATCGCCAACCAGACTACTCTCATCTTCGTATTTTTGGTGTCTCTGTTTTCCCCTCACCCCTTCCACCTCCATTAACAAACTCCAACCACGTTCCACTCCGTGCGTTTTTCTTGGCTATCCTTCTGATCAGCGGGGGTATATATGCTATGACTTGACATCCCATAAATTCATCATTTCTCGTCACATTGTTTTTGACGAGACTATCTTTCCCTTCAAACTTCCACCCTCTACATCATCCTCTCCATGTTTCTCTTCTGATCCTCATCAGTCTATATGGACTCAATCCCAACCGAACTCGACTCCTTCACCCTCAACTCCCTCTTCTTGTTTCGGACAAACCTACCAACGCAGCCAGTCAAAACCCACTGCATGTAATGAAATGATGCATTAGCAGAGGTACTCGAAGGAGTGGGTTCTTCCACTACATCATCTCTATAACCTCAAAGAGATCCAACTGTTTGGTTGTACATTTATAACGAGGAATGAATTTCTTGAGGCGCCAAAAACACTCCCCCTAGATCTTTTATCATTAAAATCCTTACTAGACAATCTCTTAGCAGGATTGGGCTTATTCGATGTATTAGGAGTTGGTAACAAGGAAGATTTGGTTGTATTGGACAGGGAATAAGATGGAGAAAAGGATTTTGTACTACAAGAAATGGTTTTAGTTGGTACATTAGTGGTAGAGGTGTTCGACTTGAATGATTGGGCTAAATTCTTATTGTTTTGGTTTTGCATCTTAGCATACACATAAGCATCATACATGGTTTTAGGTTTGAACATCCATATAGAACCTGCAAGCTTTTTGCTAAGACCTTGCACAAAAAGACTAACAGTATACTCTTCACATAGAGTTACCTCAAAAGCATCACAATAGTCCTCAAGAAGACGTGTCTGGGTTAATGCTTTGATAGCTCCTATAGCATCTTCTACCATGGCTCTAGCAAATCATGTCATGATAGACATGTTTAACCATCCCATTTGATCTTAGACATAGGAAGATTTTTAGATTGAACAAATTCTTGATGCCATTACTGAGCTCTTCCTTCAACATGAGCGGATGCATATCGTACCTTCAGACTCTGAGGCATTTCATCAATGGAAAATAAATTATTGCACATATACATCCACCCTTCAAAATCATCGCCAAAGAATTTTGGAAATTCAATCTTCGTGAATCGATTGTTATTCTTATAGCTTTTGGCTTCAATTGCAGAATCCAAGTAATCATCATCATGTAGATTCGTCCTTCGATTTGCACCATTCTGATTGAGTGCATGCAATGATCGAATCACACTATCCAGAGATGCATCCAGCCCAACCATCTCTGAACTGTTCTTCCTTGTCGTCGCTGCATTCCTCTCACCCGCAACTCTTAAATTCTCGAATGATTTCATATTCCTCTTTGTTGTTGATTCCAATCTTAGCATTCTTCTCTTGCTCCTTAATCGTCTTGTCAAGATCTTGATTGCGAGTTGTCATAATGTCACCGGAACACTAACAATGGTGGTCGCCGGAGTCCCTGAGTGCCAGCAAGAGCATAATTCCGAGGAAGGAATTAGCTCTGATATCACTCATAGCTCAAACTGAATAGAAACTAGAGAGAAAAGGGAATTACACAATTCAAGCTAATCTTCTCATTTCATTGACGGTATTTAACAAACTAACTACCGTTCGTTAGGATTTGCAACAATTACAACTAGGTCCTTTGATATAAAATTTTTACATTTTAAGCCCCTCAACTAATAAAATCCTAACACAAAAGTTACTAGCATCCAGTGTTGGTTCTATGTGGCATCTATAGTTGTTAGTGTATTGGAACATTGGCAGTTTTGGTTAGTATACGTGTCTTGCATGGTCTAAATGGTTGTCTAGGATATCACCTTCCGAGAGAATGAAGTTCTCAACAATAGTAAGGTAGTAACACTAGAATTTTGCCAAGGAGGAGACAAGAATGTTATAGCACAGTTTCAAGCTACTAAAGATATCAGTGAAGGAATTAAGCAACATCGCTTTGAATTCTAATATGACATGTACATTTAAACATAATTGGCGAAACGAGTCTTCTTTAGGACTATACAAAAGACTTTACCAAAAAAAGGTCGACGAGATTGTTTCACGGATGATTAAAACGACTAATTATGTCGTTTACATAATATTTCTTTAAAAATATTTAACTCATACATCGTTTAATCATACTAATCTACATATTTGATTAGTTGTCCAACATGATATTAGAACCCTCAACCACTTAACGATGATTACTTTTATACGCACTTTAGTACTGCTAGGTTACAATCCATTTGCTGTTGGTTGCAATCAGTTTTACATTAGCCGCTTGCTTTTTTCTTATATCGCAAGAGAGAATCGTAATCCCACAGTATGAAAAGAAGCAAAAAATTTGAAAAGATTTGAAGTTTTAGTCAAAATTTACATTAGCCGCTATGCTTTTTTCTTCAATCGGAACACCACAAGCACTAGCTTTTGGATGAGATCTAGGCTTTCAATGGGAAACATCATTTCCAGTTGTGGGTTATAAGGCAACCAATGAGAATAATAGTAATGATTCATAGTCTCTGTTGACTTTATCAATGGTTATAAATAGTGCATACACATGGTGGTGGACCTGGTGGTCCCAGTGATGGTTACAGCACGTCGGCACATAGATCATTTTAGGGTCCGTGGGGATGTTTAAGTTTGGATTGATAACAAAATATCGTCTTTTCAAGTATCGTTAAAAGGTTTGGGGTGAAATGAGGTATAAGTAGAGATGAAAAACGAAACAGAGCCCGAAGAGCAAATTAGAACCCTACACATTTGTAACAGGTAATTTAGTATGAGATTAATTCTAAAAAATTTCACGGGTAACATATGAGTATATATTATGTGATATTTGACCCAATTACCTGAAAAATACATACTTATTTACTTCAAACATACGAGTAAACATTTTGTTTTCTTTTGTTCTTAAGTAATCGATTAATGTACTAATCTACCGTATTTTTATATTTTTTGTTAGGTAATAAATTAAACGAAAAATAGTAGTAAAATTCTCATTGAGAATTAATTTTAACAAACTATGAGGTTAGCCGATATCTGTTAGTATGAGACTAACATAGGACATAGTTTTACAATTAGGTATGAGACTGAGATTACCAACACTCGTTCTGTTATAAATCTCAAGAAAAAGCATATGCTGACATATTTAGAATGATGTGTGCCTATATATATATTGTTTAATAAGCGAATTTTATCTTATATAGAAGTCATAAAAGATATTATATAAAATAAAAGTTTCAAAAGAAATTTGTATTTGTTTTGCAAGAAATTATCCTATTTAAAACTTTTGTTTAGGTTTAAGCAATAGTCTATTTCCCTCCAGCCTAAACGTCTTGAAAACGAATATCACGGTTACTTGGTTCATGTATATAGTAAGGGATCAGTAAACCTTTATAAAAACCCTTAAGTATTAAACAGTAGGCCCATAAAAATTATGGCCAAATTTTCCGGATTAAGCTTCAAACTCTTAGTATTAGTCAAACGTACTTGTGTAGTAAATAAGATCATTAGGTTTTATATCATTAACAAAACATTTAACTCTTTCAAAGGGACATTTGAAGTGGTAATTTGTTTTGTAGTATCATTCAAACGCACGTATGTAGTAAATCGGAGCTCGAGTGGATTCATTCCAATCTTCCGGCTACTTGAATTTATAAAAATAGATTAGAAGTCATTTTATAAAACCGAACATTAAATTATATATTTATTTATTTATTGAACGACTAATTGAATCACTAACGGACCACTAGCCTACCCGATCATCTCCATTACTCAAGTACGAAACTTGAGACCACCATTAGGAGGAAACTCACATTATGTAAGAAAACCCCCTGGCCCACCTGGACCTCCATTTATTTTTGTCACAGGTGAGACTTGAATCCAATGTTGTTGAGACCGGATCGGACCGGCTAGTCCGGCCGGTTTAACCTTGAATCGAGGGCTAGTCCGGTCCGGTCTGGTGTGATTTGTTTTGTAGTGGTCGAACTGGCTGGTTCGTCCCGAACCGCTGGTCGGACCGGAAAACCGGACCGGTTCAGACCGGTTTTCGTTTTTATTTTATTTTAATGGGTAAAAACGGGGTGCTAAACCATAAATTAGTACGTTGGATATACAAATATAGTTAAGTTTTATATATAACTATAAAATATATATATATATATATAAATCATATATAAATTACTTATATTTAATTACATATATAAATATAATTAAAATATAGTTAAATCCGGTCCAATCGGTCCGGTTCTGAAAATATTGCTTGAATCTAATACCTGCACATACTTTTATGAAAGTTTGGGTACCTCACTCTAACCACTTGATCTATCTTAACAATTAAAGATCAAAACCGTTAAAAAGACGAGGAACGAAAGTGAGTGAAACTGAACCATAGTGTTTTTGTTTGTGGCAGAAGGTTCGTGCACGTGCTGACCCATTGGGGTCCGGCGGCCGAAGCGTCAAATGAATCAAATTATTGGCTTAAAAAAAGCAAAAAAGAAGAAAAAATTGAATGCAATTATTAACGGATTTGAAAAGGGAATCTTGTAGCACAAATCACAACTACCTCGAGCGTGGACACTTATGTTGACCATCACCGGAACGTAACCGATTACGTGAGCCACTAAAAAAAGGAAAAGAAAATTGTAGAATCCCACCGTACGCCATCCCTCCGTCACCGCTTACGTTACCTTCTATCTATAATTATTATTATTCACATAATGTTTACTTTAATAATATTAGTAAGGGGTAAGCTTTGTAAAATCATAACCAACTTACAAAAGTGTTTCAATTAGGTAACTTAAGTTTTAAAAGTGTTTTAATTAGGTCATTTAGTTTTTATATTTCATATAAATTAAAAGTCTTAACATGTTTTTTACTATGTTATACTTTTGGTTTCAATTAGAAAAAAAAATTTCTATTTTTTTATAATTAATACTTTTTTATTTTTAATATAAATTTATATATTAAAAATTCTGACCTTTATGTCTTTTTCACTGTTATTTTCTTGACATAATAAAATTTAATGATAACTCAATTAGATCATTTGGTGATTTAATTTGAGAAAAATATGCATGCGCGACTAAATTAGAACAGTTTTAAAACTTGGTTACTATTATGTCTATAAAACAAATTGTATTATAGTAATTCAAACTATAACTTATTGAATTGGATGATAATAATTTGAATCATCAATCTAGTTAATAGAAATATTAACTTTCATATTTGCTGCCGAGAAAAATCCTACTAGCATAATGATTTATTAATTTACAATCGATTTTTACTTGATTTTACTAACAATGATTGTAAATGAAATAGGGAAAATATACAATGAAATGAAATGAAAAATGAGTGAAAATCAAGTGTAAATTGATGATAATTATGCTACTAAAATTACTCTTAACAACAAAAATGAAAGTTAAGACTATTATTGGTCACGTTAATAGTACCGATCATTATCGATCAATAAGTCATAATTTGGATTATTAAAATTCATTTTATCTAATATTAAGTAATCTGACGTTTGTAAATGCATTCTTAGACCAACTTACTGGTCATACACTGACATTCTCTCTTATTTTCCTAGCTCGCCCCGAACTCCTAAATCCTTAGCATCGGCTCTGGAGGGTTCTATCATGTAATTGGAGTGTTTTCAAACCGCATAGAACCGCACTATTCAAACCGATAAACCGTCGTTTAGGTTAATGTTTATACGAAATAGCAAAACACTAGTTTGCCCAAAAATCCCGGTAGAACCAGACATAAACATCCTTACCATATAGGCGGCCTTTTTTTAACTACAAACACACATATCATTAGAATAATTAGATTTACTCTTAAACTACACCATTTTTGTCCATAAGGGGACTAAAACCCTCACCACTTGAAAAAGACACCATCATTTAATTACCTTGCTACCACCAGGCTATAAAATTTCTCCTTGTCACGTCTGCAAACGGTCTTCTCTCTTTTACCTCACTTCACAACCCCACATATTAAAGATGGTCTTAATAGAATAAATTACATATAATATTAATGTACTTTGGGTTAAACACCAAAAACAATAACATGTAGCAATTGATCTACAAGAGAAAATGCAACAAAAATCTACAAACCACAACAAAGGAATGTAGAAGAAGAAAAAGAGAACTTTGTGTGTCGGCGGTTTAAGAAAAAAAAGCATGAGTTTCGACTTTCGAGGTGGCAAGAAGAAAAACAACACTTCGGTTGTTGGCTTTGAGAGAGACCATCACAAAAAGCTACTCGGCTTGGCTAGGCTGCACGACAACCAAGAAAAAAACATTTTTTTAATTTCTTTTAACGGCCAACTAATTAATCCCGGCTACTTGTGATACCCTAATGGCGAAAAGGCACCCCATACGTCCGCGAACACAGACAACATTGGACAACCCAAGCCCACCAACCACCAATTCTGGGAAAACCCGCCACCCGAAGGCCCACTGCGGTAAAACCCGGCCCACTAATAACATTTTGCTGACAGTAGAACTCGAACTCACAACCTCCCCTAGAGGAAATCATGAGACTACCACGCAAACAAATGATCTAAACTACATTAGTGGACAATATCTAGACAATATATGATATATTGTTACATTCATGACTCAAACCCATAACTTTTAGTTGGGATGAGAACACCATTTACTACAACATCAACCTGCACCCCTGTTTGATGCTACTAGTTGAACAAACATTTTTTTAAAGAAATCAAGAAAAAGTCAAGCATTGTTTTAGCTTGGTTGGGTTGCACTTCGGTTGTTTGATTGTTTGATGCTACTAGTCTGACCAATATACCTTTTAGTCGTCCGGTTCACTTTTAGATCCGCTCCTAACATATTGAGAAAAAGCCACTCGGCTTGGTACACATAGAAAGCAAGGTGAATATACCCATCTCTACGATAATGTGTTTTTATTCAAATTAAACATCAAATTAAATCCTGACATTTAACATGAGGATGCACGTTAAAATTAGTGGGTCAACCATCTTAGAGCCTTCACAGCCTATTACTCATCTTTATCCATATAATTATACTAAAAATCACTATTTTTTCTTTCTACTTTTCAACTTTATTATTATTTTTTCTCTCTACTCCACTCATAACCACTTAAAATATATTAAAAACATTATAGAGTTTTGAACAATGTTTCCTCAAAATACAAATTGAATAGTAAATTTCTCATATCCTTCACTCATAACCACTTATAACCATACCATATAATATAGGGAATACACTCATATAAATTTAAGGAACGGGTTGTGAATGTTCTTAGTGGTGAGTTTCTAGTAATAGATAGTTTATCAAGTAGGTATGTATGATTAGCATTCATCTTCGATACATGTAATTGTGAGTTTGGAAAAAGAATACAGTTTTAAAATATACTTTCTACCCTTATATATTTAGCTTAATCTATGTCTAATTTAAAATTTTCAGTACTAACCTATTTCGTTATTGTATTTTCTTACACTCAAATTAATCTCACTGAAATCAATGATGTCTTGAACTTATTTATGCACAACAATTATTGGACACTAACATTTGAAAATAGAGTTTATGTTAGATTTAATTTTTTCTTTTATTTTCTAGTCTGTCCAAATAATAAAAAATATAAGCTCAGTTCATATAACCCTGATAGTTTTTATCTCATTCTTAAAATATATAAACTAAACACGTGTGGTTTTATTCTCACTGTACTATTAACATAATATTATACTATTCATAAGATATTAAAAGATTAACTCAATAAGTACAAAGAAAGAAATGTAATCCATAACGACATGAAATTTGTAACGGTTAGAATAAGTAAACGAGTAATATTTATTTTCAATAATTTAAAAAATATAATATTTACAGTCAATGATATGAAGAAAGAGGTAACATCCACTAATCACTAAATCTTAGTTTCAAGTTTCAATAGATCCAAAAAAGCTTTCAAATGTGTTTAAATTATATTGATATTTTATTTTCATTCGTTAACAAAAATATAAAGTATGATGGATGAAGTGGATTAGTTACAACTCAAAAAAATATAATCCGTTGTAAGTTTGTAGTTTGAAATAGCATGGATAATCTCTGTGAGTATGAAAAAATAAATTTAGAGTAAAATATTTTGTTTTGTATTTTCGAGAATTCAATCATATAATTCAAAAAAAATAAAAAACAACTATGAAATATCTAGACAATTACATACGAGAAAATCATATGTAAAACAGACCGAAGGCCTCTATATTAATATGTAAATAGAGAATCGTCATAATGTTCTAAGTTGAAACAACATAATTTTCATGAAAGATTTCACTTGGTTCTTTATATTATTCAACTAAACCAAAACGCCTTATTGATACTTCACTAACCACCGTTCAACCTAACAAAATAATCAATTATACCCAATGAAGTGTATAACAAGATGTGCCTAAAAGGTTACAATTGTACTACATAATTAAAAAGTAACCATTTTTAGCATAGTTTTAATTTGCTAAAAATAATTTATAACTATTTAGAGTGGATCTTACTTTCAGAATAAAAATATATGTTTTTCAGATGAACAAATCGACCGTTCAGTTCGGTCTGGTTATAAAAACATTTTTTCCGACGTGAATGTTAGTGTCTCACAATCATATTACGGGACTGGACATTTGTAGAATTCAATGAATCCTTACTTAAATAGCATACTAAGAATTTGGTTTAGATGTACATTCTATATGGTGTTGTGAAGTAATTAATTGTGTGACCTAAAATAATTATGGGTTAATATAAATAGGGCTGTACAAAAAGTTCGTAGCTCGAAGCTCGCTCGAAGTTCGTTCGAAAAAAGCTCGAAAAAAGCTCGGCTCGAAAAAAGCTCGAATCAAAACGAGCCGGCTCGGCTCGGCTCGAATTCTAAACGAGCCGAACTCGAGCCAGGGTTAGCTCGGTTCGAGCTCGGTTCGTTGGCTCGGTTCGTTGGCTCGGCTCGTGGCTCGGCTCGTGGCTTGGTGCATATAATATATGTATATATATATAGTATAATTATTATTACTATTATTACTACTACTACTATTATTATGATTATTATTTTTATATTAGGATTTTAAAAATGTTTTCTTAAAAAAATGGATTCTTTTTTAAAACAATAAGTATTTTGTTTAAAAATATATATTTTGATAGTAAATTGTTTATATTCAAAATAATAATCTTTATTCCCATAAGTACGGAGTACGCAACAAAATGTAAAAACCCTAATATATATTTTTTTGTGTTTTCATATAAATTAATGTGAAATTTAAAAAAATATATATTTAAATCGAGCCGGCTCGAACGAGCCACGAGCTGGCTCGAGCTTTTCACGAGCCGAACTCGAGCCGGTGTTTTGAGCTCGTTAAAAATTTTCGAGCCGGCTCGGCTCGGCTCGATAAGCTTCGAGCTCGAGCTCGAACCCATCCTGGCTCGGCTCGGCTCGGCTCGTTTACAGCCCTAAATATAAACTTGATCCCTTTAAAAAAGAAAGAAAAGAAAATAGATTTAAGGCACTAAAAAATACTATTTAAAACTTTTTATTAAAGACTAGCTTTGATAAACACAACTATCAAATATAATAAAATTTATTAATTATAAAATAATATTCTAAAATAATTTAGAACTGAAACCTTTTTATTATAAATAAAATGATAATTTTGTTTCAAAACTAACATTTTAAAAAAATGACATTTTTAAAAACTTTATTATTATAACTCTTAAATTTACATGTTTTTGTTTATAAAATGTTACTTAAAAACAATTTTAAATATCTCATATTTTAGGGTAGTTTAATGTTTTAGAAAAAATTTTATTCTATAAAATTTTATTTATTTAGAAATCACATTAATAATAAGATCTCTTTCTTAATTTATCAAAAAACTATATTAATCTAAAAAAATTAAATAATATTATTACTAACAGATGTGATTATTTAATAGAAAAGAAGCAGAAAAAAAATGGTGAGAAAAAACATAATGCTACCACATGTCTCTTTAGTTACCATTTTTATTAGATTAAAAAGATTAATACGTATAAATCCTGCAACATATAAGATGAAGCAAGTGAATTTTGAATAATATTTTGTTTATGATAGTTGGTAGATAAACAAATTGTAAAAATAACAATAAGTTGCCGTTCAAAAGTAAGTAAATAAACAAATTGTAAGGAAGTGAATGTATTATCACTTAATATTTATGATTTTTCTTGAATTGATACATGCAACAACTTTTTCTCGTTTTAATTTTTAATTTTATTATATTTAACTAGTGGGATGCTTAAGTAATGCGGCTGGAAACAAAGCACTTAGTTTGATAATTTTCGGGGTTTGTACGGGGCGGTTCGGTTTGGTTTTGAGCCATAATCATAACCAAAATCATAATTTTCACTAAGATTTTTCTAAAATGTTTCTAAGTCCAAAACAGTTTTGATTATTTCAGTTTTAATTAGGTTGGATCAATGTTTACCAATGTTCCCATTTATAGATAAGACAACGATATTAAGTTCGAAGCTGCGACCGACGTGGGATAAGAAATACTAAATGTATAGAAGCAGAGGACTTAAAACTTCATAGCTAGATTATGATTAGAAAATCAATTTGTAATAAAATAGAAGAAAAAAAATATATAATCACATAAAAAATTATGATTAGAGTCAAACTTAGGAACTTTAACTTATATAAATCTGCATGTCGTATACCATCTCATCTTTGATATATTGCGTTTATAATGATACTTGTGTCGCAAAATGCTCAGAGTTGAGCCAGTGGGTTTTCTCAGCAATGAGTTTCCTTCTGAGGGGGTTGGGGGTGTGATCCCGGCTGGAAAACGGATAGGTGAGCCCGATTAAGATAACACATATCCTCCGAAGCTGGGTCGTACATTTGCCGTTCAAAAAAAAAAAGATAATCTACGGAAGCTACTCATTTACTTGTGCAATTAAGGTTAAATGCTTAGTGCTTACAAACATATTATTTTACATGTATAAAATCGCCCTACATATTATAAAATCATATAACAATATTTCAAAAGTGATATATAACAGAAAAATATTTCATCTACATTATTTCAAAATGATACGCTCTTGAGTCATGATACCATGATCTATATCCAACCCCTCCATATTTTTTACTTTAATACGTTTCAAATGAAAAACTAATATATATAAATATTTCAAGCCAATTCATGAGCTCTGACTTGTTTACAACCAAATCGATTTAAAGCTGAGGTTTTTTATTTTATTTTTTTATCTAGCTTTAAACCTTGGTAGTAAACCTGTGTAGTTATGATTATTTTACGGTTTCTTGTATATACAATTTATTATGATTATTTCTATCATAATTAGAGATTATAGCTAAATTAATAATGTTCTTTATAATTATTTATTCTATCTTTAGGTATAGTACATGAAAGACTTCAGGGGTTTTTCTTTATCTTACATATATATTCACGTGACACTAAACGTTAAAGTGTGTTTTTGTATAATCAGGGAAGTGCACTTGTATAAAATAAAGTGCCGACATCACTAGGGATGTCACCACAATTATATATTAACTAAAAATTATTTCGAATTTACATTTTATTTGATTAAAAAATTATCATGTTTAATCCATTATTTCACATGCCTTTAATCTTTATACGTTAAAATGTGTTTTTGTCGTTTCGATTTATAATCAAGGAAGTGCCCTTGTTTAAGAAGAGTGGTGACGTCACTAGAGGGTCAATCATTTCCCCTTGGCAAATTAATTAATTAATTTATGAAAAATTATTAAACTAAACATGTTTGACTCAAATTTTGCAAAAATAAACTTTAACTTTTTATGTCCGTTGGAAGAAAGCCTTCAAGTTTGAAAAAAAAGATGGCTAAATTGTTATATTTAAGTTTGGGAAAATATACAGTTAGATTGTTGCTTTTAATTACAGATGATCTTTGTGATGGGTTGGTTTTGATTGGAAGACCATGGGTTAGCTGTTTGAAAAAGAAAACGATCTGATTGTAACTTCAAATACTAGTTGCGTTTTCTGATTGGTGGAGGTTTTAGCTTCCTAGGAAAGTAAACAACTAGATTGTAGTTTTTAAATCAAAACCAATCAATTAGAAAACGTCATGTGTACTAGAGTTTGTAATCTAGCCGGCTTCTTTCTCAAACTTAGAGGCTACAATATAGTCGCCTTCTTCGGAAGAGACCTAAAGGTCAATCTCCATTTTTGCAATTGTGGTCAACATGTACAATTTGATGATTTCCCTTAATTATTTATACTTAATATAATTTCAACAACATCAACCCAAATAAGACACATTAAAACCTGTGTAACACGTACATGACTTGTATTATCCATATATCTAAATGTGTTGAACGTGCTAACAAGTAGTAATCAAGTTGCAAAGATGTTAATCGTGTTAATGGATTGTCATTAAATGGGTTAACATGTCTGTCAACATGTTTAATTAAAAAATTTAACATGTGAACTTTTTTAATTAAACAGATCAAACAAGTCAATCTAAACACAACTTTTTGATTAAACAACGCCAACTGAACACAACTCTGTTATAAAACGAGTTATATTTCAAAACCCCAAACCTAATAATTTTCATGTCGTATTTCAGATCGTGTCAGGAATTTACGCGCGTACACATCCCACAAATCCCTAATTCGTCCAAGTAGATAACTCCTCTACCACCAATTTTTTATTTTTTATTTTTAATAATATCTTTTTCCCTTCAAAGCTCTGGTCTTTAACACACCCACGCCTCCTCAACCTCATCACATATAAATAGATTGCGTCCCTTAATCTCACACTCAACCTCCATACTTCTTCATATAGTCAATCACCTCATCAATTCCCTTTAGAAAAACACACACACACATATATATATATATATAATCATGACTGTTTGCATACATAGATCAAGAACACAAGTTCTTGAATTTGAATGTCATCACAACTTTCCCAAATTCTGCAGATCAGATTACCCTGATCAATTATCCTGCAAACCCATCTCCAACATCACCATACATGATGATTATGATGATGATGATGATATATGGTTGAAGATGAATGATGAAGCAAGATCTGATATGGATCAAGAACCCATCTTGTCAAGTTATTATGACACCTTAATATTATCTCATTCTTCACTTGAATCTGCTCTAGCTAATCACATCTCAATGAAATTGAGTTCTTCAAGTTTACCTAGTGCAACCCTTTATGATCTTTTCATGGGTGTGCTCACAGAGGATCAAGAAATTGTTAAAGCTGTTAAAGATGATCTAAGGGCTGTTAAAGAAAGAGATCCTGCTTGTATAAGTTATGTGCACTGTTTCTTGAATTTTAAAGGGTTTCTTGCTTGTCAATCTCATAGGATAGCTCATAACTTATGGTTGAAAGATAGAAAAATTTTGGCAATTTTGATTCAAAATAGGGTGTCTGAGGTGTTTGCAGTGGATATACATCCTGGAGCAAGAATTGGAAGTGGGATCATGCTCGATCACGCGACTGGAGTCGTGATTGGTGAGACCGCGGTTATCGGGGACAATGTGTCCATATTGCATAATGTGACATTGGGTGGCACTGGAAAGAGTGGTGGTGATAGGCATCCTAAGATTGGTGATGGTGTGTTGATTGGTGCCGGGACTTGTGTTTTGGGGAACATTGGGATCGGTGAGGGCGCGAAAATCGGGGCGGGGTCGGTTGTCTTGAAAGATGTGCCTGCTAGAACTACTGCTGTTGGAAACCCTGCGAAGTTGGTTGGAGGAAAGCGGAATCCTGTTAAGCTTGATAAGATACCTAGTTATACTATGGATCATGTTCAACATATGAATGAGTGGTCTGATTATGTTATTTAAACATTTAACAAATGAGGTTGATTTATGAGAATTGTCTTTGTGAGGTTTAGTTTTTCATTGGATGTCGCATGTAGACGTGTAGAAGATGCGGCGTTGTGCGCATTGCAGACACAGATCTGTTCTGATGCATGTGGATTTGTGTAGAAGATAGGATGTATGCACGTGCAGAACAAGGGATGCAGTCTGTGTAGAAGACGTTACTTTGTATATGCGCGTTTATTCTACACTTCTTGTCCATGAAATAATTTGTAATAATGATGTATACCGAGGCTTTATGTATTGCGTCTTTGTCTTATCTCCATGGTATTTTTGTACCGTATTGCGTAATATGTTGGTATGACATTATGTTATAGTGTTATACAATATAACGGTACGAGTCTGTATACATGAAAGATAAAGATGAGATGTAGAAATTGAGATGGCGATTCTCTTAGTTGTACCTCTTAGTTGATCAAACAATGTTGGTGTAAACTATGAATTCATGATGAATAAAAGAATGTTCTTGTTGCTTAATTGTTTTGATGTATTGTCTTATTAGATTTCTAACATGCCTTCTATATAACATATCTTTTTTATGTATGAAATATTAGTATATCATGGATAAAGCCCAACCTTTAGAGATGACGTAAATTCTCGAATTCACAAGATTTATAAGAAAAAAAGAAGAAGAAAGATGTGACATTTTTTAAAATGATTAAAAGTCGGAATCAGGCCTATTATTGATGGAATTGGGCTTGACGATCGGCCCAAAAGACTAGGCGAGTTTGTCTTGATTACGATGGCTCATAGAAGGCGTTAACTCACTCTGATAAACAAGTTATGATCGTTTGAAGTGTGTGCGTTTTTTATATATGAATCTCTCGGTTGTGTATATCGACTTATATGTTTCTTTATTGGTTTTGTAGACATACGAATTTCCAAGTTGTGTTATCAGTGCCAACTGAATACCCATGATGGATCGGGCCTTACGATTGGGCTTCACTATGATGATGATGGGCTTAAAAGTTTCTCGGTGATAATTTGACTAATGTCATATAGTTTTGCAAGGGTAAGTTTTACACCCTATTAACTTGAGTTGTGGCTCAAATCTTGAACAGATCTAGGATATTATAAAAATCCTAAAAATTATATATATACTAATTACCAACTTTAATATGCATAAATGGTTGCAGTATATGTTTTATTGGTAGTACTCATCTTTTGTTTTTTATTTGTTTATTCTTTAACATTTTTATCTTAACCAAATACTTTACATCTTATACATTTAGCCCCAATATTTTTTTTACTTTTAACTTTAGTACAAAATACTTTTCATAGTATACGAATTGTTCGTTTTACGTTTCGGTCTAATTTTTGTGAGTTAACACTTCGCAACGTGCGTGTATGGTTCAACATTTTTACGCTTATTTTTCCCATTTAACGGCCCAGTCGCAACACACTGGTCCTAGTTCGACTTAATTATTGTTTATATATTTTACGTTTCGTCTGTGTGGTTCAACCTTTTTAGGTCTACTTTTTGTTTGGTTTTATTTTTTTGTTTATTATTATTATTTTTATACGAGCTTTTTCGGTGTTGGTGGTCAATACCGGTGTGTGTTATTAGTGCTACTTAGTATGGTTTTACACAACCTGTTGCAATACGGGAAGCTTAATGCTAGTTGGTTTCATTAGGCAACTATCGGGCCCTTATCGTTCTCACAAATTCTGAATGGGCCAAACATTGGTTAATTTGGTGGCCACATAATTTCAGCCCAACCCAACTCATTTACCACTACACATTGTAATACATGTAAGGCCCACAACATTCACCATCCCCACAAGGCCACAATTACTCACGTTATTTTACCAATTAGTCGACATATATAATGATAACATTGTGGGATGTTAGACTATTATCCAAGTCACACAATCACTTTTTTCACCGTTCATCTAATTTGTTTTTATAGGGTTAGGATCATTTAAGATAAACCGGTCGAGTAACTGAAACTCTATAATTGTTGTGTGTATAACTTTATGCAATGATAATCTTTATAAAAATTGACACCGACGTGAATTTCATTAGAGCAATCTACATGCCTAAAGGTTTAAGGTAAACATTGTCTTTTGTTCTAATGACAAATATTTGTTTATACATTTTATAAAGCTTTTTAACGGATGTTATATTAGAAATGACTTCAACTTGTATAAATAGGGTAACGTTATAGCAGAAGTAAAAATGATTCTTGATCTGATATGTGTCATTCTATTGTTTTTATTATGACAAATATTTCAGGTCATTATGTCTAATATGGCAGATAATTGTGTCAAATATTTTACATCATGTGTTATTTGTATTCATCGTTGTGTTACGTTTTATTTCGTTTTATTTTTATCATTGTTTCTTATATATTATACAATTTTATTGTTACTTTATTAATGTGTTTTATAATTATAAGTGAGCAATAATGTTATTGCACCAATTCTTTTTCAAAACTCATAGTGTTTAAGAAAACGTGACGACGAGCAAAAAAAACATTATAAGACATTTTATCATTGTGCTTTTTGGTTTTATATAACTTTGTTTTAGTTTGTCATTGTTTTTAATGTATTAGATTAATTACTTGTTTATTTTATCATTGTGTTTAACATACTACAAGTACATAACAATGTTATTTCACCATTACGTTTTTTAATTTATTCATCATAAGACATTTTATCATTGTGTTTTTCGTTTTTATATAACTTTGTTTTAGTTTGTCATTGTTTTTAATGCATTAGATTAATTACTTGTTTATTTATTATTGTGTCTAACCATTACGTTTAATTACTTGTTTATTTTATCATTGTGTTATCACCATTATGTTTTTTTATTCATCAGTTTAGAAAAAGCATAATATTGTTAATGAAAACACAAAAATAAAATAAATAGACATAATTAGTTGCACTAAAGACACAATAAAGAGCGAAAATCTCATGCACTAAAAAGCATTAAAAATAGATTTCTATTAAAAAAACGTTTTTTGTGGTTAGCTTGTATAGAAAAATACTTATCGTATATAAAAGTTATTAACGTTTAGAAAATAGGAGAAATTGAAAAAAGTCATCAAATGTGACAATTTCCAAAACCTCTAACAAACACTTTTACAACAATTTAATCTTAACAAATGATTAGAAAAAATTAAACGGGTTATCCAGTCAATATTCATAATTTATGATATAATCTAACCTTTTCAAGTTTTTTTCTTATAATATTTACTAATTATCATGGCAAAGAGTTCATAACAAATTCGTCAAACGATGCAAGTCTTTCATATAATTTGTAAAGTATGAGTCTTGTCACACCCCAACCTTGACGGCGAAAACGTCGAGATGTGAGGGTTACGATTGTTCACAGCCACATAACGCTATTTATTAGTCCCAAATATATTATTCATAAGTTTCATTAATAACATTACAAACAAATGTTTCAACAAAGAATACAACATATACAAATGTTACAAATAACATAATCATCCATTTTATTACTAGGTCCAATCCTAGATGCAATAAGATTCAAAGAGTAGAACATAAACTTGGGGTACACCTGAAACATGTTAAAAATAAAAGGGTCAACATAAAAATGTTGGTGAGCATTCCATAGTTTTCAATACATAAGTATATAAAAGATGGCAACTCAAGTCATAAGTTAGTGAATAAAGTGATTAGGGATGTTATGAACAATGCAACAATCAAACCTCGACAATAGTTTTACAAGTCTCAAACGTTAAAAGTATATACGATCAGCTAAGTGTACTTGGATCAACCAAGCAGGCTTGTCTTACCCATAGATCTATGACTTCGCTGGGCTAGCAATAGTTAATGATTGTACATATAACGCCATAACATGGTAACCACAAAAGTTCAACTAACCACAACTTTGCATGATGAATTGCCATAAAGATTACAAGTCTCAAATAAGTTTACAAGTGCAATGATAATAAGTTAACATGTTTCACCCCAAAGTGTGAAAATAAGCAAAAAGGGGTATGGAAATACTCACATGGAAAACTCACAAGTATAGTGATGATTGTAGAGTACATAAGAAAGCTTGGATGTCAAGAGTCAAAGGTGATCTCCTAAATGATAGAAAAACAATAACTTGATGTTGGAATTCATTACAAGAAGTTAGAACGCTTAGAGAATGCTAAAAAGCGAAAGGTAGATTGAAAAAGGATTATTGCATCAATTTTAGATTCTGGACAGAATGTTTGGTATGTGTTTGAACAGGTTTTAAAAATAGCAAACCGTTTCATAAAATTATAAAAATTTATACTTGACTAGTTCAAAGTCTCCCGGACAACTTTCATTCAGAAACTCTTTTATGAAAAGATCTTTAAATAGGTCAAACAAGCATCACAAGACAGAAGGTGCTGAAATGCGCACTTATTTTGTGAAGGCTATTGTTGAGTCGTCCGATTGAGTTTGAAGACGTATAAACTGTCGTTGAAAAGGTTATTCAATGATCTTAACATTGGAGTCTGAGTTTACCCAAATTTAGTTTGTTATGATCAAGTTATGGTTGGTTGAAGTAAGACTATATTCTGCCAGAATTGTAGTAAGGCACTTATGTGCACTTTTAAAATTGTTAATACATAAA
Organism: Flaveria ramosissima; assembly: GCA_025215565.1. NCBI lineage: Eukaryota > Viridiplantae > Streptophyta > Magnoliopsida > Asterales > Asteraceae > Flaveria > Flaveria ramosissima. The sequence continues at coordinate 7,848,035 of CM046036.1, forward strand.
ACGGGTTAGAACAATTTATTATGTTAATATATGGTATATTAGTCTTCATTTGAGTTATAAAAATATTCTAAGACTTTGGCATAGCCATCATTTAGAACAATAATCTTGCAGAATAACCGAATGCGGCGGCATAGCCGTCCATATGCAAACGGGATTCTTTGTTTATGTTAGTGTGTTGTTAGCTTAATTTAGGAATGTTAGTGATTATTATAAGATTAGTGATTATTAAAATGTTAATGATCAAATGATAATTATTAAAATAAAAAGAGGTTTGGTAGAAGAAAGAATAATAGTAAGAACATAAAGTCATGAAAACAATTGAATGTTAGGATGATTAAAATGTATAATATAAAAACCATAAAGGATTACCTTAGTATTAAGAATTCTTGAAATTTCTTGTAAAATAAAATTCTTCAAATTCATCATAACCAATGGATGAAAGAAAGATATGAGAGTGAGGTTTTTAGAGAATGAGCAAATAAAAAGTGAGGCCTAAGCCTTGCTTTTATACTTGAGGTTAGGAGGAGGTTATGAATGGTGTTAATGGTGATTTATAAGTCTTTTAAAAGGGGGTTATGATTGGAATTTGAAATAAATATAAAATTAAATAATTTAAATAAATAAAAGAATAATTATAATTTAAAATTTAAATTCTTGAAGACTATAATTTTAACAACTTTTTTATAAAATATTTATAGACTTTATAAAACCAATTTGAATAATCAATCAAATTATTTATTTGTTAATCTTTAAAACTTTTATAAAACTTGTAACTTTATAATTTGATTACTTATTTTCAATATTTAAAATTCATAATTACTTATAAAACTTTATAAGTATAATAAAATTCATTTTATAACTTTATAAGTTTTAATAAGTCTTTTCCATTTAGTTATTTGTTGTAGCATGATTAATAAAGTTTATAATTTTATGAAAAAGAATTATTTATAAATCAACAAGTTATTATAAGTTGTTTAAATGATAAATTGAATAAATCAATTTAAACTATACGTCTAATCTATATAATTCATTAATATAAATAAAATAAGTTAAATAAAGAAATTTATATCGTAAGATAGTTCGATTTTAGTTCGGGTTTATAACTTGAAAATGTCGGATGTTACAGTCTCCCCTACTTTAAGAAATTTCGTCCCGAAATTTAATCACAAGAAGACTAATTTCAAGGATGTGAGGAGACTTGGATTTCATGACACATTCGCAAGTGACCCTTGGAATGTTTAAATTCAAATGAGTTTAATTATGATGGGATGGTATGCTTAAGTTTGTTAAGTTCATTATTTATGATTTCATGTGCTCCTTGACAAAGGTTACAAGATTATCTAAAATTTTTAATTAATAAATGTCTGTACCTTAAATGGTTCAAGACATTCGGGAAGGTTTTGTCACGCAGTATTGGTGTGACACGAGACTCAGAGATAAGTTTAGGATGTTTTTGGATGGAATATAAAAGCTTCTCAAGTAATAACTTTAACATAGATCTTAGATGATTGATTCTTGTCTACTTATGCCATTAAGGTTTCAAGCTTAACTAGTGTAACGCTGATATAAGGATTGTGTTCGTTAAGGTTAGAGATTCAATTCAGAATGAGGACATCATTGTAATAGATTTTCAGGATAAGTGTGGATTTGAGGGGAAGTCATTCGGAAAAGATTATTAAGGGTCGTTAAGAGATTTGGGATAATGTGTTTAAGATTTAGGAGGCCAAAATCAATGAAGAAACAAGCCAATAGGTCAATAATGCACCAAAGGACATCAAGAAGTACAAGGCAATTTAAACATATACCCAGCTACGTCATCATTTCCTTTATGCCAAACCATGAATACCAATCGCGGAAATTCATGATCATCTTTGTCCCCATCAGAATGAATAACAAGTCTTGTGAGTCGCAGTCAAGATAGAGATTTAGAGATTTTCAAAATTATGAGTTCAAAGTTATCCAAAATAATGGGAATTGTATTTTTAATTATGGGTAAAAATTTAAACAAAAACGTCGTTCATGATCGGATTGGAATTTAAACAATTCAGAATATCAACGACAAAGGCAACGACAAATAGTTTTCTAAGTACGGCTTGCACACGCGGTTCATCATACCCATAAACACAGCTGAGAACATTTATGTGTCTAGAAAGACATGAACACAAGTTGATAATGCCCTTATTTAGTAGAAAGATTGTTTAAGAAGGCTACCATCACACAATCATATGTTGACGATAACTCAAAGTGAAAGTTGATAAGTAAGAAATAAATGGTTCGATGTAGCTAGATCGAGTCAAAACATAAAGATAAAGGGAAAGAAATCGATTTAAGAATTCAAATGCTCCAAGCTCGGAATCAAAATCAACCTAGAGTGTTCGGGTCTCCTTTCAAGTTCAGAAATCATGCTTTGGCTTGATAGGTCCAAACACTAACATTGGTTCACCCTTCAAGTTACTACATGTTTCTTGTCACTTGATTAAAACCTTGGTAAGTTGGAGATCAAAAAAAAATGAGAATAGTCATCAAGGTGTGATTTTCACTCCTAACTTGATGGTGTATTCCCAAGGTATGACCACTAACTTACCAATCAAAAAGTTCGATCCCAACTCCTTGTTGAGGATCCACAAAAATAAGACGAGGTAACTCACCGTTAAGGTAAGGGAAATAAATCCTATCTTAACGGTGAAGTTTTACAAAAACAAAATATAACAAGATGAACTTCTTCATCAAAATCCAGAATTCACTCCTACTTTGATGAAGACGTCTCATTTGAACAAATACAATTCTTAAAGATGATATTATCATCAAGGTATGGAATTTACGCCTATCTTGATGATTGAATTTCATAATAGCAAGAAAACAATCGAAGATAGACATTTGTCACCAAAGTACGGGTTTCAATCCTATTTTGGTGAGATCATGTCATTTGCGAAATGCCATTCCAACGAAAATAATTGAAGTCAATCCTCGGGATAAGGAAATCACCCCGATCCAGAGGATGAAATTTTATAAATCACAATTGGAAACCATTTATCGAAACGAATAGAAAATCATCAAAATAAGGGAATCACCCCTGTTTTGATGAGTTAGAATCATTTAGGAGATACGAGTGTTCTTAGTCATAAGTTGGCTTGCAAACACTTGCATCTCTCACGGTGCAGACGGTACGGAGTTTGACTTAACGACGAAAGGAAAATAGTATCAATTAGAAATTCAGAAAATTTCAAGTTTCATCAATGTAACAAAAGGAAAAATCATGCTTACAACTTAAGATCAAAGTTCGAGATAGCAGAATTTGTTATGATGGTGTAAAAATCTTGAATAATTTAAATCAGGAAGGCAAAATCAAGGACAAGAATGATTCGACATCATAATGAGATGTGAACATTCGATTCACAATCGAAGGGAATACATGGACTTCTCAAGATACGAGATCAGCCATAACCTTATTAAAGACATGCATACTTAGAAATGACCACTCATCTCAAGGGTTTCGAGTCCAGTAAATGGATTCAATGATCGAGTCAAATCACCATTTACACTTTCCCTAGACAAAGTATCTCGAGATGTAGGAATTCCACCTATAGCATTGCATGTTCTTAGTTATGGGACACATCCTTAAGAAGACTTGAGAACCATAAGTAACGGTTTAAAGTTTTTGAGGACCATTTGGTTTAGATTCCCAATATCTTTGGGTATATTAAGATCCATGTTCACGTTGGTCAAGATATGGAAATAGTTACATGAAACGCTCAACGTATAACGGTGTTTAAACGTAAGAGTTGAAATGTAGGTTAGGTTCAATATTAACAGGAACATTATGTATGATAAGAATGAAGAGATACTAGTTCAAGGAATCAAAGATTTTAAGATACGAAGAGGATGGTTCCATTTGGTAACGCATTACCATTTGGAATCGTTAACACGTCAAGGTAAATTGACCCATTTGCCATAGAGACTTGTGTATGTTGACCATAGTTTATCACTCATCCCAGAAATCCCCAGGTAAGCATAACTGGTCTCACAATGAGATTTATACGATATGCTTGCCTTAGCCCGAAGGCCTTTTGCCAGGAAATCCAGAATACAGGTGTCTATGTGTCACACAAATTTCTTTGGTTTATGAAGTCAAAACCTTGATGAGATTTTCATAGATTAGACATAGAGTCTATGGAACTAAACCCACGATGATAAGTGTAGATCCCACATCTCGTTAAGAATAAGTTTAGGAAGTTCATTTTGTCGGGGAGAGTCAAGGAGTAAAAGTTAAGTTTAGGGAGACAGTTAACTAAGTTTAAGCATACATAGGGCAATCCTATGCTAAGGCATCAAGTTGCACAAAAGGCATAGCATTATGTAGCATGCAAACAACATGTAAGCATAAAGGTATAAGGATCTTTCTATGAGGTTCATGCAACTATAGTCTAGGTCACCATTTCTAATAACCTAAATCCCTATAGTTATGGGCTCTGATACCAATCTGTCACACCCCAACCTTGACGGCGAAAACGTCGAGATGTGAGGGTTACGATTGTTCACAGCCACATAACGCTATTTATTAGTCCTAAATATATTATTCATAAGTTTCATTAATAACATTACAAACAAATGTTTCAACAAAGAATACAACATATACAAATGTTACAAATAACATAATCATCCATTTTATTACTAGGTCCAATCCTAGATGCAATAAGATTCAAAGAGTAGAACATAAACTTGGGGTACACCTGAAACATGTTAAAAATAAAAGGGTCAACATAAAAATGTTGGTGAGCATTCCATAGTTTTCAATACATAAGTATATAAAAGATGGCAACTCAAGTCATAAGTTAGTGAATAAAGTGATTAGGGATGTTATGAACAATGCAACAATCAAACCTCGACAATAGTTTTACAAGTCTCAAACGTTAAAAGTATATACGATCAGCTAAGTGTACTTGGATCAACCAAGCAGGCTTGTCTTACCCATAGATCTATGACTTCGCTGGGCTAGCAATAGTTAATGATTGTACATATAACGCCATAACATGGTAACCACAAAAGTTCAACTAACCACAACTTTGCATGATGAATTGCCATAAAGATTACAAGTCTCAAATAAGTTTACAAGTGCAATGATAATAAGTTAACATGTTTCACCCCAAAGTGTGAAAATAAGCAAAAAGGGGTATGGAAATACTCACATGGAAAACTCACAAGTATAGTGATGATTGTAGAGTACATAAGAAAGCTTGGATGTCAAGAGTCAAAGGTGATCTCCTAAATGATAGAAAAACAATAACTTGATGTTGGAATTCATTACAAGAAGTTAGAACGCTTAGAGAATGCTAAAAAGCGAAAGGTAGATTGAAAAAGGATTATTGCATCAATTTTAGATTCTGGACAGAATGTTTGGTATGTGTTTGAACAGGTTTTAAAAATAGCAAACCGTTTCATAAAATTATAAAAATTTATACTTGACTAGTTCAAAGTCTCCTGGACAACTTTCATTCAGAAACTTTTTTATGAAAAGATCTTTAAATAGGTCAAACAAGCATCACAAGACAGAAGGTGCTGAAATGCGCACTTATTTTGTGAAGGCTATTGTTGAGTCGTCCGATTGAGTTTGAAGACGTATAAACTGTCGTTGAAAAGGTTATTCAATGATCTTAACATTGGAGTCTGAGTTTACCCAAATTTAGTTTGTTATGATCAAGTTATGGTCGGTTGAAGTAAGACTATATTCTGCCAGAATTGTAGTAAGGCACTTATGTGCACTTTTAAAATTGTTAATACATAAAACGGGTTAGAACAATTTATTATGTTAATATATGGTATATTAGTCTTCATTTGAGTTATAAAAATATTCTAAGACTTTGGCATAGCCATCATTTAGAACAATAATCTTGCAGAATAACCGAATGCGGCGGCATAGCCGTCCATATGCAAACGGGATTCTTTGTTTATGTTAGTGTGTTGTTAGCTTAATTTAGGAATGTTAGTGATTATTATAAGATTAGTGATTATTAAAATGTTAATGATCAAATGATAATTATTAAAATAAAAAGAGGTTTGGTAGAAGAAAGAATAATAGTAAGAACATAAAGTCATGAGAACAATTGAATGTTAGGATGATTAAAATGTATAATATAAAAACCATAAAGGATTACCTTAGTATTAAGAATTCTTGAAATTTCTTGTAAAATAAAATTCTTCAAATTCATCATAACCAATGGATGAAAGAAAGATATGAGAGTGAGGTTTTTAGAGAATGAGCAAATGAAAAGTGAGGCCTAAGCCTTGCTTTTATACTTGAGGTTAGGAGGAGGTTATGAATGGTGTTAATGGTGATTTATAAGTCTTTTAAAAGGGGGTTATGATTGGAATTTGAAATAAATATAAAATTAAATAATTTAAATAAATAAAAGAATAATTATAATTTAAAATTTAAATTCTTGAAGACTATAATTTTAACAACTTTTTTATAAAATATTTATAGACTTTATAAAACCAATTTGAATAATCAATCAAATTATTTATTTGTTAATCTTTATAACTTTTATAAAACTTGTAACTTTATAATTTGATTACTTATTTTCAATATTTAAAATTCATAATTACTTATAAAACTTTATAAGTATAATAAAATTCATTTTATAACTTTATAAGTTTTAATAAGTCTTTTCCATTTAGTTATTTGTTGTAGCATGATTAATAAAGTTTATAATTTTATGAAAAAGAATTATTTATAAATCAACAAGTTATTATAAGTTGTTTAAATGATAAATTGAATAAATCAATTAAAACTATACGTCTAATCTATATAATTCATTAATATAAATAAAATAAGTTAAATAAAGAAATTTATATCGTAAGATAGTTCGATTTTAGTTCGGGTTTATAACTTGAAAATGCCGGATGTTACAAGTCTTCCCATGCATAATGACAAATTATATAATCTTGCTATAATTTTATATATTAACTAGTTGAAAACGACATATATGCGTAAGAAGGAAGAAATTATCGGAAATATCGTGAAATCAATTATATTGTCTTCTTTTAAAGGCATTCATGTTTGTTTCCACAAGTCAAATATGGTGTCTCGACGATTGTGAGTTTGTGACTATGGAGTCTTTTTCTTTTTTTAATAGATTAATTAATTCTCCATTAAATATGATGACCAACAAGGAGCTGAGGAACATCCATATTACACTATCCATGACATCAACCAAAATTACATTTCAATGATAACATCAATTACATATTATAACAATTTCATATATCAAAATATAAATTTAAAATTCTAGTTATATAATCTTAATTTGTATAAATTTAATACACGCAAAAACAGTTATTCACTAACTGAACTAAATATCTTTTTCTCTTGATTTAATCATTATTTTTATGCATGTGTGATCTTTTTAGAATGTAAATTTCTTTTTAGAGTGTAACTAGTATCTAGACTGCACAACAAAAATTTTATATTAAAACATAAGTGAAAACAAATATATCTTAACGGAATATTTGGAATATTGAAAACAATAATGATGTTTTGAAAAGAACTATAAGTATATAATACTCAGATCTGATAACGGGTCATGACGTTATGTTGCGATGATTCATTTTTAATAAAATTTATATCAAAATATACATAGAGATAACCGCGTGGAAACCTATTTTCATAATCTCCAAAACCATTACGTTTTTTTTTTGAAAAAGTTAATAAAATATTATATTTGACCTTTATTGGTTTCAAACGAAACTTACGCCTAAACATGGACAAAAATAAACACGTCGTAGGGGTGTAACCGGAATTAAAAAAAGTTATATTTTTATAGTTATACGAGAAAAATAAAATTCAATAAATATTAATCATAAAATAATAACTTTGAAAACAAAGCATTGGACAAAGTCAAATGCATAGAAGTTTCATGCGTTCTAAGTTATTACCTCATGCGTTGAGGGTGTTGCATTTGGTTATTAAAGCATATATAAGTTTTATGAACTTATGAGATGAATTGATGAAGAAGTTGTACATGTGTTATTATATTATACTGTATATGATTTACAAACTATGATAAATAGTACTTTTATTTGATTTGTTAGGCAAACTTGTGACACAATACCATTAGACACCCCCCCCCCCCCCAAAAAAAAAAAAAAAAAAAAAAAAAAAAAAAAAAAAACCCAAAAAAACATATTCTTATTCACTTTTCGCGTCTTTGCTGTTTGTATAAATATATACGGTGAGGTCATTTTTCCAACTATGGTTCCTATCATAGCGGTAAGGACACATTCAATTTGAATTGTTTGGTCTCGGTTCAATTATTGATGTTTTCCTTTGTCTATTCTTTTAATGTGTCTACTTTTATTACACATGTATCATTTTTTATTGGCACATGGTTGCGTTCTATAGTGTGTGATCGCTGCCCTCTATCGATTATTTATATACCCCTTCAATCTTGATCTATATATATTAACGGGTTGAGATTGAGAGTGAGAGGGAGAGGAATTGATAGTATCACTGTCAGTAGTGGCCTTTGCGGCGACAGAGGCCCCTAATCCAAAACTCGTTAGTAGGAGAACCATTAATCAACACTGAAGTTCTCGCCGAATTGAGATTTCTTATCAAATCATTTAACATGGAAATGCATGTGCAATATAATAAAATAGAGATACTCCCAATTTAAAGAACAAAATGGTTTCTCAAAATCAACCATGAAAAGTGAAGCGTGAGGCTTTTTTCTTTTAAATCTTGAGAACATTTTGTTTATAAAATGAGGGCCATTTCTAGTGCTTCTCCCTTCAATGTAAGCCGATTTAGAATTCGAGATAATAGAGGGCATTACCTTTTTTTATTCTATTTGCTAAAACTTTCGAAATGACTTTGAAAATGTAACCAATTAGGTTGATAGTTCTATGGTAAAAGAAATTGAGGTCTCTTTTTTCTTTCAAATCATTGTAATATAAAGAGGCATTGCATCCCCATTTGAGCCAAATTTGTGTTTATAAGCGTTTTTATATCGAATGTTTTGATAAGGTGATAAATGAGTTCTATATGTGGGTGGTAATTTTTAACACCATATAAAAAACAACACGAAAATCAACAATTTTAGGTTGGATTTTTAAGGTGTTTGGATCGTACATGGGTTGGCCCTCACAACCCGTGTGTAAGAGCATTCATAATGGGTTCTCCATTTTCGATGTGAGTGTGTACCCTATATTATGGGGGATGGTTGTGAGTGAATGAAAAAGAACATTTATGGGGGTTTTACCATGATTCCTCATATTTGAGGATATATGGAGAATCACGGGACAACCCTCATAAATTTTTTAATATGCTAAAATTGGTTGTGAGTGAAGGAGAGATAAAATGCAATGATAAAAATATTAAAAAATATTATTTAATTGAAAGAGATAGTAAAAAAGTAATGTTTTTATTGTAAATATGAGAATGAGGTTGGGAAACCTACTGTGAATGCTCTAATACATGTTAATATAAATAGGTTGTGCTGTGAACTAGCTTTAATTCATTACTATATAATATTCTTTTGAAATTATAGGCCATGTTTGGCAAATTTAAAAAAAGTAATTTTTTGACTTTTGGAAGGGTAAAAAGATCAGAATACCCCTTCAGAAAAGTTAAAAAGTTTTAATTTTTCTGAAGGGGTATTTTTGTCTTTTTATCTCTTTAAAATATTAAAAAGTTACTTATTTGGTATTACCAAAGAAGAAATTATAGGGGAGTCCTCCCAAATTCCAAATCGACAAAAGTTAATATCTTATCCTCTAACACCTTTTCCGGAAAGAAGTCCACTATCTCCAATATTTCCACACGTCAACAAAAGCTATTGAATTTATGGGAAATCATAAAAGGATCTTAAAATAATTTATTAATTTAATTTATTTTAATTTTTGAAACAAAACTAGAATAATAGTATATTTTAAAACAAAACTAGAAGAATTGTGAATGCACTTATCGTTATGGTACCGTGATAAACCGAACCAATTAGAGGGGAAATATCATGGCCGGTATTAGTATTATCGAGACCAATTTTATCATTCGCTTTTATGGTTTTGGCCAAGAAAATAGCAACCAAACTCACGTCGTGTAGTAAGAGAAATAACTTCCTTTTGTTAACTTTTCTAACAAACTCAAATGTGCAATTATCTTCGGTTTGTTTGTCAATATTTCAATGTAATTTTTTAAGAAATAAAGCTGTATTAAAAATCGTGTTTTTTGGTATAAATTGTTAATTGTTATAGCGATTGTAGTTAACGTTATGGTAGCATGACAACCGAATCGATTATAAGTGAGCATCATCGTTGCCAGTATTGGTGTTCCTGGAACCCGTGTTGCTATTTTCTTTTTATGATTTCCGATAGGTTAAACGAAAATAGCCAAAGTCACGTCGTGTAGGGTGATGACAATACAACCAAACTCCCATCACATAAAGCAAGAGGAAAAAAACTAGTTAATCTATAATAATCATGTTAGTACTCATTAAAATAATTTATAATCTCTATTATTTTAGAGTATACTATACTTAATATTTTTTTTCTCATTTTACTTTGTAATCAAATAATAATTTCCTTATTTCTTCAATAATTCACATATCTTTATTATATGAAAACTCTTCGTTCATATTTTATTCTTTTAACTTTTAAATAGTCTGATTGTTTATATGCAAAGTTTTATATGCTATTTTCTTTGTAAAACGTACTTGAGAAATATGTGATGACTTATTTAAAATAAATGTGATGATACACTAGAGAGTGGTTTTACTAAAAACAAACTTACATTAAAATAATTACATGCTTGCTACACTTTTTGAAATTTAACTTTGAATTATTTGTGTTTTTAAATTTGGAAAAAAGTTCAAATATAAAGTCCTTGCAAACTAGCAAGTGTAAATAGAATTAAGATGTTGACATGTGTTTTTTTATCAAGACTAAGTTTAAGGTAAAATTGGTAACGTTCTCCCTTCTCAAGTCCTCTTTTTTTAAAATGTATGTAATTTTTACATACGATATTATTTTAAAAAAATTAATATCACAAAAACGAGCATTTTTATTATTAAAACGTGTATAGTGTTGATATAAAAAATAAAAAAAATCATATTTTTAGCTTATCGTGTAATATTGTCAGGTAATTATGTAGTCTTTTAAATTGATGATGATTAAATAATTATCTGATGAGGATTACACGATAAACTAAAAATGTAAAATTTATATTTTTCAGCATTGTGTTATTTGACCATCATCATTTTAGAAAAACACAATGCATAACACCGTAATCAACAATAGACACAATGATTAACATTAGACACAATGAATAATACAATAACTAGCACTAGACTCGATTATCAGCATTAGACACAAATGAACTCCTTGACGAGGATTATACGATTACCTAATCAAGGTTACACAATAATCTGGAAAACATAAAAAATGTTATTTTCAGTATTGTGTTATTTAAATATTATTATTTTAGAAAAACACAATGATCAGCATTAGACATAATGATCAGATTAATATTACACAATGATCTGACGAACATTACACAATGAGCTCAAATAATGGGAAAAATATTTTTTTATATCAACATTATACGTATTAAAAAACGCTTGTTTTTATGGTATAGTTTTAAAAAAATATATGGTTTTTATGTAAAAGTTATGAACGTTTAAAGAAAAGTGTGAAACTTGAAAATGTGGTTAAAATTAAAACACCTTTGGTCTATCATTAAAAGTTTAATTATTCACCATTATAAATGTGATGATTAATAATTGTTCTTAACCTTCTTATTTATTCTTCACTTTTTAAAATAACCACAACCTTTAAATTTTGCTCACTACATATCATAAATGGCTTCTACAAGACTGAAGTCATACACAAAAACACGCACGAAACCTACATCTCTTAACAATTTGGATTCTGATTATTTATTTATTTTACCGCCTATGGTTTAATAAACGCTGAAAATAGTTTTGTTAAGCTGAATGTGGAAATATTTTGGTACGAAATTAAATAAATAAAACCTTCGTTTTCCTATTTCTTATTTAAAAAAGCAAATGCACAACAGATTTTACAATGCAACTTTTGTTATTTTGGTTGTTTCCTTTCTTGTGAGTGTGTTTGCTTTTCCCACCTTAGAGTACGTACTTTGTGAGTTTGTGGCTTTTATCACGTTCGATTAAAGCACCCCTCAAGTCCTCAACTAAAGGTGATGTGTATTCTTTGATATAAAGTTCTAAGTTTTTGAGCAGACTTTTGCTTGTACTTGGCTCGTTTACAACTGAGTGGAAAATCGAACAAGCATTTTTCGAGCGTTAAATTTTCGAGCGAACGTCGAGCGAGCACAAACGAGCGGCGAACAATTTATACAACCCAATTATCTTGTGTGTCATACAATTTGTACTGTACCGAATCAGGTTTAATAACTTAAAAATCAGCCGCATTTCATTACATAATACTTTCATGGATGACAGCACGCTGTGGCTGACGCTGAAGCTAAGCCTGTAGCCGATAAAACGGAGAGCATATTGCAGATAATGGTGATGGTGAAAGCGGGAGATGACCGAAAAAACATCTTTTAACGACTTAGGATTTCACTTTTATGTTAAATGTAGAATTATTTATTAGGTTGATTGATCAAATATAAATAAATATAATTATATTTGTATATAATGGGTCAAATCCACTATAGCGCTACGTATAAACTATATATAAATATTAATTCGATCCGAACCGAACCGAGCGGAGCTTTGCTCGTGCTTGGCTCATTTACAAACCAATCCGAGCCGATCGGCTCATTTACAACCGAGCAAAAATTCGAACGAGCATTTTTCGAGCAAATTCCGAACGAACGTCGAGTGAGTGTCGAGCATCAAGCGGTTTGAACAGCACTAATAGTATCTTTGATACAACACGGATTTTAAATAAAGAGTTTTAAATGTTATAAATAATTATAACTATTGTTTTAAAATTGAGGAATAAAATGTTCTTTTAATCGTCTATCTTTCTATCTCACAATACATGTAGACGTTATCTTTCATGTATTAAATACAAATGTTTTTATCTATTCCAAAAATTGATTCGATGATAAATGTGATCCTATACTAGCTTACACATCGTATTAAACACTATGTTATATAAGCTTACAATACAAGACAAAGTTGAGACTAAAAATTATAACGAGATAAGAACTAAAATACAAGATGTCCTATGCTAATTAATTAAGTGGTTATTAAATAAATCTAGTGTCTTTTTCATAGGGTGTGGATATTAGAACACCCCAAAATTATAAATTAACACCCGAAATATCTATACGCGTCGTATAAGGGGGCCCTATAACCTGTACAGGGCGTATAACCCCTCTGACAGCCCCTGAATTTTTCCTCGTAGTTAGTGTCAAAGTTTGCTACATGCAACGTATAACCCTATATATGGCGTATAAGCGGTCGTATAGGACTAAATTCAGATGTGTGTCACTATATTAGGAACGTTTATATATGATGCAATCTTACTTAAAAAAGGTAATAATTAAAACCATTATTTCTTTGGATAGATAAATTTTGTTTCCTTTTCTTTTTTTATCATATCTCTATCTGTGTAGTGTCCAATCATCTTTTCACCACGGCACTCCCAAAAAATCTTCACATCCATAAGTCTTGCATCCACCTTTTCGAACTAAATGTTTCTTGTAAACCTTGAAATTAGTGGGAGGTTTTGTATTTTTTAATGGTTTAGGGTTTAAAATTTAACATTGGTTAACTATTACTAAATTGACGTTATTAACTTTTAACTTCTAATTTGTTGTTCAAAAGAATATATATATATATATTAGGAAAATCACAAAACAAAGTCAAGTTAACCCATAAAAGTTAAGAAAGTAGTAAATGAAATTTTTTTCCAGATGATAGGAACTTGCCATATTCCACTTTGAGATGGCGTGACCCACGCCAAAGATTTTCACAAGATCACTGGTGGGATCGCTAAAATAAATAACTAAAAGTAATCTATTATATATATCTAATTACGTTAGATATTTGTGTGTTACACGGGTTGAATAGAGAATATGAAATTGTGAATATAAGATTGTGAATAGTAAAACATACCTAGATTTAAGAAGATTGAAATGTTATATACATTGATACGGGAATGTTTTGTAGTGAGTAATCGCTAATTGTAATTGAGTTTGACTTGGTAAAACTAGATATTTTAAATATTTTGCTTAAAAATACGATGTTTAAAGTATTTTAATTTCAATAATGATTAGCTAGAAATTAAATTAAATTGTAACAAAATTAAATCTTATCAAATTATATTTAATAAATATCTTATTATTTTTTAGAAAAATGTTAATTGAATAAATTAAATAGGCATTTATTATTAGAAAACTATATTTGCATACTAATTTATAATACTTACTATCTTTAGTAAACCCGTGTATTACACGGGTTGAATAAATAAAATATTAAATAAAATAAAATTTTATTAATTATAAAATGATATTTTAAATATACGATTAAAATTACGTATGAGTAAAAATTATAAGTAATAAACAATGATATCAAATTTTTTATCAAAGTTTTGTATGATAAAACCATTGATATATACATGAGTTTAAAATTTTAATTAAATAACCTAACGTGACAATTAAAAAAACTAAAATACTGACGAATCTCGTCTCGAGCAATTGTAAATGACAAAAAACGTAAAATATGATGGTGTAAGTAAAAATTACTTGAAAATTTAGTTGTGTTTACTATTAAACTTACGCTCACATGATAATACAACTAAACATGGACAATGCAAAAATCAGTCAAAAGAACCTTCTAAATTTCACATTAAAAATGACTACTTTATATCTTAATAGACTTGATTAAAGAGTTCTACATTAATAAAAAATATTATAATAAAACCGGATAAAAAGAAAACATAAAAAAACATTATCTAATAACTTAAAGAAACCACTTATAAAATAAAATAAAATATTTCTAACGAAATAAGAACACGTTTCAAAAATTAGTTAAAACCATCTTAAATTTTGGAAAATAATGATTTTGTTGATGGTAACAAATAAAAAAAGAAAAAAGAAAAAGAGACGACAATGAAATAAAAGACAATTGAAAATATTGATGTCTAATTTACATATCTTTTTTAATAGTGTTTTATTTTAATTTCTAAAACCAATTCTTTGTTTTTACTAATAGTAGTTCCTATAGAAAAAACATATAAAATATTATAATTCGTGTGCCTTTAAGTGGTACTATACAATCTTAAAGTAAACATTTATTAGAATTACTAGGTTAGTGACCCGTGTGTTACACGGGTGGATCAATACTTAAAATGACACATGAGTAAATAAATTTACAGTAATATAATAAGAATAAGAATCTTATCTTTATATAATGAAATAAAAGAAATTACGTCGTTTCACAATAGAAATAAATAAATGTACAACAGTTGAACATAAAAATGAAAAACAAATATCAACTAATGAATAAATTTGATAAAATCTACAAAAGTATGTAATGATAATACGTAACTAAAACAAGAAACAATAAAAAGTAAAAACTAATTGTTCATAAAGATGTAAATACTTCTTTATGTAATGATATGTAAAGTTATAAAGGATAGATAAAAGTCATAGCAATAAAATGTTGTTAAAAAATAAACATTATTGAAAATATGAATAATGTCATGAATTTTAAAAATTTATTAAGAGAAAAATATTATTTCAAAAGAAAACACGTCAGAAACTTATATTTTAATAAAACGAACGCTAATATTAAAATTGATAACTTAATCATTATTTGTTAACATAAATAATAATTTCTTATTAAACAAATATCAAACAAATTAAAAGTAATAATTGATCATAAATATAATATTTATTGTAATTGATATGAGTTAATAGTTTCCAAATTCATAATAACTCAAAATTGAAGGATGTGGCGACATGTGGCAATACACATGTGTCGCTTACGTGGACGTGCTAGAAATGCGCCATATGTACCTATAGTTAGTCTTTTATTATATGTTATAGATTATAGATAATTTATTTATTTTTTAGAAAATAAAGATTTGATAAAAGATAATTTTAAAAATTAATCAATAGAGTTTGTTAGAAGTAAAAGTAAGAGATATATGTTTTTTAGTTTAAAATAGAAGGGTTTTAATTTATATTCCGTTAATTTTGGAAACAAAATGTCTATTTAAAATTTTTAATACAAATATGGTAGATTTAATTCTTTTGGCGGGAAAAATATTTATTATTAAATGTCAAGATGACATGTGTCATTAGATAAGTCTAAAAAATGAAATGTGACAACCATAGTTACATTTTTATTAGAGTAGTATGATTGTAGTGATGACATTCGGCTTCTAGATATTTTGATTTATTAGTATAAATAAATAAATAACTTGTCACATGTTATAATTCTAACTCCTTAAGGTTCTTTTATTTCGTTTATTTTCATTTTTTATGATTTTTCTCTCTCGTTTTTTCCTACTTTTTTCCTTCGTTACTAAAATTTGAAACATCCTTTTATAATGTTTTAAAGCTTTACTACTAACTATTTAATTTTTCTTTTAGTCAACCCATGTAACTCACAAGTTTATAACTGGTGTAATAAAGTTTTAATGACTAATTTCATTAAAATTGATTAAAAAACAATACTAAAATTTTAAATAAAATCAATAACTTCAATCAAGTTTTGAGTTTCACAACTAATTACAATAACTAAATAAGCTTCATTCAAGAATTAAGTATCACATAATCACATCTAAGTTCAACATTGTTAAAGTTAAAAAAGAAAATGACAAACATAAACCAAGTAACTTTCAAGTTCCATTCAAAAAACCAGTCTCAAATAGTCACATCTAATTTTGACATTATTTAAGTTGTGAAAGGAAAAAAGACACCAACCAGTCGATCGCCTCATGGTTGGCGATTCAGAGGTTGCATGTCTAGACGAATGGTGGTGATGGTTAGTCGATTGCTTCCTGGCCTTGAAAATCGCCTTCTCGTCATCTAGACGAAGAGTGAAGGGTTTAGAATATAGGTCTAACATTTAAAAAAATTGGATAACCAGGTTATGAGTAATTAACTAGAGAATTTGAGAAATTGGATTACTAAGTTATGAGTAATTAACTAGAGAATTTGAGATTATTTGAGATCATTAAAATGGGTTTAACTTAATTTAACCTATTAAATGAAAATATAAGTTGAATCTAATATTTTTATTTTTTAAATAGTATAAACTACTGCATATTATTTAATTTTTTAACGGGTTAAAAGGTTATATATATTTTTAATAAGTTTTAGGAGTCAGAAATTTTAATAGGGTTACCAGGTTAACATTCAAAAAAGATTGGGAACACTTTACATAATAGAAGTATCCCCTCTATATATAAATTTAAAAAAACCAACTGGATCACTTGTCCAATAGAGTATACATACGTCCACCCATAGGATTAATAGCGTTCAAATTAAATTGAAAATTCTCGGTATAAAACGACAAAACCCTGAAGCACCAATTAAATGGGTGAAAGAAATGTATTATGGGTGAAGTTATTACAAAATCCTAGTGCACTATAATAACTACATGATAAAACAAAAAAAACTTTTTAGGGAAAAAATATATCAATAATATACTCATACTAGGATTAAAAAAATACTTGATTTAATTAAACATAATGACATATCGGAAATATTATAACAAATCAACCATGGCGACTTTTTTGCATAATTGCCCTTTTAATTCTTCAACTTAGCTTACATTGCCTCCTCAACCCCTTCAATTTATTCGATTGTCACCGTTGATCGTACTCATTGAAATTTTAGAAACTGGAGATAAAATAGGGAAGTCGAGATGAGTGTGAAACAAAACGAGAATGTTTAAAAATGGTGAAGTCATTCTCTATGCATAACAATAAAAAGTAACAAGCAACACGAGGTTCACAAAGAAAGTGTTGCATGTGCATGGTGATGTTGGCCTCGATTTATGGCTAATGATATCAAATGCTGACAACGACTACAATGATGCATGATGATGATATGATCTTATATGGTTTGGGCTAAAAGAAAGAAAGAGGCTTGTTCAAAGAAAAAAGAAAGATATGAATTCTTTGTTGGCACAAAAGAAAGAGGTCAAATTCCATGATCATCGCATTTATTCAACACAATATCTAGATTAGGATGAAAGTGTCATTTTTAGAAATTAAAATAAAAATTTTACTCTAATTTAGACACCGCGTAACAAATAATATACCAATTTTGAAAGCTCATGTGCCTAGAGAGATGAACCATGAAAAATCATGACACAAAGATTAAATCCGGTAGTTTAAGCTACATGAACTAAAAGTGTAATTTGTTTTTATGTTATATTATGTTATGTTGTTAGAGTTTAAGCGATTTGTGATATTATATTATTATTAGTATTAATATAGGCTTTCTTAATTTGAAAAAAGTATGTCAACTGCAATTTATTAAAAACTAACTAAATAATATATATTGAAAACTAACTAAATAGCTTTAAATATACTCTTATTAATCAATTATGATTATACATCTAGTAGAATTTGAATTTATAACCTTTTAAATACAACTGATCCACATCACCACCACAATGTAAGACAAGGAATTAGAAAACTAACTTTAATAGCATGATAATTTTAAAGCAACTTACGTGTGTATAATGACTAGCTCATGATTATATTTAACTTTATCGTATTGTCTTTTGAAGTACATTGATTAACTTAAAGGATACTATATCAGAATATTATTTAGTTTCAAACTTTTTATTAAAGTCTTTTATTTATATAATAAATTTTACAAGTCCCCTTATTGTAACAAGTTAAAAATATACATATATAATTGTAAAAAATTGACAACAGTTATATAAATCATGATTTGCATTACTTTTAAGAATAAAGAAACTAGTGTTAATTGTAAAAAAAACATGTCTCTATTGATAAACTAACCTAAGAAATATAAATATTAGGGTATATTTAAGTTAAAAATCAATCAAGGTAGGACTCTTTGTATTATAAGTCTCTATTTCTTCTGCTTTATTTGGTGATGTATCTTATTTGCTAGCTTCTTGCTGACACTTAATAAAATTACTTTGTGACCGTTTTAAAAAGAAAAATAAATTGTTTATTTATTGAACGGCCAACGAATAATTTTTAAGTCCGGTCACCCGGGTAAATCCAATGACGAAATGCCATCCACGCCCGCGAACACAGACAACGCTGGTGACCCAGCTCGCCCACCATTCCAAAGAAACCCACCACCCAAAGACCCACTATGGTAAAACCCTTGGTCCACTTGAAGCATATTGCATCAAGTGAGACTCCAACCCATGACCTCCATTTTGGAATGTCGATGCCTCGTTCTAAAACAGTTGATCTAGGACTTTTTTTTGAACGGCCAACGAATAAATTTTAAGCCCGGTCACCCGGGTAAACCCAATGGCAAAAGGCCACCCACGCCTGCGAACACAGACAGCGCTGGTGACCCGGCTCGCCCATCACTCCAAGAGAAACCCACCACCTAAAGGCCCACTGTGGTAAAACCATTGGCCCATTAGGAACATATTGCACCTTGTGACACTCCAACTCATAACCTCTACTTTGGAAAGTCATAAGATGTTTCCTTTTAAACCAGTTGATTTAGGACTTATTGACGAAAAAAAAAAACTAAACACATGTTGAGAAACCCTAAAAGATAACAACATAACATCATGTTTGCCGAATATTCTTCCGAAAATCCATAAGCCCACAAAATAATATATAAATAATAAACTGTATCCTCGAAATCTATCAATAGAATCTTTCGAATTATACAAACTTCAAGTATTTAACACCCCAATCGAAAACCCCACACAAGTACTCAACGCAATAAATCGTCTCCTACGTTGTTGTCTCCTCCCGATTCTTGGCCCTCACGTTATTTTTCAAGAAACCCAATTTTGACTCTCTCCACCTTCACTTTCATCACTGAAAAACCACTATATAATGGACACCCATAAACCCCAAAACCCCATCACCACTTGTGCTTTATGAGTCATCGTTATACCAGTGAGTGGTGACCTCAAAATCCCCGTAAAACAATAACATCTTTCGATACCAATTTGGTCATATAAACAATATAAATTGAGATTCTTACTGTTTCAAGATTTGGTATGTTTTACAATTCTGCAATGAACCCTTTGATAAACCCTATTTTCTTACATGGGTCTGTTGCTTGCATCCAATTTCTGTTCTTGATTTTCATATTAGTCTCTTGGGTATGGAAAAGATTCAAGATTGATCGAACTTTGGTCCCAAAACAAAGTGTTGGGTGGTTGTTTTACAGGCAAACTCTGTTTTGCTGTCTTGTTCTTTCACTGTTTAATCTTGTGTTGTGTTTCTTGATCAATTTCTATTGGTATAGAAACGGTTGGAGTGATGAAAAGATTGTAACCCTTTTGCACTCTGTTTTTGGGTCACTTGTTTGGTTATTTGTTTCTGTTTATTTGCACACAATCGTTTCGAATTCGTCGACAGAATCGAAGAAATACCCATCTGTTATAAGGGTCTGGTGGGTGTGCTTCTTTACAGTTTCTTGTTATTCAGCTGTGGTAGACTATGTTTACTACAGAAGAACCCATGAGTCAATTCCTATGTTCTTTGTGTCTGATTCTGTGTCTTGTGTCATGGGTCTGTTTCTTTGTTTTGTGGGGCTGTCCTACAAAACAGAGGAAGTGTCCCGAATTAATAATCTTGAAGAACCCCTTTTGAGTTCTAGAGGCTCTAGAGGTGAAATTGGATCAACTTATGAAAATGCAAGTTTCTTTAGCTTGTTGACATTTTCTTGGATGAATTCTGTGATTGCAAAAGGCAACAAGAAAGCATTAGACCTTGAGGATGTCCCTCAACTCGCGAGTGTCGATAGTGTGAGAGGAGTCTATCCTGTTTTGTTACACAAAGTAGAGTCTTTAAGCAATGGGAATGATCAAATCACTTCATTTGGTCTCACCAAAGCCTTATTGTACATTGTGTGGAAAGAAGTGGTTATCACAGGATTACTCGCTTTAGTATCTTCGTTGACTAGTTTTGTCGGTCCTTACCTCATTGAGGGATTTGTTCAGTACTTAAACGGACAGCGAGATTACAAAAACCAAGGTGTTGTTTTGGTGGCTGCATTTCTTGTGTCCAAGATTATTGGGTGTTTCACACAAAGACATTGGTACTTCAAGCTCCAACAAGCTGGAATTAGAGCCCGGTCTGCTGTTGTTGCTATGATTTACCAAAAGGGGTTGACCATATCCGGCCAGTCAAAGCAGGGGAACTCGAGTGGCGAAATCATCAACTTCATGGCTGTTGATGCAGAAAGAATAGGTGATTATGCTTGGTATATGCATGACTTCTGGCTAGTTCTTGTGCAAGTTGGCGTCGCGCTGTGGCTTTTATATAAAAACTTAGGACTAGCCTTCATAGCTTCATTAATCGCTACAATTCTTGTGTTGTTGGCCAATGTTCCACTTGGAAAAATCCAAGAAAAACTTCAAGATGACTTGATGAAATCTAAAGATAAACGGATGAAATCAACGTCTGAAATCTTGAGGAACATGCGGATTCTTAAACTTCAAGGTTGGGAAATGAAGTTTCTGTCGAAAATCATCAAACTTAGAGATGAAGAACAAGGTGCCTTGAAAAAGTATATGTATACTTTATCCATGACTTCTTTTATCTTCTGGGGTGCTCCAATTGTTGTTGCTGTGGTCACTTTTGGTACATGTTTATTAGCTGGCATCCCTCTTGAATCAGGGAAAGTACTGTCTGCACTTGCAACTTTCAAGATACTTCAAGAGCCGATTTACAATCTTCCCGACTCAATATCAGTGTTTTTCCAGACTAAAGTCTCAATTGATCGAATTGCCACATATCTGCGGCTCAAGGATATTGATTCTAGTGCTGTTAATAAGGTTGCACAAGGTAGCTCTGAAACTGCTGTTGAAATCACAGATGGTAATTTTTCTTGGGATTCAAATGCATCTAAACCGACTTTGAAAGATATAAATGTTAGAGTGAATCATGGGATGCGAGTTGCGGTTTGTGGGACCGTTGGGTCAGGAAAGTCAAGCTTACTGTCTTGTATCTTAGGTGAGGTGCCGAAGATATCAGGAAGTGTGAAAGTCGAAGGATCAAAGGCATATGTAGCTCAATCTCCATGGATACAAAGTGGGAAGATTGAAGATAATATCTTGTTTGGTAGGGAGATGGATAGAGAGAGGTATGAGAAGGTTCTAGAAGCATGTTCTTTGAAGAAAGACCTTGAAATTCTTTCGTTTGGTGATCAAACGGTTATTGGGGAGCGAGGGATCAATCTGAGCGGGGGTCAGAAGCAGAGGATACAAATTGCTCGGGCTCTTTATCAAGATGCTGATATCTATCTTTTTGATGATCCATTTAGTGCTGTTGATGCTCATACAGGAAGTCATCTGTTCAAAGTAAGCAGTTTTTGTTCCTTTTTTAGCGTATTTAAAGATTTAAATCACATTACTTGAATGTGCATTCTTTATTTTTCAATGACAGGAATGCATGCTGCAATTTTTGGCCTCAAAGACGGTGATTTACATCACACATCAAGTTGAATTTCTACCTGCTGCAGATCTTATCCTGGTTAGCTATCTAATTCTTTGCTTTCATTTAGTTTGTACTAGATATGACTGTTGACATACACTTCTAGATATGAATTTGGGTCTTTTCACAGGCTTGTTGCAGGCCCGAAAGTCCATTTGGTTAAAATATTATGCCCATGTACTGTCTTTATATGAATCAGACAACTGCCTTCTTTGTTTCTAGTTAGATTTTCATTTCATTTGTACATATGAACATGTTATCTCACTTGCTATAACATTACAATTAGGTGTTGAGAGATGGAAGGATCACTCAAGCGGGAAAGTACAACGACATTCTCAATTCTGGAAGTGACTTTATGGATCTTGTAGGTGCACATAAAGAAGCATTATCAGCCATTGATGCCATAGGGACAACTGTTCAAGAACAAACAGATACTTCCAAGAACTCAAACGATGGTCAAAATGGTAAACCAGACGACACCTCGGTTTCAAAAGCACAACTTGTCCAAGAAGAAGAACGAGAAAAAGGAAGAGTTGGTTTCTCAGTCTACTGGAAGTACATAACAACAGCTTATGGTGGGGCACTCGCACCCCTTATATTATTGGCCGTGATCCTCTTCCAAACACTTCAAATTGGAAGCAATTACTGGATGGCTTGGGCATCCCCAGTGTCAGCAAGTGATCCAGCCCCGGTTACTGGCTCGACCATGATCATTGTTTATGTAGCTTTAGCAGCTGGATGTGCTGTATGTGTACTAGCAAGAGGTTTGCTTCTTGCAACAGCTGCATATAAAGCCGCCACTATTCTCTTCCACCAAATGCACTTGGCCATTTTCCGCTCACCCATGTCTTTCTTTGACTCAACTCCAAGCGGACGGATACTAAATAGAGTAAGCAAACACCTTCTCCCCACACCAAATACGCGATCTGCCCTTTTTTCTTGCAGCAGTGAATTTATAATGTGTTTCTTTATGTTTATAGGCATCTACAGACCAAAGTGCGGTGGACTTGCAAATTCCTTACCAAGTTGCATCATTTGTGTTCGCAATCATTCAACTTCTTGGCATCATTGCAGTTATGTCACAATGTGCTTGGCAAGTGATCATTATTTTCATTCCTGTTGCGGGAATGTGCATCTGGTTACAACAGTATTACTTGCCATCAGCAAGAGAAATGGCTCGGCTAGTTGGAGTCTGTAAAGGTCCAGTGATACAGAGTTTTGCAGAAACAATATCAGGATCAATGACCATTAGAAGCTTTGATCAACAAGCTAGATTCCAAGACACGAACCTAAAATTAAATGACGACTTTTCAAGGCCAAAGTTTCATGCTGCTGCAGCTATGGAATGGTTGGGCATACGTTTGGATATGTTATCCTCGTTTACGTTTGCTGTGTTTTTAATTTTCTTGGTTTCTCTACCCGAGGGAATGATTGATCCAAGTAAGTCTTTCTTTTTCATTCTTTCATGTTGCATTAATCAATAGTGAAGATTGAAGTATATCTGACTGTTGTGACCTTTGATTTCTACGTTTATCAAGGTATTGCGGGATTGGCTGCTACTTATGGGCTCACTTTGAACACCTTACAAGGGTGGGTAGTATGGACTTTAACCAACCTTGAAAACAAAATCATTTCGGTTGAAAGAATATTTCAGTACTCTTCTATCCCAAGTGAACCTCCTCTCGTTATAGAATCAAATAGGCCCGATGACCTGTGGCCGTCACAGGGAGAAGTTGACATCCAGAATCTGCAGGTACTTATATCATACACTTGTTGCATAAATGTCTTGGTCAAGTGTTTAATCTTTTTTCGCATTAATATTTGTATTTAATGATTTGTTTCAAAAAGGTTCGGTATGCACCACATATGCCGCTTGTGTTGCGAGGCCTTACGTGCACTTTCAGTGGGGGAAAGAAAACTGGGATTGTCGGAAGAACTGGTAGCGGGAAGTCGACTCTAATACAAACACTCTTCCGTCTTGTGGAGCCTGCAGCTGGACAGATTCTGATAGATGGAATCAACATATCAACAATCGGACTTCATGATCTTCGTTCAAGATTGAGCATAATTCCTCAGGATCCAACCATGTTTGAAGGAACTATAAGAAGCAACATGGATCCCCTTGAAGAGTATACAGATGATCAGATTTGGGAGGTAGCTAAATTACAAAACATTGATGTGAATGCATTCAAACACGTTATGGTGCTATGATCTAACTATGTTTGTTACTTCAGGCGCTCGATAAATGCCAACTTGGAGATGAAGTGAGGAGTAAGGAAGGGAAGCTTGACTCACCAGGTCTGGTTCATAGTCTTTGCATCAAGTTTTTTTCATATATTAACTAACACATTTGCTTTGAAGCAAGTCGATTCGGGTTATATTTTATCTTTAAATACTCATATAAGCCAACCTAAAATTTTTTTACCAAAAATGAAACTGGTCAAACCGGTTGAAAGTCAACAACAATGTTATTAATTTTTCTTAATTTTCATCGTCCTAAATTTATTCTTTCCAGTAACTTAGATATTATTGATGACTTTATAATCAATTTTATTATGGTATTATCTATACAACTTAAAAAAATGTGGAGAAAAGCATATTGATGTGTTTGCCCATATTGATGTGTGTTAGTAATCACGTGTTTTGAGTCATTAACCAACCCACCTGGATCGAGCATCTTGCCACATTTAGTATTTACTTATCAGTTTTAACATAAATGTTATAGTTACTGAGAATGGAGAGAACTGGAGCGTGGGTCAAAGGCAGCTGGTGTGTCTCGGGCGCGTGCTACTCAAAAAGACCAAAGTCTTGGTACTTGACGAAGCTACTGCATCAGTCGACACTGCAACTGATGGAATGATTCAGCAAACGCTAGGGAAACACTTTACTGACTCAACTGTGATAATGATCGCACATCGCATCACCTCCGTGCTTGATAGTGACATGGTTTTGGTTCTAGAGCAAGGTTTGTTAAGAAACTTTGTCAGCCTTTGTATCAGTGCGTTAAAGTCTTGATCTAAATAATTTCTTTTTTCTTTATGCAGGTCTGATTGATGAATATGATTCTCCTTCAAAGTTGCTGGAAGATAAATCATCTTCATTTGCGAAACTTGTTGCTGAGTATAGTATGAGATCGAGTTCCAGTTATGAAAACTAACATAATATGTTGATATCAAGACGGGTGCTCAATCTAATCTTGTTTATGTATTTTTGATTTTTGTAAGCATTACTAGTTTCTTCTTGTAAGCTGTCTAAAGTTACGTAAGACTTCGTGCTTATAACAAAAGATGAGTTTTAATCAAGTTTTGAGTTGCTGAATGTTAAGCTTATAGTTAATGTCTTTCCCATTGAGTATCATATATGACACTGTTTTCGTAATAAACCTTACTGAACTTATTATTAACATGATCATATCCGTGCTCGTATCACACCATTGTCATCAAAAACACAGTTTGACTTTCTAAACAAGTCAACTACATTAATTAAAGTAAGCTAACAATAAGTTAAACAGAAGCTATTCAAGCCTTGTTTTCTTCAAGGCTGCTGCAGATCGGAGATTAATGATTTTTGCTGCACTGTCAAACATGAAATTTGTGAACTTTGGTTCCAAAATGACGTACTACACGAGTTATGGTTATTGCAGACATCATTTATTTGGTGTATTGCCTCAAATAAAATATCCCCTAGCAACAGTGGTTGGTGCAGCCTTTGATATGCTGCCCCCTTTTATGTTTGCCTTCACTGTGACAAACAAACAGATTTATGAGGTATTATGATCACCTGCATCCATCTCAACAAAATTGAAGTGAATTCTTAGCATATTTGAATTTACACTTTTTTTAATCTTACATCAGTTATAAGATCTTACTGAACTTAATTTAACCAGATCATATCCTACCTCGCATCAAAATACATTCGTCTTCATAAGAACACAGTTTGACTTTCTAAAGAGTAAGCTATGAAAAGTCAATTCCATGAATTAACTTATCAAACTTCACATTCTAAATTGATTTAAAGAATTTATTTAGTACACCTTTAAAATTGTGGGGTCATACCTTGATTACACAATCACACTCTCCCAAAACTGATGTTGAAAATGAACCTGTTGAGCTTTTGAATCAGCTTGACCATTTGGTTCAGTGTACTGCCAAAGTTCAACCAAAAGAATAGTCGAAAGCTAATAAGTAATCTAGTAAGCTTCTTATTCACTAACTTGAACCTTTAAACTACCTGATCTTCTGTAACAAATTAATAAATATTCACTGTCCAACAATATTACTACCTTTGCTTTAAGTTGCATATTTCTTTGTTTTCCTTTTAAATCTTAACACAGGTTCCTCATATAAATTAACTATTATCATATCAGTTTCAAAACTCAAATCAAAGTAAGACGATAAGTAGAAAAGTAAATAAGTACCTGTTATGATAATTGGGTGTATATCTTATCCAATGATCAATGCCCCAGAAAGCCATGTATTTTGAGTTTTGCAACATAGATGTAAAACCAAAAGACTTGAGCTCCACCTAGAACAAGAATAGCAGATCTTCCAACTGAAAAATGCTCGACGGAAAATCTCTTATGCCTGTACCTTCGATATTTAACTCTTTTAAATATTTCAGACATCCTATTTCCTTAGGCAGTTTCTCAATAAGAATACAATTTGTTAGATGGAAACATTTTAGACGTTTCATCTCACAAATGCTGTTTGGAATGTCTCGTAAGGATGTACAATCCGTTAAGCGCAGCTCCTCTAAACACTCTAATCTGCCAATATCCTGAGGTAACTGCTTAAGAAACCAACAAGACTTAAGTTGGAGAAGTTTAAGATGTTTCAACGTACAAATGCTATCCGGAAGATGTTCGATATTTGTTGACAACAAAGTTAGCTCCTCTACATATTCTAATTGGTCAAGCTCCTTGGGAACCTCTGGAATACTGCCTTCAACTGTAAGCTTTCTTAATTGTAAGTGACAAATAATTCTTGATAAACTTGCTAGGTTTGTGCAGGAACATACACTAAAAGCAATAAGCTTCGCGAGATTTAGGGTTGATGAGAGTAGAAGTTCAGTATAAGTACATTCGAAATGGAACTTGAGCAAATCATTGTCAGGGTGCAATGGGCATGTACCTAAGGACCTCGCAATTAGATGTAACTTAGTTAAAGAACTAGCTGGAGACTCTGGGTTAACCAAAATAGGTTTGAATGTGACATAACCACTTAGACATCCAACGGGAGCATGAATTTCCACCAAGTCAAAACAATCATGAAGATTTAAGCACTCGAGACATGGAGACAGCCCAAGGTAAAGGGTTCTCAACTTAGGACAACGGATGTTAATGGTTTTGAGCTTAGGACTTTCAAGGGGCATGCGAAGTTCTACCAAATCATCACATCGTACAAGCTCTAACCTCTGGAGATTCTGAGTCCCTATAAGGTTAAGGGTTCTCAACTTGTAACAACGAATGTCAATGATTTTGAGCACAAGACTTATAACAGGCATGTGAAGTTCCACCAAATCCGCACATATAAGCTGATCTAAAGTCTCAAGATTCTCAGCCTGTGTAAGGTTAACAGTTTTCAACCTACAACATTGAACGTTGAGGTGTTTGAGTTTTGGACTTTGAACCGGCATGTGAAGTTCTATCAGATTGTTACAATGCAGAACATTTAATGTTTCAAGATTGAGAGCCCGCGCAAGATCTAAGGTCCTCAAGTTAGAAAAATAGATATCAGAGGATTTAAGCTTAAAATTTTCATTGGGCATATGAACTTCTTCCAGACATTGACATACGTGAAGATCTATCGTCTCAAGATTTAGGGACCACATAAGGTTAAGGGTTTTCAACTTAGAACCTTGGAGACGGAGGTGTTTGAGCTCTAAACTTTTTAGAGGCATATGAAGATCTACCAAATTCTCACAATCTTCAACTTCCAAGGTGACGAGATTCTCAGCCCAAGAAAGATCCAAGTTTCTGAGCCTAGAGCGATATATTTTGAGAAATTTGAGCTTAAAACATTTAACGGGCATGTGAAGTTCAACTAAATTATTACACTCTTCAAGATTTAAACGCTCAAGATTCAAGATCAGCCCAACGTCCAATGTTCTCAACTTACAATAACGGATGTCAATGAATCTGAGCTTTTGTAGAACCTACCATGAGCAAAAAAGGAAGGTGAAATCGGTTTAGTGCCAAACTAACAGATGTATAGAATTATAATGAATTAAGCAGAAAAAAAATAAACCATAAATATTCTACCTTTCTTTCTTCCCCTTTCCAAAGTTGATCTATATTGCTGAAAAGCATGACAAGGCCAACAAGATTTTTTGCTTGAAAATTTGCTGGTAAACACGTAAAAGGGTAGCCATTCCAATATAAATATCGTAAACTATTCGGTAGGTATTTTCTATCTTCATCAATATCATCGTACTTCAGACTAGAATCATTATGATGAAAGAACGGATCATCAAACTTACCCCTAATATTATTGTACGAAAAAGCGAAATCGTATTTATTAATACTACAATTTACAACAAGAAATCTAAGTTCCTTCATATTTCGAAGACCTTTCATGACCATAACCGGATCGAGCAATCTTAGTGTTATACATCTTGTTTCTTGAGTACCCTGTGATTAAAAAAACAAATATATGAACTTGTGTCATAACAAATAAGTATGTGTTACTTTTATCCACCTTACAAATAAATGTGAATCTTACCTTATCTTCTACCATTATATCATTAATTTCACTACAAAACCATAACCGGCTATGTCTGTGAGGCTCATCTGGGTGCAAGCGGCGAACAATGTTCTTACCCATTTCTTCTATATGGTCATGCATACTCAAGCACCCATCATTAGACACATTTATAAGAGATTTAAGCTCAAGAACTTTTAAACCATTTATAGCATGGAATCCGCAACTTTCAAGTGCTGTGATTGCCATTTCTTTCTTCCATCCTTTTAATAAGCATGCAACATCTAGGAATATTTCCTTGTAATCTTGTTCCAAACAATTATAGCTTAATTCCAATATTTCGAGAGTTTCCTTCAAAGGAATTGTTTTCAGTCTTTCTAATGCATCTATCCATTCAAGCTCATCCTTACCACGTAGAAATGAACCCAAAACTTTGATCGTTAAGGGAAGACCAGCAGCATAACAAACAACTTGGTTTGATAGCATTTCGTAACCCTGATTTGGAATCTCTTTCCCAAATGCATACCTATTGAAGAGGCAATTTGCTTCCTTAAATGATAACAGATTGACATCAAGAATCAAGTTCTTTGGCAATCCTTGTGCAATCAACACCTGCTCTTCTCTCGTCGTAATGATAATTCGACTTCCTGGCTTAAACCAATTAGGCTCACCAGCTAAGGCCTCTAATTGGTTTATATGGTCCACATCATCTAGAACAATAAGAACCTTTCTACCAGACAATATCTTTTTAAGGTCAGAAACACCTTTTACAATAATGTTAGGGTCATGTAATACATCTGAAAGTATTTGTTTTTGCAACGACTTCAAACCTGACGACGAGGAAAATTCCCTTACATTTTCCACAAAGCTTGAACCTTCGAACCTAATGGATATTTGATCATAAACAACTTTTGCTAGAGTTGTCTTCCCACCTCCTCCTATCCCCTTGATCCCTATCATTCGGATATCATCAGTATCATTGTCCAAAGATGAAACTACATCTTTTACCCGTTTCTTCATGCCTATTAATTTTTCATCAATACTCAAATGATCAAAACTTAACTCTAGTGAAATCTCTTTAACAATTTTTTCAATGAATTTGGCTTCATGTCTGCGTGTTAAAGAAAATTTAATTGGATCACTCAAATTTAAACAATTAATCTCATATCTATATATAGCACACAATCACATATGAACTTGTAATGTAACGAAATACTCATGTTTCATGTTCAATTTCTCAACAAGACTAAAGTTGAGTTATAATTTGACCATCAAAAATTAAGATACCATGGATGTCCTTTTTAAACATATATAAGCATAGAAATAGAATGAACGATTATAGCAGAGGTATTCAGATGAAATTGTTGGTTCAGGCCCCTTACAAACACTCACTCTAAATACACACAAACTCACGTATGTATATATGAAAGTAAATTTGCAGAAAAGAAAGCATAGTTTATTCAATGAACAAGGAGGCCTATATATAGCCATACATAAAACTAAAACGTGGGAACGTGCAACAATAATAATATATTAATATAACCTAAAGAAATAATTAATATTAATAATTAATACTTCCACTAAATGTACACCCACATATGCACTCACATAACTCGGTCAAACCTTAACAAACTTTCTTTATTATTCAACTTCGAACCTCCTACTTTTCTGGTCAACCAAGACCAAGTTAGTTAATCCATACCCATCACTGATGACCCGTATGCTAGACCCGTGACCCGCAAACTAAACTCGATTAATCCAACATATATAAGCATGAAATAGAATGAAAGATTATAGCAGAGGTATTCAGATGAAATAACGTACCCATCAAAGGTGTTCTTCAACTCCCACCCAGACAGATTGGCAACTTCTCTAAGCGCATCTCTCCATTTCCCAACAACTTCTTCTTCATTATGTTTGGCAAATGCTTCTCCAACCGCCCCGCTTTGTTTGCGTACTTCGGTGGGTTCCACATCATAGAAGACTGGGTAAGTGATGTAAGAGGATTGGAATGATGTTTATCATGATTAAATAGTTAACTTTAATGTGTTTAATGAGCTCATATATAAAGTATTGTGTTGAATAAGTTAACTACGATGATTTGGTGTTTTGAAGGTTAAAGGCGATGATTTTACGTGTTTTGAAGAATGTATATGGTTGATAAATGAAGATCATGATAGATGAGGTGATAGAGGATTCAATTACGAGAACATGGCCGCAAACGGGGAGGAAAACGGAGTTCGAACGAAGAAGTTACGAAGAAAACAAGAATCGGACAAAACTGATTGGCCATGACTTACGGCGGAAACATGACTTACGGTGCATCAGTTCAAAAAGAAACAAAATGGCCCTAACCTGACTTACGGCAGAAAGCTGACCTACGGTAGATGACGCGCTGAAATCACTTATAAGTCGCAAAAATTAGGGTTTAAGGAATACTTTTCATTCTAAGCCGCCCCCAAGGTTCCCGAACGACCCCAATCGATCTAGGAGGCTTCCGGAGGCGATTTCAAGGCTGAAGATCTCATTTTTATCATTCGGTTTGAATCTTTAATGTTAGATACCATGTCTACGTTCGATTTTGAGTTGTTTTTCGTTTCCATGTCCGGCTAATCCACCCGTGATCTTCTCCGGGTGGTAAGGTTTATACTATGACTTGTTCTTGATTGTTTTTTGTTAATCTTAATGTTTGAACACGGTGAATTAAACCGAGTAACATTATTAATCGTTTTGCGATTCTAAAATACGTGTTTTATCTTCAATTCAATTGTTCTGTTCTTGAATGTTTCAGATTTCTTTACATCTGTAAACGTCAATTGTGGATGGGATTGGGTAAAACAAACGTAGGGTATGATTCGGATAAGTGCGTAGACACAGTTTCATTCAATTCATTATCTTAAAACGAGTTAATTTGGTTATGTCTATGTGACCCGTTAAACTAAAAGAGCAAGCCTGAGTCATAAACCTGAACCCCGGAGAGGATTACTTCTCTCACCATTAGTTACAATCAATTTTCCTTTTTGATTTAAGTACTTTTTGCAATTTAATTAAGTTAAAAGTATTTTCAATAAACCTTTAGATTTTACGAGTTGAACCACACTTTCCACATATTCCCTGTGGATCGACCCGACTTACCCTAGCTATCTTAGGTGAGTTTGGACTGTTATAAATTGTTTTTGATTAGGCTTGACAAACCGATATCAAAATGGCGCCGTTGCCGGGGAATTAGTGCGCAAAGTGTTTTGTTTGATTCTTAGTTTAGTTTGTTTATTTTATTTACTTTCTTTTTCATTGTTACGCTAGGTGTGCTTGTTGTGTGCAGGTGACAGCTCCGTGCATGCATACCCGGTACGCAAGGAATAAGTCTCCATTAATTTTTGACCTAGAAGTTGAAAAGACCGCTCGAAGAAATCGAGCACAATCCCGTGCAAAAACCCAATCATCAAGTGCAGTCAAAGAGTACAAGATGGAGCACAACCCACCACCACCACTTAACCAAAATCCACCCAATGACCAACCGCCACATCCACCACTTGATCAACCTCCACCAAACCAACCAAATGATCCATTACCATACCCAAATGTGCAGCCACAAGCACAAAACCCAATTGGCCAGAATCCGCAACCTCAAAGACAAAATCCATATCCTCAAGCAAGGCAGAACCCATACCAACATGGACCTCCAAGACAGAATCTAAGACAACAAAGGGGGGGTAACAGGTTCGAGGAGGAAGAGGATAGATTTGACAGGCTGAGTATCCATACTTGGGATGATGACATAGATGGACGAAATGATGGGTATGAAGAGGAATATGCTGAAGATGAGGTGCAACACAATGAACCCAATAACAATCCAGGTCGGTATAGACAAAATGAACAACCAAGGCAGCAAAGGCAGAACCTGGGCCGAGGTCAAGGTCGAAGGCAAGAGTTCCCTCGGGCAAATCCAAACCCCGGGCTTCAACCACACCAAGCTATAGTTCAAGGGGTTGATAGCCATTTTCGCCCCACCATAGCTGGAGCTGCATCACCCATAGTCAGGCCGCAAGTGAGAGGGAGGTCATTTGAGATTAGATCCAACAGTTTGGCTATTCTTCCAGAGTTTCATGGAGTATCCAAAGAAGAACCTTATCTGCACCTTAATGAGTTCAGTGCCATCTGCGAGACCATCGGGGCACAAGGTTTCACACCAGAGGAAGTGATGTTAGTTCTATTCCAGTTTACATTGAAAGGAAATGCGAAGAAATGGTTCCATTCACTACCTGCTTCCAGCATTTACACTTGGGAGCAAATGCAGCAGGCATTCTTAGAAGAATACTATACACCACAGAAAACAAGTGAGGCCAGGACTGCCATTCGTACCTTTAGTCAGCAACCAGATGAGCCATTTCATGAGGCTTGGACAAGGTTCAAGGAGTTATTGAGAACCTGTCCACATCATGACATTCCCCATTGGGAGTTGATTTCTTCCTTTTATGATGGGTTATCTGCTGAAGATGTGCGAGATGTGAATTCAACAAGTGCAGGAACTTTCATGACTAATACTGAGGATGATGACTGGGAGCTACTGGAACGGATGAGTATACACTCAAAAAGACAAGCTCAATCTCGTAGGAGATCAAGGAATGTGGTTGATGATGTGGATAGAAGAGCTTCAAGGTTGGGTCAGTCAGCAGGTAAGGCTACAATAAAGGCTACAAGTTCTTTTGTTATATGTCAAGGATGTGGTGAAGCTGGACACACGGCGAGAGATTGTCCAGAGTTTGATGAAGGGTTGGAAGAAGTGAATTATGTTCAAGGTGATAGGCGACCATACAACAACAACACCAATAATAACACTTATCACCCTGGTTTGAGTAATCACCCAAACCTCAGATATGGTAATCCAGATAACCAATTGAACCTAAACTTTCAAGGTAATTCACATCAGCAATATCAAAACATGTCAATAGGTCAAAGTGGTCAATACAATCAGGGGAATTATAACAGGGGTGGTCAGAGGAACTACCAGAATAATCAAGACCAGGGTGGATCGGGAGGAATTGCAGAGCCGTCAAATAAGGAACTTCTGGAATTTATGAAGGAGATGAAGAAATCTAATGAAGTGAGAGACAAGAGTGTTGAGGCTTTATCCAAGCAAGTTGGTCAACTAGCAGAAGAAGTGGCAGCTCTTAGGAAAGATCCAGGGAAGCTACCAAGTGATACGATCATGAATCCACAACATCAAGGGACAAACATAAAGAACATGAAAAATGTCCACATTAATTCGGTTGGTATCCTTCCTAATTCTGAAATTTTCACTAACGACTTTAATTCTTTTTCAAATCAAGTTGCAGGTAAGGAAAATGAAGTCGATACAGCAAAAGAGAATGACCCAGGAGAACCTGTCATTCCAATCAAAGTGGGAAAGTTCAAGATAAAAAGGGCCCTCTTGGATTATGGGGCAAGTGTTAGTATCTTGCCTGGTGCGTTATATGATCAATATGAGTTTGGCCCTTTACAGGAGGTTGACACCACCATGGTGTTAGCTGACTTGACTTGCAAACGTCCTCGGGGGATGGTAAAAGATGTGATGATCAAGTTGGGAGATTTCCACTACCCGGTGGACTTTATGGTGCTTGACTATGCACCAGTGAGAACAAACGAGCAACAAAAAGTTATTTTAGGTCGACCATTTTTGGCAACTGCCAATGCTCAAATCGACTGTCGGGATGGAACAATTGATATGACATGTGAAACCTGTAAGTTACGTTTTGATGTGTTTTCCAAATCAATCACTTATTTTGTTAATGACAAACTTTTTGATGCAAATGTGACTAACGTGTGTGTTCCTCCCTACATCTCACATGTAAACGAGTACATAACTTTTAAGAATGGTTTTAAGTATGATAGGGCTAAGCAGGTATATTTGAAAGAGTTTGTAGATTCAAAAGAAAATAAAGAGCCGGTGATAAAGATGGAAATAAAGCATGAGAAGCCAAAATGGAAGAAAAAAGTTAGTGATCCACTTGATCCTAAGAATGCTCAAGTTGATACAACGATGTTCGGTCCATGTTTTGATGACATTAGGAACCCACTAGATCAACAAAAGCAAACAGTTATAGAACTCTCAGAAGGCAAGCACCACTTTCGACCACCATGAGTGGTGACAGGTACGGTCTGGCTGAAGACCTAAAACTTAGCGCTACTTGGGAGGCAACCCGAGATATTGGTAATTTTTAATGTTTTTAGTTGTTTTGAACTTTGTGGGTGTGTTCACTAGAAACCCTCACGAGACTTCACTCGTCCACTCGGGCCTATCGAGAGGTTTAAAAGGCTTGTTGCATATGCTAAATGCAACCGTGATTCCTACGAAAGTGAGTTTTATTATTTTTTAGTTTTTGTTTTGTTTTTTTAGTTTTAGATAGCCAATGCAAACATGCAAGTGTGGGGAAGCACGTGGAATTTTAGAAGCATATTTGATGAGGTGCTTGGCAGGTTTACCCACAGTCTCCATATAATAATATTGAAGCACTATCAAATCATCTGCCATCAGGTCCATGTGAACTTTCTTTGACTTTATTTGCTATTTTGTTTTGCACTTGACAAAGTGTTTGGGCTGGTAAAGATCACAAGAAGTCATGTTAAATTTGAAACAACCATACATTGGGGACAATGTATCCCAAGTGTGGGGATGGGGGAAGCATCAATAGACACATTTTGGAGAAATGGAAATTTGGACAAATTTTAAAATTTTTAACATTTTTCTCTTAAAATACTAATCATTGGTTAAGGTTCTTAGTCATGGTTGATTCTCTAAATGTTTAAACCCGGTGGGTTTGTGGAAGTTGGAAAAGAAATGCCCAACTAGGGATGACAAACTTTGGGTGTAGTAAACTTGCATGTGTCATGTCGGTAACCCAATTCTACCGTTTCCATATGTGAGAAGCTTATTCTTTGATATTGTTATACCTAATTGCTTGTGGAGAGTGCAATAGTGCCTACTTAGTGGTAGAACTTGTGGGACGAGTGCATCTTGAGATTCGAGACCGAGATTCACATCGAAGTGATTGAGGCATAGGATCAACCGTAGAATAACCCCATAGGACCCACCCATCCGACATCTATTCACTAGTAGCCAAGTTTGAGCCTTTTCCCCATTCATTTGTTTAAACTAAATTTTTTAACCCATTAGCCATTTGTTTAGCCTATTCATTTGTTTACCCGTGTGATGGAACTTGAGTTAATTAGTGGTAATAGTGTTAAGTTTGATTTGATATCATGTTTTGAAGTTGCAGTTGGGGATAGCTAAGTTGAGTGCACTCCATTGTATTTTGTTAATTTAGGTTCATTAGTACAAAAAAAGAAAAAAAAAAGAAAAGAAAGTTGTTGAAATAGTTAAGTTTGAAAGACTGAATTATTAGACAAGAAAAAAAAAGATTGTGCTTTGAAATAAGTTGTAGTTGAAGTATTCGAAGTAGTTTTGTTTAGTGTTGAATAAAGTAGTTAACTCAAGCATCCCATCACCCTAGTCACTATAGCCCAAATTACTCCTACCCAAACCTCAGCCTAATATTACAACCTTTGAAAAGCCCTCATGATTGGTGTGATATCTTGTGTTAGTGGGTGGAGAGGTGATTGTCTTACAAGCCTATGCTCACTAGTTTGCATTATTGTTGAGTGTTCATAAATTACCGGCACATCTTCTGTCGGGTTCAGAAATCAAACTGAGTGGAGAGTCTCACTGTGAGGGGTGTGCCATGTGCAAGGGAGCCACTTAGAGTTTGGTACCTCTAGTTAGGAAATTCTTCGGGTTAGAGGTTGTGTGGTTGTAAATGGAGTCATGATTATCAAGTTTAGGAATTGAGTATGACTTTGAACCTTGGGTGATGGTTAGTATTTGTGTGTCTTATTTGAAAAAGAAAAAAAAATTTAACCCGAATTATTGACTTTTAAAAGCAACCTCGCTTGAGGGCAAGCGAGAAACAAGTGTGGGGATGTGATGTAAGAGGATTGGAACGATGTTTATCATGATTAAATAGTTAACTTTAATGTGTTTAATGAGCTCATATATAAAGTATTGTGTTGAATAAGTTAACTACGATGATTTGGTGTTTTGAAGGTTAAAGGCGATGATTTTACGTGTTTTGAAGAATGTATATGGTTGATAAATGAAGATCATGATAGATGAGGTGATAGAGGATTCAATTACGAGAACATGGCCGCAAACGGGGAGGAAAACGGAGTTCGAACGAAGAAGTTACGAAGAAAACAAGAATCGGACAAAACTGATTGGCCATGACTTACGGCGGAAACATGACTTACGGTGCATCAGTTCAAAAAGAAACAAAATGGCCCTAACCTGACTTACGGCAGAAAGCTGACCTACGGTAGATGACGCGCTGAAATCACTTATAAGTCGCAAAAATTAGGGTTTAAGGAATACTTTTCATTCTAAGCCGCCCCCAAGGTTCCCGAACGACCCCAATCGATCTAGGAGGCTTCCGGAGGCGATTTCAAGGCTGAAGATCTCATTTTTATCATTCGGTTTGAATCTTTAATGTTAGATACCATGTCTACGTTCGATTTTGAGTTGTTTTTCGTTTCCATGTCCGGCTAATCCACCCGTGATCTTCTCCGGGTGGTAAGGTTTATACTATGACTTGTTCTTGATTGTTTTTTGTTAATCTTAATGTTTGAACACGGTGAATTAAACCGA
The DNA here is from genome assembly GCA_025215565.1 of Flaveria ramosissima. Lineage (NCBI taxonomy): Eukaryota > Viridiplantae > Streptophyta > Magnoliopsida > Asterales > Asteraceae > Flaveria > Flaveria ramosissima. The sequence goes on from CM046036.1 coordinate 7,886,051, forward strand.
GTAACATTATTAATCGTTTTGCGATTCTAAAATACGTGTTTTATCTTCAATTCAATTGTTCTGTTCTTGAATGTTTCAGATTTCTTTACATCTGTAAACGTCAATTGTGGATGGGATTGGGTAAAACAAACGTAGGGTATGATTCGGATAAGTGCGTAGACACAGTTTCATTCAATTCATTATCTTAAAACGAGTTAATTTGGTTATGTCTATGTGACCCGTTAAACTAAAAGAGCAAGCCTGAGTCATAAACCTGAACCCCGGAGAGGATTACTTCTCTCACCATTAGTTACAATCAATTTTCCTTTTTGATTTAAGTACTTTTTGCAATTTAATTAAGTTAAAAGTATTTTCAATAAACCTTTAGATTTTACGAGTTGAACCACACTTTCCACATATTCCCTGTGGATCGACCCGACTTACCCTAGCTATCTTAGGTGAGTTTGGACTGTTATAAATTGTTTTTGATTAGGCTTGACAAACTGATATCAGTAAGCAGTGTGCTCGTTCGTCTTTTGGCACTCCATAATCTTGACAAGCTCGTCTAAGCACCATGAGGAAGATGCATAGTTCTTTGAGAAAACAATAATGTATAATTTAGAGTCTTTAATGGATATGATAAGCTCATCATTGATCCTTTTCCCTTTCTTGATTTCTTCATCATCTTTGTAGGTGTAGATGCCTCTCTGCTTAAGGGCATGATAGAGATGATCAACAAAGTTCTTACGGGTGTCTTCACCCCTGAAACTTAAAAAGACATCATACTTGAAGCTCTTTTGAATGGATGAAGCTGAAGCAGATGCCATTGAATGTATGCTTAATGTAGAAAAACAAGGAAGAGTTGATATCAAGAAGACCAATGTGTCAACTAATTTGAAAGAATAATGGTGGAATTAGTGGAAAATGTAGCTTAAGCCTCATTGTTTGGTGATAAGATTCGTAATTAAAAAATATTTACACTTCATGCAACAGAAAATTATATACTAAAACACCTTTTGTAAAGATAGTGTGAACATCTAAAGGAGGCCTAATAGCTTTTCTTTCCGTTGATTCCATATTCTTTTCACACATAAAAAGACCACTACCATATTTACTTTTAAGAAAAAATTAAAAATAATTAATATGGAAATGTTCAAATAGAAAGTTTTATAAAACTAAAAAGTGTAAAAGATTAAGATGCAGACACATGTTATTATTATTAAAAATGGGTGCAAAATTGATAATGTTCTTCCCTTCTCAAGTTTCATCTTTTTTTAAACATACATAACTTTTACATATGATATTATTTAAAAAAAATTACACTATAAGAACGAGCATTTTTTACTCTTTAAAACTCTTATATAGTGTTGATATAAAAATCAAAAGTTTTTTTTAACTTATTGTGTAATTTTGTCAGACCATTATATAATATTCTAAATTGATGAGAATTACATGATTATATGATAATAAATACACAATAAATTTGAAACATAAAAAGTTTACAGTTCTTATTATTGTGCTATTCGAAAATCATTATTTTAAAAAACACAATGTACAACACAATTGTCAACATTAAATACAATGGGTAACACAATAACCGGCACTAGACTCGATGATTAGCAATCGACACGATGAGCTGCTTGACGAGTATTACACAATGACATGATTAGGATCATATAATGAACTGAAAAACGTAAAAAAAATTATATTTTTGGCATTGTGCTATTTGAAAGTTATCAATTTAAAAAACACATTATATAACACAATAGTCAATGCAACATTAAACACAATGGGTAACACAATTATCAACGCTAGACTCGATAATTAACAATAGACATAATGAGTTGTTTGATGAGTATCACATAATGACCAGATTAAAATTACACAATTGACTGAAAAAACATAAAAAATTACATTTTCAGCATTGTGTTAGTCGAAAATCACAATTTTTAAAAAACACAATGGTTAATATTAGACATGGTAAAATAATGACTAGCACTAAACTTAATGATTAGCAATATATACAATGAACTACTTGATAAGGATTACATAATAACTTATAAGAATTACACAATAAACTGAAAAACATAAAAAATCATATTTTTAGCATTGTGTTATTTGAAAATCTAACACAATAAATAACAAAATCGTCAACATTAGCCACAATGATCTGATTAATATTACACAATGACTGATATTTCATAATTAGGTGAAACAACATAAAAAAATTCTTTTTTTATGTATCAAAATTATAAGCGTTTTAAAGATTAAAAAAATTGTCTTTATGGTTTATTTTTTAAAATATAATAATGTATGTAAGAGTTACAAGCATTTAAAAAAAGGTTGAACTTGAAAATATGGTTATGAATAAAATACACTTAGCGTATCATTTAAAAATTTGATTATTTACCATTATGTTTTTTATCGGATATTCTTAGCCCTTAAATCTAAGATTTAATGGATCATTCTCACACTCTCAAGTTTATGCTCCCTTTTTACAATAACCCCACCCTAATAAATATTACATAACTAATCATAGAATGGCACAAATTATTAAAAGATTTAACACAAACATTCTTGAAAACATTATTTGATTTGAAATTAGTTAATTATATCATCTATACTGTTAATCTATATTAGTAAATCAAAATATCTATAAGCCACATTTCATATTTTTACACTATCCACCTATGCTCCACCTAGGATTTGTACACGTGTCGCTTTTAGAATAAAAGTTACTATTTAATGACACAATAAATGTTATGATTCTTTATATACTTTCTAAATTATAAAAAATATTTTTTATATATTAAAACATATCTTTTATTTTAAAAACATAATTTTTTTAAAACCAAAAGGTTATGAAATATGAAGTTTTTTAATACAAAGAACTTTAAGAAAGAATTGTTAAAAAATAATTAAAAAAAACTGGAGTATTAAAAATAAAATTTTAAAGTAAACATTTTTTAAAGATGAAAGTTTGAAAAAATATAGCTATATTTTATTACCTAAAGTAGTTAATTATAAGTGATTTTTATTATATTTTATCTAAAAAATTATTGTATAATATCTTAATATTAATAAATAACTATTAATTTAATATTTTCATTCAACCCGAGTAATACATGAGTTTCTAAACTAGTATTAAAATAACTCAGAATCTATACATATTAATAAAAGACTAACTTGTGTGTCACGTGATTTTTTTATTAAGGTATTCACCTAGGATTTGTTTACGTGTTATCACCACAATAAACATATTAATTTAAACAAAAACCAATTAAGTTAAACTTTTCAAACTTAATTTGTACAAAAATTTACATAACTGAAGTAATGTTATTACATGAAAATACTTCTATAATAATTATTAACCGATATTTTAAAGTTTAAGGCATTAATTATAAATCACACGTGTTTTATATACATTTTGTTGAGCTCTAACACTAAATACATGAACCACAAAAACGTAAAATGAAATCGAGTTTGATATATCTTACTTAAATAGTTTATTTCGTAAGCACAACTTAAGTAATGATTATATATACATATTAAATTTTTTGGTTGGTTTGTGCAGGAAACCTCTACGGTTTTATGGTTTGGCCACCTAAGGAGTTGCTTGATAATTTTTGAATAATTAAATGCTGAAAGTCTGAAACAATAAGAGATGTTGAACCATTAAGGTGGTGTTTGATTTTTACCAAAACTTCTTCTCCACCTTTTCATCTGTGCGCACGCAGACGCGGGAAGAGGTTTTGAGTGCGCAGAGTGTTTGTTTTTTTAGAAGAAGTTTCATTAAAAAAACGTCTGTAGGAGGTCTGCATGGAGAAGATGTGGACCTATGTCTTCTGAGATCTTCTAACCTCTTCTCACCTCCCCCACCTCCCCCATCGGCCGCCCCACCTCCCCCCACCGACCGAACCATCGCCGCCCCACCACCCCCACCTGCCGGAGCATCGCCGCCCCACCTCCCCCCACCGGCCGGACCATCGATGCGCCCTCCCTCCACCTGCCCTCGCCTCCCCTCCTCGTTTCGTACGTCGTAACGGGTGCTGGGACCTAGGTCCGATTTCCTTTACATTGGGTGGGTGCGACCGTGTGAGCCCATGAGCTGTTGTACGACTTTCACACCCTCATTTTTCAGCCCCCATTTTTCAGCCCCCATTTTTCAGCCCCCACCCCCATTTTTCAGCCCCCCATCTCTCACACACCGTACACACCTTCATCTTTCACTCTACTTCCACACAACTTTCATCTTCTTAGGTGACTATCTGTGATTGTAAGTACTCGAATAAATATGCTACCTTACTTTTTTTACCATTCTACAGATGTTAAAAACAAACAGTCTTTTTTTTGCAGACTGCAGAAGTTTGGTCCACCTCTTCTGCTACAGATGTCTGCAGATGTGGTCCGCAGACTGCAGACGTTTTCCTGCAGAAAAAACAAACAACATCTAAGTGTTGAACCATTAAAAGGTCTGAACCATTAAGAGTTAGTATATCGCTTAAATGTTCAAAGGCAAATGTCTAATCAATTCAGATAAGAGGTCTTAGCCATTTAACATTAGACCTTTTAACTATTCAACATTAGCATAATGATTAACCATTCAGAGACAAATGTATGAACCATTCAGACATTCTCTCGTGAAACAAATAGTCTAAATCATTAAGTGCTAAACCATTCAGACATCTGAACTATTAAAAGACTGATTCAGATGTTGCCAAACAACCGTTTGATAAGTCGCAAAACAACATGGATTTTGGTGTACTCCTTTTATTGCATATGGAACTGCTACTTGATGCGTTATCATTGCAGGCTGCTAGGTAAGAGAGATCAGACTATCAGAGTGGTAACAACCTTTTCTAATTCTTCTATAGTATGTTTATCTATCATCAACGTACAACTTTTCCTTTTTTTCTTTCATCAAACGCATCTGGATAAACAATCAAGCTTAGAGGCTTCTACACCCCCACATTGCGAGATGAAGATGACGAACGTGGCGCAGTGCTGTGGTGGCAGTGGTGACGGAAGAGAGTTCAATTCCCCCGTTGCTCTCCACCGAAATTCTTTCTAGACCCCCGGAAAGTGAAAACGGTGGAAGATAAAGATCAAATTACAAATTTAGGATGGCAAGTTTTGAGTTTTCGCTTATCTTTTTCATTTTTTTTGCTTAAGATTATTTGTGTGATTTATGGTTATTGTCGTATGCAGTGATTGAAGAAGACAAAGAAGAAGCCTTTGGTGAAGATCAAAGAAGGGTGGTCATAATGTTTTGCTCAAAGGGTTATATTGATTGTGTTTTTAGTGTAGTCTGTTGTTTATAATTAGTTTAATCATGTTAGTAAATATGGTGGGATTTTATTTATGGATTCATCTTTTAGTTGAAAGATTTGAGCAAGTTGAAAGATTTGAGCAATTGATGTTGTCTGAGATCCATCTTTTAGTTATAAGGGTTCAGCCATTTTTCCACATCAAAAGTTTGTTTCTTAATCTGTATGCTTACAAAATCAATGTGAAACTTTGTTAAATGATCTTTAAAGATGGAGAATGTTTAAAGAATTTAGAGTTTAGGACTTCAAGTATTTACATGTGGGTCGGCTAGGTGGTTTGTTTCTTTTCTCCGATTTAACCATTGAACCATTGTGTTTATAGGTGGGTCTGCTAGGTCTCCTGTTGTTGGCAGGGCCGGCTCTATAGTGTAAATTGTGACGCATTGGGCTTGGGGCTCACATTTTATATAAAAAAAGTTATAGGTTTTGGTATTATATGAGCCAATGAAATTTTGAAGCGGGAATAACACTTATAGTTGAGTCCAGATGAAATTTTTGATGATCGGCTAGCCCTTTTTGCCTCTTTTTTTTTTTTAAAAATCAACTATTAGTAACTAAAGGTTAGTATATGAAATTTTCTTTGATTTATTGCTTTTGTTTAATGAAATTGGATTAAGTTGCTTATGTTTAGATTACGCTTTTGAAAAAGACCTTAGTTTTTTAGTTTGATTGGGGACCCATAAAACGTTAAGCCGGCCCTGGTTGTGGGTAATGAATTCAGGAAATAATTCTCTACTTCTATTTCACCACTAAACTGTCACGTTTTGAAGTAGGTCAACAACTTCAAGCAACCTCATTCACTTAGGGGTTTCTTATAGTTCTTTGCGTGTGCGGCTTTTGCTTTTGTTTGTTTTTGTTCTCTCTGATTTAATACGCCTTTTTGTTTCACTTTGAACTGTGAAAAGTTCTCAAACTTTGTTAGTCTACAGTAATTTTGTTTAAGACATAACTCATGAGTGATCATTCCATTTATGTTTTGTTAGTTTTAAGTTTTGTTTTGCTTGGCCTAATTTGGTCGCTAATCATGTTGTGTGTTGTATTGAATCTGTATGCCTTCCTTGTGTAACTACTTATGTGTGGTTTCAAAAATTATTTTTATCTAACCTTTTAATTATTAATCATACTGTGATATATGTGAATTTGCTCGTAACTGGACCATGGTTACTTAGTTGATAAATCATCGTTGATATATGTTACAAATCTAAACCCATCACATGCGAAACATCTTCCGTGTTATTAACTCTGTCCGTGGCAACGCGCGGGATATGTTACTATTTTCATAATTATCACTAACCGGAAAGGGTAATGAGAACACATCATTTTGGATGTAGTAATCATAACACGAACATATCGATCATTATTAAAAAGTTATACTCAGTGTGACCATTATACACATATATATAAATTCAATTGTGATGACAAGTATACATATGGATTAATAACATCAAGTGGGAATAATAAGCGTGCATTTTAAATAAATGATAAGAAATTATTATTAATATTGATACTATTATTTTGACAAACGAACACCAAATTATTTTGATAGTTAATGCCTACTATTATTACTTTTCATTTTCATACTATGGTTTAATATAATAATAACGTATTAATTTATAGGATAATGTTTACACAAGCAAGCATATGTGTAGGCGTACATTTATATGTAAACAAACCAATCAAATGCTTCTTTACAGGTATATAAAATATTTATTGTATTTGCATGTTTATTTGAATTTTGCCCTCAAGAGAGAAATTTGATATCTTTTTGCTGCAGGGTTTAATGATCAGTTGATGATCAAGATACTAGCGAGCAATTGTTTCGTGCATCATGTATTTAAAATTTTTAATGATTCTTGCATCAGTAGTGAACTTATTTTCTAGTTAGATTTTATGATTTATTGTGTAAACTTTAAAACAACAACAACTAGGTGAAGTCAAATATTTTTTTACTTGTTTTTGTTTTTCTCATTCTCATGTTTCTTTAATCTTTTAAGTTGTTAAGATGAGAAATATTATATTTTGCAAGGAAGGTTGCGAAACAAATAGAAGTGCTGTAACTGGTACAATTTTCAAATTGAGAAGATATTGATGTAATTTACATTATCCATTTTTAAAATTGCATTAGTTGTACATTGGTTTGTGAAAACATTTTGACCTTTGTAAATTTGTAAATACTTGTACTACATTTTCTATTTGAACATTTATAAATATAAGTTTATGTGATCTATCTATAAATATATGTTTTTTTGTTTGGTTTTTAAATTAAAAAAAATACAAAACAATAAATAGAAAACAAGAATATATAGACAATGAATAGAAAAAAAACAATATAAAAGAGAGTAAAAGATCGTTTTACATATTATTCTTGAAACGATGCAAAAGCGAATTGAAAAAGATAAAAATAAAAAAGAAAAATAAAAAAAGAAAAAAGAAAAAGAGAAAAACATAAAAAACGCTGTAAAATGTATATTGAGCAATAGAAACTTATTAAAAATTCAATTTAAAAAAGATTATTCTCTTCACTAAACGTTATATATACTATGTATAATCGCTGTAAAAGACTATTTTCATGTACTAGTGTAATATTTTGATATTTAATTCCTACTATTATTACTTTTCATTTTCAACTATGATTTATATAATAATAACTTATTAATTTATAGATAATGTTTACACAAGCAAGCATATATATATATATATATATATATATATATATATATATATATATATATATATATATATATATATATATATATATATATATATATATATATATATATATATATATATATATATATATATATATATATATATATATGTGTGTGTGTGTGTGTGTGTGTGTGTGTGTAGGCGTACACTTATATGTAGACAAACCAACCAAATACTTTTTTTAAATACATGTATACACATGCGTATGTTTATATGCTCATCATATATAAAACAGATACATTATCCGAGACTTAAATTAGTAATTAATTACCAAACTAAATTCAAAAATTCACTTATTAAGTTTATACGAAGACTTAGCCGTCATCACAAAAACTTATAGACTCGTATGTATGTATACTTATATACATGGATGTCTAATGTCTGGTATGCATAAACCTAAATAACTATACAAGTATTATTTAACAACATGCCTCGTAACTATAATATGAAACGACCATCTCTCATAAATTATATAATATATTACTCCCGGTCTATCTAATTAACTAACTGTCTTCTAAAGTAGGTAGTTACTCCAATCACGGAGCAGTTACCAGCAGTTATCTGTTTCGGGTTTTTCCGTCCACTGCTACATAAAGACGTCTCTCTTTTTTATTTCACCCACAATTTTACAGAGAATGATCGAGCAATTACTGGACGTGACTCCTTCTTCCTGCTTTCTCTTCTGCTGTTAAATTGAACTATGAGAATGTGTTCTTCGAGGTAAGCCTATTAATCCCCGATTTCGTAATTCGAATATTGCATTTCCATTTTACAATCGTTGACGAGCATCTATGCTTGCGTCTTGATGTGGGTTCGATTTGAATCTTATAGACATCACACATTCTCTCGTGGGTATGGAAGTAGCTTGGTTGTTTATAATAACATGTTCAGTTTCTTTACAGGTTCCAATCACGTTTGTTGTTATTATTGTTTCAGTTTCTTGCTAATTTGTTTTGATCCTTTTAATTCTTAGGCTTCCAGACGTATCATTTAGCAATGGTTCCAGTTTCTTGAAATTTAACAAAAGTATAGAGAATAGTGACAATTTACGAAAGCTTGGTGAGATATATTGGTGATTTCTGTTATGATCGCAAGTTGGTTCCAAACACAAGTTCAATTGATGAAGTCACAGCTTCAAAAGAGTAAGGATCTTTTAGAGGGAAAAAAAGAAAAAAATTGGTTTTTACCTATCGCGACGACATGTCGTCGCCATAGCTATTTCATAAAAGGCGGGCTTATTTGCCTCCAATTTATTTAGAGGGAATCAAAACGGTGATTCCAACTTCTTGATGTTTGCTTCAATCCATAGATTGATTTCTTTAACTTGCATACTTTGTTAGGATGTTTTGGATCGACAAAACCTTCGGATAGGTAAAACTATATTTTTGTGTTATCTAAAATAAATCAAAATTAAAATAAAATTACCTATAGCGACTAACTGTGGCGACGACTTTCATGTCGTCGCGATAGGATTCACCCTAAGGCGACAAAAGGTCGTCGCTATAGCTCTCCAGTAGCCAAAAATCAAATCGCGCCTATGGCGACGACATGTCGTCGCCATAGGGTGACCTATAGCGACGATATGTCGTCGCGATAGGGTGACCTATAGAGACGATATGTCGTCGCGATAGAGTGACCTATAGCGACGAAACCATGTCGTCGCCATAGGTCTAGTCGCAATAGGGTCAAATTCTTGTAGTGTTACCCTAAAATAAGCTACATAAAACTGGGTGTATACAACTTCTGAGATAAGTGTATATGTGTTAGACTGGATAATAATACACATGCCTAAAAATATACCAAACTAAATGCCTAATCCCTTCAACTCTTCACACATGCCCTGGGCATATTTTGATGCATATCAATCATTTCTCTAATATTTATTCTAACCAGATTCCTGTCTACTTACTCTTCTGTGCAGAGTTTATCCAAAGTAGCAAGAGGAATTGAGCCATTCCCAAATCATAACAACAATATTAACTTTTCTGCAATTGTGTTCGATTTTAATGTTGACAAGCTTAAACTCTTCCGTCTTATCTTTATGACATGCAACCTGAAGGTAAATATTCATGTGGGAAATTGATAAGTTTGTTCTATGCAAGTATCTTTTAGAATTCAACCAATTTCCAATGTTAAATGTTTGCAGCTTTATACGATTGTTTATCCTCGATTTAAATCCAATTTCGTAAATTTTTACATGCTTTTTGTTACTTAATCTATATGACTGGATCATGGGAGTCCTGAATTGTGGTTGTGTACAAGTTTTGTTAATCATCCGGACATCTCTAACAACTTCTTGATCAATAATACCAACAGCAACCATATTGATCCTTTATGTTGTTTCTTACATGTAGGTTACTTCCCGGTTAGTTTTATGAATTATGCAATTTAATGAGTTTTGTTTTGGAGAAGGAGAATTATTGTTTTATATTAGGCTTTTAAAGCATGAAGCCATTTTCTATAAGAGCATTATTCGATTATATAAATATGAATAAGATTCATTTATGTTTAAGAACTTGACTTTGAGTGGTTGCATATATTAAATCACTAGGTTAGTCCCCGTATGTTATACGGATTAAATAAATAAAATATGATTATAATTACGTATAAATAGCTACATTAAATAAACAAACAATGATGCGCTTTTCTTAAACTTTTGTTTTATAAAATAACTATGATTTTTAAATATTTTATTTTAAGAAAAATGAATTAAAAAATAGGTTGTTGTATTCTGTATTTTATAAAACTATTGTTTATGAAAAGTGAGCTTTTAATAGAAATATAGGTTTTAATTTATTAATTTATATATTTTTTAATTTAAAAATAGTATGAGTAATATTATTAGTATTCAATATTATTATTAATTATATAGAAAAATTAGAAAATTAGTATGATGAGTTTTACAATCGTGTCAGGTTTATTTTAGTTTTTTTAGATAGATAGATCGATCGATAGGCTAAAACCTATTTATTAAATGGATTATAACTTGTAATAAACACGAATAGTTACAGTATAATATTTTAATATAAAATATAATTAAAATTATATATAAGTAATAGTTAGAGAAATAAAATAATTATACCATTGTAAACCCTTTTATCTAAATAGTTTATTTTTAAACATTTGTTTTAAAACTTTTTATAAAAAATATTTTTTATATAAATTTAGTTTTTTAAAACTCTCGTTTGTAATTATTCTGGTTTGTAATTATTCTAGTTGTTTTAATAAGACTATTTTTTTAAAAAATTACCTTTTTATAATTTTTTAAAACACAACAATTTAAAATATTTTGTTTAAAAAGGTTACTATTTTAGAAAATTTCATATTATATAAATTTTTTGTTGCTTTACTATTTTGGTTTTAATCAAAAGATGTGATTTTTTTAATTTCCCTAGTAAATCTATTTTAAAAAAGATAGTTTGATTTAAAAAAAATCTAGATAAGAAAGAAAAATGTAGCAATTAATAAAATTTATTTTTAATAAGAGGGAGAAATTTGTATGAGTGTTTCCCTTTTGGAGGGAAAATTAATATGTAGATGTCTAGAAGAAGGATAAGTGAGAAAAACATGGGTTAAGAAATAATAAGTGACAAAAAAAATCTTGTTTTATTAGATGCTATAGATTGGCAATGGTTTGGTGGCACAAAGAATTTAGTTCTTAAACAATGACGAGTGCAACACAATGAACTATAAAAATACACAATGATGAGTACGAATCATATATGCCAAACATTGTTTCTATATTGTGTAATTAAAAAAATAATACCATATAAAAATTATGAACATTTTAAAAAAGTAAAAGAACTTGTAAAAAAGTCAGGAAAAATGGATATGACTAAAATATTTATTTACCAAACTTTTTCCTTGTAAATTAATCTCAATAACTGGCTAAGAATATTAATGGTTAAGATTGTTTATTGCATTTTTTCAATTATAAACACTTTTTATTTGAATCTTTACCTATACATTTTATAATGTTTTAACAGATGTTCATAGTATAGACATAAATAGATGTTATAATTATTTACCGTATTTAGAAACACCAACACAAAAATACAAGTATATTTTTGGTTTGGTTTATTTTCAATGAACTGAATTAAAGGTTATATTAGCCGGCCCACATAACCTGATTTAAACATGTTATGATCATCAACTTGAGTTATATATAAACATGTTATCCAGTCTTTATATATAACTAGGTTAGTACCCCGTGTATTACACGAGTTGAATAAATAAAATATTAAATACTTATTAATAAAAATTAATGAATTATAAAACGATCTTTTGATATAAGATATAATTGAAATTACGTGCAAGTGATAAAAGGCCGATATCATTTTTTAAACTTTTGTTTAATTTTTTTTGTTTTTTCAAAAAAACTTGCTTTTTAAACAAATTGTTTCAAAACAAACTGTTTTAAAAAAAACCAATTTTAATAATTTATTTACTATAACTTTGAAATTTAATTATTTTTGTTTCATAAGAATTGTATGAACTAAATTATAGGAAATTAATAGTATGAAATTGCATGGTATGCATTTAGTTAATAATTACATACGATGTTCTTTTATTAAAAGATTTGCACACATATTGTCCTTTACACTAACTATCATCTAAATATAAAGTTAACTTGGTTATATGCCCCCTCACATGTGAGTATTTTTATCATTTTTTTCACGTCTAATATATTAAAAAAATTATCAAAAATAAAAATTTTAAATGAAAAATATAATATTAAAAGATATCAGACCGTTAGGTAAGTCGGTGAAACCAATCACTCTTGGTGTGTATTCATTCGACTAATCTTCAAAACTTTTAATGACAACAACCTCCAATAACATTTACTAAAGTAAGAAGTCTAAGTCACAAATCATTTAGAAGGTCGGGAAATCAACAATAAACACAAAAAAATACACGTAAATACTTTATAAACTACTCACTCCAACAAATAATGAAAAATCAATAAGGAAACAAATTTTGAGATTACCTATGATTCTTTGAATTGCTTATATAATTGCAAAAGCAAAAAAATAAACTATGAGTCGCTCGTTAATCACACAACAACATAAGTTAGAAATTCAAAGAGAAACGAAATATACAAATTTTAATTTTACCATCGTTGTTTGTTCGAGTTCAAGGGGTTTCAATGGCGTGTGAGATGTTGTAGGTGGTGAATATGATCGTATTGCGCTATCAAATAGAGGGGGAGTGATGGATTTAATGGTATTGAACTTAAAAGTAACGCGGGTTCACTGACTTACCCAACGGTACGATATCTTTTAATTTTATTTTTCAAATAAAATAATTAAATTTTTTATTTGTTTAATATATTAGATGTGAAAATAAAATGACAAAAATACACCTCATATGAGAGATAAATAACTGAATTAACTGTACATTTAATTAAAAATTAGTGTAAAGGACAATATGTGTGCATATATTTTTAAAAAAAGGACATTGTATGTAATTATTAAAACTAAATGACATACCATGTAATTTCGTGTATTAATAACGGACACAATTTGTAATTTACTCAAAAGTTTGATATTTTTTTTTGAAAAAAATTCTTATTTTATAAAAACATTATTTCTTTGTAAAATACATTTGTAGAAAGATCTCTTTTTAAAAATATATATTTGTAATATGAAAACTATTAAATAATATCATTTGTAGTTAATATGATATTTATTAGGAGAGAGAATGAAGAAAATATTATTTATGAGCTCTAAAATTATGACAAGTGGCCTACAAAAATCTTTTTTTATTAGTATCGATAGATTTATTAACTTTTTATTAGTATCGATAGATTTATTAATGATGTATTTTAACCTTTTCAATTTTTTGTTGTAATAATTACTAATTATTTTGGCATAGAGTTCATAACAATTTTTTTGTCAAACAATACCGAGTCTTCCATATTATTTGTTAAAGTATGAGTCGTCTCAAATTGACAAATTATATAGTCTTCTAGCTTATAATATGATTGTAGTCATCATTAATACCGAGTTTTAAATATTATTTGTAAAGTATGAGTCGTCCCAAATTGATAAATTATATAGTCTTCTTATAAAATTATTGAGATCATCATTATATTTAACTGAAAACGACATATATGCGTAAGTAGCAAGAAATTATAGGAAATTAATAGTATATTAAAATAGTTGAGCGATCTTTATCGAAGTCCGGACTCGAAAGTAATTATTGTGTTTTAAGTGAAAAATGTTTTCTATAAAGATGTTTTATATTTTTTGGTAAATTTGATGAGCGTTAACACAAGTCCGGTTTAAATAAAATTGATATAGAAGCATGTCGCAATGGTATTATACATCAAAAGCTATAAAAACAAAAAATATTATATTTGACCTGACCCGATTTTAAATATTTTTATTAAAACATAGATACAACAAGCACATATTTGACTGGTTCGGCTTTATATAAAATTTATATCGAAACGTAGGCAAAAATAATCATGTCATAAACAAAGATTTAATAAAAACAGTATATTTTAAAATTTATAATGGTTCTATAAAACAATATATTTTAGAAGTTATAAGAGTCTTATAAAAACATATTTGTAAATTAAATCAATCAATTAAGATTCATTTTCAAAATTTTTGCATATTTTACATTTCATATTATGAACTAATTATTCTATATACGTACTTGTGTTAGGGATATGAAAATCTTCAAAAAGATTGCAAGGGTATTTTTAACACGTTTGTTCAAGAAGTTGTTTCATTCAATTTGGCTTGACAAATCTTAGTATTTTGGTTGCTTCTTTCCTTCAATCACGGCATGGTTGTTGTCTTTCATAGGTGAGTCATTGCTCAGTTTGCTATCAGAACAATAGATCGATGCTTGTATTTTCTTCAACCGCGATAAACAATAACTTCATAGAGAGTCGCGACTTGATAGTTATCCTTTTCTTGTGACTTGATCAATGTGGAAGATGCCCCCAACAAGTTGCAATATAAATAGGTTGTTAACTATTTTTAATTCATTAGTATATATTCTTAAACGTTTCAAAATTTCAACTTCTTTTCATAGTAATAGGTTTTCATTATCTAATTATTTTGACAAAGAATTCATAGCCAATTTGTCGAGCAATACAAACGCTCCTTATAATTATAATTTAACAATATATTACTAGCAAGACAAAACAGTGAAACACCATATTTTATTATTTTATTGTAGTCAATATTATATAGTATTTTATGAAATTATAAAGTTATAAGAAACGACAAATGTGCATAAGTAGCAAGAAATTATAGAGGATTCCTCCAAAGTCACAAATCCAAAATCAAAACCAAATGTTGTCTCCGTCTCCTGATTCTTGGCAACCACGTTGATTTTCAAGAAACCCAAATTTGACTCTCTGCATCTTCACTTTCATCACTAAAAAACCACTATAAAATGGACACTCATAAACCCCAAAACCCCACAAACATTAACATTAACATTATTCTTACCAATTTGATCGATAAACAATACAAATTCAGATTCTTATTCTTTCAAGATTTGGTATGTTTTACAATTCTGCAATGAACCCTTTAATAAACCCTATTTTCTTACATGGGTGTGTTTCTTGCATCCAATTTCTGTTCTTGATCTTCATATTAATATCATGGGTATGGAAAAGATTCAAGATTGATCGAACTTTGATTCCAAAACAGAGGATTGGGCGTTTGTTTTACAAACAAACTCTGTTTTGCTGTCTTGTTCTTTCACTGTTTAATCTTGTTTTGTGTTTCTTGATCAATTTTTATTGGTATAGAAACGGTTGGAGTGATGAAAAGATTGTAACCCTTTTGCACTCTGTTCTTGGATCACTTGTCTGGTTATTTGTTTCTGTTTATTTGCACACATTTGTTTCAAATTCGTCGACAGAATCAAAGAAATACCCATCTGTTATAAGGGTCTGGTGGGTGTTCTTCTTTATAGTTTCTTTTTATTTAGTTGTGGTAGACTATGTTTACTACAGAAGAAACCATGAGTCAATTGCTATGTTCTTTGTGTCTGATTCTGTGTCTTGCATCATGGGTTTGTTTCTTTGTTTTGTGGGGCTGTCCTACAAAACAGAGGAAGAGTCCCAAGTTAATAATCTTGAAGAACCCCTTTTGAATTCTGGTGTGCATAGAGGTGAAATTGCATCAACTTATGAAAATGCAAGTTTCTTTAGCTTGCTGACATTTTCTTGGATGAATTCTGTGATTGCAAAAGGCAACAAGAAAGCATTAGATCTTGAGGATGTTCCCCAACTCGCGAGTATCGATAGTGTGAGAGGAGTTTATCCTGTTTTGTTAAACAAAGTTGAGTCTTTAAGCAATGGGAATGATCAAATCACTTCATTCGGTCTCACCAAAGCCTTATTGTACGTCATGTGGAAAGAAGTTGTTATCACAGGATTACTCATTTTAGCATTTACGTTGACCAGTTTTGTTGGTCCTTACCTCATTGAGGCCTTTGTTCAGTACTTAAATGGGCAGCGAGATTACAAAAACCAAGGCTTTGTTTTGGTGTCTGCATTCCTTGTTTCCAAGATTATCGGGTGTTTTGCAGAAAGACATTGGTACTTCAAGCTCCAGCAAGCTGGAATTAGAGCGCGGTCTGCCATTGTTGCCATGATTTACCAAAAGGGGTTGACCATATCCGGTGAGTCAAAGCAAGGGAACTCGAGTGGTGAAATCATCAACTTCATGGCTGTTGATGCAGAAAGAATAGGTGATTATGCTTGGTATATACATGATTTTTGGCTAGTTCTTATGCAAGTTGGCGTTGCGTTGTGGCTTTTATACAAAAACTTAGGACTAGCCTTCATTGCTTCCTTCATCGCTACAATTCTAGTGTTGTTGGCCAATGTTCCACTCGGAAATATCCAAGAGAAGCTTCAAGATGACTTGATGAAATCTAAAGATAAACGGATGAAATCAACGTCTGAAATCTTGAGAAACATGAGGATCCTTAAACTTCAAGGCTGGGAAATGAAGTTTCTGTCGAAAATCATCAAACTTAGAGATGAAGAAGAAGGTGCATTGAAGAAGTACATGTATACTTTATCCATTACTTCTTTTATCTTTTGGGGTGCTCCAGTTTTTGTTGCTGCAGTCACTTTTGCTACATGTTTATTTGCTGGCATCCCTCTTGACTCGGGGAAAGTACTGTCTGCACTTGCAACTTTCAGGATACTTCAGGAGCCGATTTACAATCTTCCCGAATCAGTATCAATGTTTTTCCAAACTAAGGTCTCAGTTGATCGAATTGCCACATATCTTCGGCTCAACGACATTGATTCTAGTGCTGTTAATAAGGTTTCACGAGGTAGTTCTGAAACCTCTGTTGAAATCATAGATGGTGTTTTTTCTTGGGATTCAAATGCATCTTCTAATCCGACTTTGAAGGATATAAACATCAGAGTGAATCACGGGATGCGAGTTGCAGTTTGTGGAACCGTTGGGTCAGGGAAGTCGAGCTTACTGTCTTGTATCTTAGGTGAGGTGCCAAAGATATCAGGAAGTGTGAAAGTCGAAGGATCAAAGGCATATGTAGCTCAAACTCCATGGATTCAAAGTGGAAAGATTGAAGATAATATCTTGTTTGGTAGGGAAATGGATAGGGAAAGGTATGAGAAGGTTCTAGAAGCATGTTCTTTGAAAAAAGATCTTGAAATTCTGTCGTTTGGTGATCAAACGATTATAGGGGAGCGAGGGATCAATCTGAGCGGGGGTCAGAAGCAGAGGATACAGATTGCTCGGGCTCTTTATCAGGATGCTGATATCTATCTTTTTGATGATCCATTTAGTGCCGTTGATGCTCATACAGGAAGTCATCTGTTCAAAGTAAGCAGTTTTTGTTCGTTTTTTAGCCTATATAAAGAATTAAATCACATTACTCGAATATGCATTAATTCTGTATTTTTTTCAATGACAGGAATGCATGCTGCAATTTTTGGCCTCAAAGACGGTGATTTACATCACGCATCAAGTTGAGTTCCTACCCGCTGCAGATCTTATCCTGGTTAGCTATCTAATTCTGTGCTTTCATTTTGTTTGTACTGGATATGAGCCTGCATTTGACTGTTGACTTACACTTCTAGACATGTACGGTCTTTATATGAATCAGACAACTACCTTCTTCGTTTCTTGTTATATTTTCATTCATTTGTAAGTATGAACATGTTATCTCATTTGCTATTACATTACAATTAGGTGTTGAGAGATGGAAGGATCACACAAGCTGGAAAGTACAATGACATTCTGAATTCTGGAAGCGACTTTATGGGTCTTGTAGGTGCACATAAAGAAGCATTATCAGCCATTGACTCTATAGGGACAACTGTTCAAGAACAAACAGGTAGTTCCAAGAAGAACACAAATGATGGTCAAATTGATAAACCAGATGATACCTTGGTTTCAAAAGCGCAACTTGTTCAAGATGAAGAGCGAGAAAAAGGAAGAGTTGGTTTCTCAGTCTACTGGAAGTACATAACAACAGCTTACGGTGGGGCACTTGTGCCCCTTATATTATTGGCAGTAATCCTCTTTCAAATACTGCAAATTGGAAGCAATTACTGGATGGCTTGGGCATCCCCAGTATCAGCAAGTGATCCAGCCCCGGTTACTGGCTCGACCATGATCATTGTTTATGTAGCTTTAGCAGCTGGATGTGCTGTATGTGTACTAGCAAGAGGTTTGCTTCTTGCAACCGTTGCATATAAAGCCGCCACTATTCTCTTCCACCAAATGCACGTGGCCGTTTTTCGCTCACCCATGTCTTTCTTTGACTCAACTCCAAGTGGACGAATACTAAATAGAGTAAGCAAACGTCTTCTCCCTACAACAAATACGAGATTTTCACTCTTTTTTTACGTGGTTTATTGAATTATTTGAAATTTTTATCAATCTTTTCACATATATTTACAGGCATCTACAGACCAAAGTGCGGTGGACTTGCAAATTCCCAACCAAGTTGCATCATTCGTGTTTGCAATCATTGAACTTCTTGGCGTAATTGCAGTTATGTCACAATGTGCTTGGCAAGTGTTCATTATTTTCATTCCTGTTGTGGGAATGTGCATTTGGTTACAACAATATTACTTGTCATCAGCCAGAGAAATGGCACGGCTAGTTGGGGTCTGTAAAGGTCCAGTGATACAGAATTTTGCTGAAACAATATCAGGATCAGTGACCATAAGAAGCTTTGATCAACAAGCCAGATTCCAGGACATAAATCTAAAACTAAATGATGACTTTTCAAGGCCATCGTTTCATGCTGCTGCGGCTATGGAATGGTTGGGCATACGTTTGGATATGTTATCTTTGTTTATCTTTGCTGTGTTTTTAATATTCTTGGTTTCTATTCCGAAGGGAATGATTGATCCAAGTAAGTCTTTCTATTTCCTTCTTATATAGTGCATTAATCAATAGTGAAGATTGAAGTATATCTGACCGTTGTGACCTTTGATTTCTACATTTATCAAGGTATTGCGGGATTGGCTGCTACTTATGGGCTCACTTTGAACAACTTACAAGGGTGGGTAGTATGGACTTTAACTAACCTCGAAAACAAAATTATTTCGGTTGAAAGAATATTTCAATACTCTTCTATCCCGAGTGAACCTCCTCTTGTTATAGAATCCAATAAGCTTGATGACGAATGGCCATCACAGGGAGAAGTTGACATCCAGAATCTGCAGGTACTTAAATTATACATTATATATGTTGTATAATTGCCTTGTCAGTTGTTTAATCTTTTTGGCATTAATAATTGGTAGCCTTTTCATGGTATCACGCTGCTTGATATCACCTGACCACTTCTTGTAACTATGTGCTGATTCTTGACCATTGTATATTCTATATGGATGACTAATTATGATTCCGTGGATATGTACATCTTAATATGTATTGTATAGGGATGGCATATGATCTAATGTATATCATTGTTATTGTATGTTTCCTATTGCCTATTGTATATTGATCGCTCACTATGTGCTGCTTGTTTGTCTATGCTCATTGTCTACTCCTTGCCTATTTTGGTACATGATTTACTTGTGATGATCTACTATAAGGTGATTGTACAATGTATTATCTATATTTTTCTTTGATTGCTTTAGATCCGGGGGTCTCTCTAGAAGCAATCCCTCTATCTATTGTGATAGAGGTAATGTTTGCTTACATCCCATCAGCCCATCCTACCCAGACCTCGTCAATAGCTTAATGAAACTTAATGGCTTTAGTTATGGTTATTTTTTTGACATTAATGATTGGATTTAATGGTTTCTTTAAAAGGTTCGGTATGCACCACATATGCCACTTGTGTTGCGAGGCCTTACGTGCACTTTCAGTGGGGGAAAGAAAACTGGGATTGTCGGAAGAACTGGTAGCGGGAAGTCGACTCTAATACAAACACTCTTCCGTCTTGTGGAGCCTGCAGCTGGACAGATTCTGATAGATGGAATCAACATATCAACAATCGGACTTCATGATCTTCGTTCAAGATTGAGCATAATTCCTCAGGATCCAACCATGTTTGAAGGAACTATAAGAAGCAACATGGATCCCCTTGAAGAGTATACAGATGATCAGATTTGGGAGGTAGCTAAATTACAAAATATTGATGTGAATGCATTCAAACGCGTTATGGTTCTATGATCTAACTATATTTGTTACTTCAGGCGCTCGATAAATGCCAACTTGGAGATGAAGTGAGGAGTAAGGAAGGGAAGCTTGACTCACCAGGTGTGGTTCATTGTCTTTGCTTCAAGTAGTTTCTTATAATTACTAACACATTTGCTACAAAATAAGTAGATTTGGGTTATATATTATCTGTAAATACTTGTACATGCCAACTTAAAAAAATTTACCTAAAACTGAAACT
The DNA here is from genome assembly GCA_025215565.1 of Flaveria ramosissima. Classification (NCBI taxonomy): domain Eukaryota; kingdom Viridiplantae; phylum Streptophyta; class Magnoliopsida; order Asterales; family Asteraceae; genus Flaveria; species Flaveria ramosissima. Next base: position 7,906,939 of record CM046036.1, read on the forward strand.
GGTCAAACCTGTTGAAAGTCAACAAAAGTGTTATTTACATCATTTTCATCCTCCTATTGATGGTTTTATAATCAAATTTATTACATTATTTATTCATATAATTGGAAAGTGGAGAAAAGCATACCCATATTGATGGGTCAGGTCGGGCGTGTTAATAATAACTTGTTTTGACCCGTTAACCAACCCACCTGGATCGCCCATCTTGTTTCATTTAGTATTTACTTATCAGTTTTCACATAAATGTTATAGTCACGGAGAATGGAGAGAACTGGAGTGTGGGTCAAAGGCAGCTGGTGTGTCTTGGGCGTGTGCTTCTCAAAAAGACCAAAGTCTTGGTACTTGATGAAGCTACTGCATCAGTCGACACTGCAACTGATGGAATGATTCAGCAAACACTCGGGAAACACTTTACTGACTCAACTGTGATAATGATTGCGCATCGGATCACCTCTGTGCTTGATAGTGACATGGTTTTGGTTCTAGAACAAGGTTTGTTAAGACACTTTGTCAGCCTTTAGTGTCTGTGGGTTTAAATTCTTCATCTAAGTAATTTCTTTTTCATGTATGCAGGTCTGATTGATGAATATGATTCTCCAACAAAGTTGTTGGAAGATAAAGCATCTTCATTTGCAAAACTTGTTGCTGAGTATAGTATGAGATCGAGTTCCAGTTATGAAAATTAACATGATATGTTGGTATCAAGACGAGTGCTCGATCTAATCTTGATTTCCCGAATGGGAATGTGTATACTGGAAGCTATATGAGTTTTGATTGTCGGGTTGGGTCGTTTTGTTGAAGATTAAACTAAATTAATTAGTGTATATATATGTTATTATAAGTTAGGTGTGACAATTGTATAATTATGCTTAGTATAGGTAAGTTAGTTATTGATTGGTGGTTAAGTAACCCGGTTAGGACCCGTGGATAACCGCCAAGTTTGTATGTATAAATACCTTGTAAACCTTCATTTGACATATGATGAATCTATTTTACAAAGATCAAATTCTCTGCATTCATCCTATCATAAACCTGTGTTTGATCCCTCTATACCCAACACGTTTATAGATGCTACAGAAACCTTGTTATATTTTCACTGGTTTTTGTATTTTTAGTGTTTGTAAGCGTTGCTAGTTTTTTCTTGTAAATTGTCTAAAGCTTCTTAATTAGGACCGTGCTTATAACAAACGATGATTTTTCAATTAAGTTTTGAGTTGCTCAGCTTATAGTTAATGTCTTCCAGTTGGAATATCATACATGCCATCAGACAAATTACTATAATTAATTTGTTTGTACATGCAGTGAACATCATCCTCTTTTTAAACGGTTTATAAATGCATGGTTCGTTACCTCCCATATCCTCAATGAGACACCAAAAAGAATAAACTTTTGGCATTTTTCCACACAAGCCTTGTTTTCTTCAAACTGCAGATTTGAAATTAATGGTTGTTGGTGCGCCACGGGACATGTTTCTCGTGAGCTTTAGTTTCCAAAATACTACATCAGCTTAACATTACTGCAAACATTAGCTGTTTGATGTATTGCCTCAAAGAAACTGTCTTACTGTTAAACAACAAGGATTGGTGCAATGTTTGTTATGATGTCCTCTTTTTATGTTTGCCTTTAGAGAGCGTCTCTTTAAGCAACTGGTAAGGTTGTTGCTTCGTGACCTTGAGAACATGGGTTCAAGCTGTGAGAAAGAACCCATAAAGTGTAGGGTAAGGTTGCGTACATCAAGCGACCTATACCTCCTAGAACCCTGCGCAAAGTAGGAGTTAAATCAAGCACCGGGAACACTTTTTTGGCCTTCACTCTGAGCTTTCTAAACCTTGAATCTTGTCATATTGAGCCATTCAGGTAATACAGGTGTTAGTGATAAACTTGTTTCACCATGACATTCTTTTCCAAAGTCTACATTCTTCACTCTAGTCCAACTGCGACAACAAACATAATATATTATGAAGTAGTACCACCTACATCTATCTCGATAAATTTGTAACAAATTCTTAAGCATTTTTATGTATATCAAAATGGTTTTTGATCTTGCATCACTTACAAAATCTTATTGAACTTAAATATAACATTATCATATCAGGACAACCTCGCATCAAAATCCACACGTCTTCGTCAAGAACCCAGTTTGACATGACTTTCTAAAGAAGTCAACTATATGAATTCAACTCCATGAATTAACTTATTAAATTGAACATTCTAAGTTTATTTAATTTAATTAGTTATTATCAAGTACACCTTCCAAGTAGGGTATCATACCTTGATTACACAATGTTGAAAAAGAACACGTTGAACTTTCGAATCAGCTTCGTTCATTTGAAGGTAGGTTTTGGGGACGACCATTTGATCAAGCAAAAACCAAAACATTGAGGTGTGATCCTTTGGTTCAATGTTCTGCCAATATGCAACACATCAATAATTGTTCTGACATGCAACCAGAAGAATAAAAAACAAAAGCATCTCACTATTTGACAGTTTCTTTGTACAAAATTAACTGATTTCAATGTTTAAATCAAAGTAAGAGAATTAATAGATAAATGAGAAAGTACCTGTTACCATAATTCTGTTTGTTGTGGGTGCTATGTTATTCACAGCTATATGTAGGCCTTGTATTTTGAGTATTCCTTCGCGTAGGTAAAACCACACGACTCAAGCTCCGCCTAGAGATAGAATGCCAAATCTTCCAATTGATAAATGCTCTCCGGGAGATCTAGTATGCCTGTACCTTCTATATTCAACTCTTTTAAACATTTTAAACGTCCTATTTCTTTAGGCAGTTTCTTAACTAGAATACAATTTGTGAGATAGAAACATTTTAGACATTTCAACTCACAGATGCTGTTTGGAATGTCTCGTAAGGATGTACAGTCCCTTAAGCGCAACTCCTCTAAATACTCTAATCTGCCTATATCCTCAGGTAATTGCTTTAGAAAGCAACAAGATTTAAGCTCGAGAATTTTAAGATGTCTCAACAAACAAATGTTATTCGGAAGATGTTCAATATTTGTTGACAACAAAGTTAGCTCCTCTAGACATTCTAATTTGTCAAGCTCCTTGGGAACCTCTGGAATACTGCCTTCGAGTGTAAGCTTTCTTAAACGTTGTAAACCACAAATACTTTGTGATAAACTCACAAGATTTTTGCAAGCACATAGACTGAAAGAAAGAAGTTTCATGAGATTTCCAGTTGAAGAGGGTAGAAGGTCCTTATATGTACATTCAAAATGGAACTTAGGTAAACTGTTTTCAGGGTGCGATGGGCATAAACCTAAGGACCTCGCAGTTAGAAGTAACTCAGCTAAAGAACCAACCATGGGAAAACCTTGGTGAACCAAAACAGGTTTGAATGTGACACAACCACTTAGACATCCAACCGGGGCGTGAATCTCTACCAAGTTAAGACAATCATGAAGATCCAAGCTCTTAAGACACGGAGACAACCCGAGGTAAAGGGTTCTCAACTTAGAACAATGAATTTTAATGGTTTTGAGCTTAGGACTTTCAATGGGCATGTGAAGTTCTACCAAATCCTCACATTGTTCAAGATCTAACCTCTCGAGATTCTTAGACATGGCAAGGTTAAGGGTTCTCAACTTAGAGTGACGAATGTTAATGGTTTTGAGCTTAGGACTTTCAATGGGCATGTGAAGTTCTACCAATTCCTCACATTGTTCAAGATCTAACCTCTCGAGATTCCAAGTCCCAGTAAGGTTAAGGGTTCTCAACTTAGAACAACAAATGTTAATGGTTTTGAGACCAGGACTTTCAACGGGCATGTGAAGTTCTAGCAAATCTCTGCATTGTTCAAGATCTAATCTCTTGAGATTCCGAGTGCTTGTAAGGTTAAGGGTTCTCAACTTGGAACAACTAATTTTAATGGTTTCAAGCTCAAGACTTTCAATAGGCATGTGAACTTCTAGCAAATCCACACATTCTGAAAGATCCAATGTGTTGAGATTCCGAGTCCACATAAGGTTAAGGGTTTTCATCTTAGAACATCGGAGGCGGATACGTTTGAGCTTATCAACAGGGATGTGAAGTTCTGCCAAATCACCATTATCTTTAATATTTAAGTTGTCGAGATGTCGAGCCCGTCCAATATCCAAGGTCCTTATCTTAAAACTAATGAGGTTAAGGAATTTCAACTTAAAATTTTCAGAAGGCATGTGAAATTCTACCAAATGCTCAAATGCAAGATTTAACGTCTTAAGCTTTCGAAACTGCGTAAGATTAAGGGTTTTCAACATAGAGCAATGGATGGTGAGATGTTTGAGCTTTAGACTTTCAATGGGCATTCGAAGTTCTGTCAAATTACAACATAATTGAACTTTTAATGTGTCAAGATTCTGAGCACGCTCAAGATCCAAGGTCCTCAACTCAGAACCATAGAGGTCAAGGTATCTCAGCTTAGAATTTTCAACCGCCATGTGAAGTTCTACCAGCTTATCACAATTTATAAGACTTAATCTCTCAAGATTCGGGATCAACCCAATGTCCAAGGATCTCAACTTACAAAAAGACAGGTCAATGAACTTGAGCTTCTTTGGAACCTATCATAAGAAAGAAAAAGAAGATGAATTCATTGTAAAGAAACATGCAGAAAAAACACTTATTAACCAAATTTCTACCTTTCTTTCTCTCACTTTCCAGAGTTGATCGATATTGCTGAAATGCATTTTAAGACCAACAAGATTATTTGCTTGGAAGTTTTTAGGTAAACGTGTAAAAGGGTAACCATTCCAACGTAAATATTGTAAACTGTTTGGTAGGTATAGGTTATCTTTACCAACATCAATGTAGTCAATATCAGCAAAATTGAGTTTGCAAGAATGTTGATTATAGAAGTTAGAATCAACATTAACGTCAGGTGAATTAGAATGTAAATTCCCTCGCCATATCACATCAAGAAATCTAAGTTCCTTCAATTGTCGAAGACCTTTCATGACAATAACTGGATCCACCATAAGCACTTTCATACATCTTGTGGCTTCATTACCCTATATTAAAAATGCAAATACATGAACATGTGTCAAAATAAGTAAGTATGTGTTTGTTTTCTCCACCTAATATAAAATAAACATGAACCTTACCTTGTTTGCAACTAATATATCGTTAATTTCCTCTTTAATCCACAATCGGCTATGTTTGTTAGGCTTATTGGGCTGCAAACGACGAACAATGTTCTGGCCCATTTCTTCTATATGATCATGCATACCTAAGCATTCACTATCAGATACGGTTAGAAGAGATTTTAGCTCAAGAACTTTTAAACCACTTCTGGCATGAAATCCACAGCTTTCAAGTGCTATGATTGCTTCTTCTTTCTTCCATCCTTTTAGCATGCATGTGACATCTAGGAATATTTCCTTGTAATCCTCTTCTAGAGAGTTATAGCTTAATTCCAATATATCTAGAGTTGTCTTCAAAGGAACTATTTTTAGTCTTTCTAATGCATCTGTCCATTCAAGTTTACTTTTTTTACGTAGAAATGATCCCAAAACTTTGATCGTCAAAGGAAGACCAGCAGCGTAACGTATAACTTGACATGCTAGCTCTTCATAACCTTGATTTGGTATCACTCTCCCAAATGCATACCTATTGAAGAGGCAATTTGCTTCCTCTTGGGATAATAGATTAACATCAAGAATCAAATTCTGTGGCACTTCATGTGCTATCAATACTTGTTCATCTCTTGTTGTAATGATAATTCGACTTCCTGGCTTAAACCAATTGAGATCACCGGCTAATGCCTCAAGTTGGTCTATATGGTCCACATCATCTAGAACAATAAGAACCTTTCTACCATACATAATCTTTTTCATCGTATTTTTCAAGTCAGAAAAACCATGTATGGGTATTGTTGTGTCATTTAACACATCTGAAAGTATTTGTTTTTGCAACGACTTGAAACCACACGATGAGGCTTTTGAAGATTCCCTAACATTCTCAACAAAGCTTGAACCATCAAACAAAAAGGATATATGATCAAAAACAGCTTTTGCCAAAGTTGTCTTCCCACCCCCACCTATCCCCTTGATACCTATCATCCGAACATCATCAACATCAGTTTCTAAAGATGAAACCACATCATTTACTCGCATCTCCATGCCTATTAATTTTCCATCAAAACTCGAACTAATGTAACGTATCCCTGTCGAGATTTCTTCAACAATTTTTTGGATGAATTTAGCTTCATGTCTGTGTTAAAGAAGATTCCGTTAGATTACTTAAAATCCCACGTGAACAACTATTAATCTCAAATCTTTAATGGACAATCATATATGAAGTAATAACAACGTAGTCATATATATACTCATGTTTCATGTTCAATCTTTCAAGGCTCAAGTTTGAGTTAGAATTCAACAACAAAAGATGAGATACCATGGATTCCCTTTTAAATATATATTAAGAAGATATAAACTAAAAGAATATAACATAGATATGTTGACGAAATTACCCATTAAGAGTGTTCTTCAACTCCCACCCACTGAGATCTGCAGCTTTTCTAAGAGCCTCTCTCCATTTGCAAGCAGCTTCTTGTTCTCTATGTTTGGCAAATGCTTCTCCAACCGCTCCACTTTGTTTGCGTACTTCGTTGGGTTCCACATCATAGAAGACTGGGTAAGCAGTATGCTCACTCATCTTCTGGCACTCAATAATCTTGACGAGCTCGTCTAAGCACCATGATGAAGATGCATAGTTCTTGGAGAAAACAATAATGTAAAACTTCGACTCTTCAATGGATCTAATGAGCTCATCACTGATCCTTTTCCCTTTCTTTATTTCTTCATCATCTTTGCAAGTAACAATGCCTTTCTGTTGAAGAGCATGGTAGAGATGATCAACAAAATTCTTACGGGTGTCCTCACCCCTGAAACTTAAAAATACATCATACTTGAAACTCTTTTGAGTGGATGAAGCTGAAGTAGATTCCATTGTGAGTATGCTTGAAGGATGAATAAAATGAAATCTTTGTTTGGGGAAATTTGTATGAACTGGTTTCAAACAAATACTGGAAATAAACCTTTGATAAAGCGTTGATATTAATTAAGATGCCATACCGTCTTAACAGTGATTGATACTTGTAACTCTTGTTTGCTATACAATTATTATAACATTAACTCTTTTAATTATTATTATCTACTATACAATATTATACTGAACGATTCTTACATGTGTTATACATAGTCATGGGTGCATTTAGGTTTTTTTTATAATCATTTTTCTAAACGCAATCTCTAAATATTGAAATTTAAAGGGAGCAGTTGACTTGGTCCTCTTTGTGGATGACTATATATATATGCCTTTTTGCATTTTCAAGGAAAAGTTATCTAAAAGACACACCTCTACTGAACAAACCTATTTTTTAACATAAAATTATATTTATTTTAATTTTAAATTAATCTAATAGTAGTGGGTGACAACTGACAACGAATCCTAATAATTCAATAATATTTAATGCCAATTGTTTTGTTTGCGAGCACCGTGAATCCTAAAGTTATCTTTATTTTGATTATCACTTTATTTTGGAACCATTAATGATGATTAAACATGATTTAATTAGGTATCATAATTCAACTATCCATAAATCTCCGTTTATGTAAAATTTAATCAAAATAGCTAAGTAAACATTATAACATATACGAGACTAGTTCTGGCCTATCAATATTAAATCTAGTGTCGTAAATCGCAAGCCAACTTTAATTTTTTTTGTTTTTTTAACTAAAAGGCCATCTATTTTGAGTTTTGCAACATAGATGTAAAACCATAAGACTAGCTCCACCTAGAACAAGAATAGCAAATCTTCCAACTGATAAATGTTCGGCGGAATATCTCTTATTCATGTACCTTCGATATTTAACCCTTTTAAACATTTTAAATGTCCTATCTCCTTAGGCAGTTTCTCAACTAGAATACAATTTTTGAGATGGAAACAATTTAGACGTTTCATTTCACAGATGTTGTTTGGAATACGTCATAAGGATGTACAATCCGTTAAGCGTAGCTCCTCTAAACACTCTAATCTGCTAATATCCTCAGGTAACTGCTTCAGAAACCAACAAGATTTAAGCCGGAGAACTTCAAGATGTTTTAGTGTATTATTGCTATCCGGAAGATGTTCAATCTTTGTTGAAAACAAAGTTAGCTCCTTTAGACGATTTAACTGATCAAGCTCTTTGGGAACCTCTGAAATATTCGAGTGTAAGTTTCCTTAAACAGTGTAAACCACAAATACTTCGTGATAAACTCACAGGATTTGTGCAAGCACATAGACCGAAAGAATTGGGTTTCTAGAGATTTTCAGTTGATGAGGGTAGGAGGCCCTTACAAATACATTTAAAATAAAACTTAGGCAAATTATTGTCAGGATGGAATGTGCATATACCCAATTAAGGACCTCACAGTCATATGTAACTTGGCTAAAGAACTAAAAGCATTTAGAGTAGGTTTCCCGTATTATTGTGAGTGTATCCATATATTATTTTAATTGATTGTAATTAGTGGTTGTGAGTGTATGAAAAAAATTGTTCTTGAATATCTGTATATTTGAAAAAAAACACTAATCACCTCTATAATTTTTAATATTTTTTTAAGTAGTTGTGAGTGGAGGAGAAAAAAATGATGATAAAAGTATAAAAAGTGTTATTTAATTGAAATGAAAGGGAAAAAATAGAGTAATTCTTAGTGTAATAATAAGGATGAGAAACTTGATGTGAATGTTTCTAACCATGAGAAAGCCTTGGTTGACCAAAAAGGTTTAAACATGACACGAGCATATACCCAATTAAGGACCTCATCATTCAGGTAAACTTGAAAGGGTTGGAGGTTCGGTATGAAAACAATCATCCTAAGTTGCGTTAGTTTACGAACTGCACATTTATTGGTCTTAAAACACATGACTTGTCTTGTTCTTGTTTGTGCGTGTCTCGCATCGACACTAATGCGAAAGTTTTCAAAATGACTTTAGCTTTTAAATGACAAGCACTCATCTAGTTTTCAAACATGTGCTATTAGCACCACCATAATTGACGGGCCCAAATCACCATGATTAACCATTTACACTTATGTTGACCTGTCAATCAGGGTGATTTGGACCCGTCAATCACGGTGGTGCTAATATGTTCTTCATTGGCACTCATTTGCCTGATTTGGCTAGTAATTCTTGGTTTTTAAGGAGCCTATATTGACCTCCGAAATCTATAGTTTAAAAGGCTGATAAGTTGAAAGATTTGAGGAGCTATTACAGAACCATTCTTCTACATTTGTCATCCTCAACCCAATTAGTAAGCTCTATATAGGTTGAAATTACATAATGAAGAGATTAGAGAGAATCGGTTGGGTATCTAAATCTTGATAAAACTAAATATGCACAAAGTAATGAGGAAAATGTAATAACAAAGTGAGCCACTTATGTTTTGACAAAACATGGATTTGAGTTCAAAACAGAAGGCTTGTTTTGTGGACTCGAAGAACGGTCATGCCAAAGTAACTTAAACTCTTGAGACGCGTTCAATGGCTTCCATCAACACGAGTTAACTATCACAGATGATATTTTATATATTTCCATGAAAAGCTCAAGGAGTTTGATGATAGTCAAAATTTGATTCAAAACTCAAAACAACTTTATATTTAGAGTATTCATCCCAAATATTTGTGTACCTAGATTAAAACTTCTATTATGATCTTCAATCGCTTATAAAACCTTGATGAACTTATACTTAGCATGATCATAACCAATCCTGTATGAAAATCACATCTTGTCATCAAGAACACAGTTTGACTGTATAAACAAAGCAGCCGCGAATTGGAGATTAGCGGTCGTTGGTGCACCAGGGATCATGAAACTAGTAACGTTTAGTTCCAAATGACGACATGAGTTTTTGATTATTGCAGACATCAGCTGTTTGATGAATGCCTCAAAGAAACTGTCTTCCAGCAACAAGGTTGGTGCAATGTTTGATACAATGTCCTGTCTTTCTAGTCTCTCAATCTTGACATATTGAGCTCATTGAAGTAACAGAGGTGTTGGTGATAAGATTGTTGCACCAAAACCATGAGAAATTCTTCAATTCTACATTTTTCGCTCCGCAGCCGAACTGTGAGAAAAAAAAAAATTTATGGAGTAGTATATATCACCTGCATCCAGCTTGATAATTGAAGTGAATTCTTAGTATATTTATGTAAATCAAAACTTTATTTGATCTTACATCAGTTATAAAATCTTATTAAACTTAATTTAACATGATCATATCCAACCTCATAAGATCCATCAATCTTCATCAAGAACACAGTGGGTGACGATACCTTGATTACACAATCATACTCTCAGAAGTATTCCACGAATCATACATAAATGTTGAGAAAAGCCGATTGAGCCTTTGAATCAGCTTCGTTCATCTGAAGGTAGGTTTTCGAGATGATCATTTGATTGAGCAAAAACTAAAACCTTGAGGTGTGATCCTTTGGTTCAGTGAACTGCCAAAATGCAACCAAAAGAATAATTGAAATAGCTATAAAGCATGCTAGTATGCCTACTTATGGACTAATTTGACCTTTTGGAGTACTTGACTTTTGGTAACAAACTGTTCTTACATGCAACAAGAAGAACCAAAAACAAAACATTTTCACCATTGACTGTTTCTTGATCTCAAATAAAGTTGACAAATGAAAATAGTGTTTCTATTTCTTTTTCCACGTTGATGTTGGAAAAGAACATGTGGAACCTTTGAATCATTTTTGACCAATTTAAGGTAGGGTTTGGAGATGATCCGTTAATTGAGACGAAACCAAACCTTATTGAGCCGTGATCCTTTGGTTCAGCGCACTGCCAAAATGCAACCAAAATAATAGTTGGAACACTTATACACAATTAAAGTAAGTTAATTAATAGTATGATAATAATTGTTTGGTGTGGGTACCTATTTTATCCACAGCTATATGAACCAGAAGGCCGTGTCTTTTGAGTTTTGCAACACAGATGTTAACCCATACGACTCATGCTCCAGCTAGACAAAGAACCGCAGATCTTCCAATTGAAAAATGCTCTCTGGAGGATCTGTTATGCCTGTACCTTCTATATTTAACTCTTTTAAACATGTTAAACGTCCCATATCCTTGGGCAGTTTCTCAACTAGAATACAATTTGTGAGATAGAAACATTTTAGACATTTCATCTCGCAGATGCTGTTTGGAATATCTTGTAAGGATGTACAATTTGTTAAGTGCAGCTCCTCTAAACACTCTAATCTGCCAATATTCTCAGGCAACTGCTTAAGAAAGCAACAAGATTCAAGCCGGAGAAACTCAAGATAATTCAATGTACAGATGCTATCCGGAAGATATTCAATCTTTGCTGACAATAAAGTTAGCTCCTCTAGACATTCTAACTGATCAATCTCCTTGGGCAACTCTGGAATACTGCCTTCAAGTGTAAGCTTTCTCAAACATTGTAAACCACAAATAGTTCGTGATAAACCAGCAAGGTTTGTGCAAGCACATAGACCAAAAGACATCAGCTTCTCGAGATTTCAGGTCGATGCGGGTGCAAGTTCCTTATAAATACATTCAAAATGGAACTTAGGCAAATAATTGTCAGGGTGCAATGCGCATACGCCTAAGGATCTCACAATTAGATGTAACTCAGATAAAGAACCAACCATAGGAAATCCTTGGTTAATTAAAATAGGTTTGAACCTGACACAACCACTTTGACATCCAATAGGAGCGTGAATCTCTACTAAGTTAAAACAATCATGAAGATCTAAGCACTCAAGATTTGGAGACAGCCCAAGGTACACAGTTCTCAACTTAGAATTACGAATTTTAATGGTTTTGAGCTTAGGACTTTCAATGGGCATGTGAAGTTCTACCAAATCCTCACATTGTTCAAGAACTAACCTCTCGAGATTCTGAGTCCCAGTAAGGTTAATGGTTCTCAACTTAGAACAAAAAATATTAATGATTTTGAGCTTAGGACTTTCAATGGGCATGTGAAGTTCTAGCAAATCCTCGCATTGTTCAAGATCTAATCTATTGAGATTACGAGTCCCGGTAAGGTCAAGGGTTCTCATCTTAGAACGACTAATTTTAATGGTTTTGAGCTGAGGACTTTCATTGGGCATATGAAGTTGTAGCAAATTCTCACATTGTTCAAGATCTATCCTCTTGAGATACTGATTCCAGGCAAGGTTAAGGGTTCTCAACTTAGAACAACCAACTCTAATAGTTTCGAGCTGAGGACTTTCAATGGGCATGTGAAGCTCAAGCAAATCCTCACATTTTATGATATCTAACCACTTGAGATTTTGAGTCCCGATAATGTCAAGGGTTCTCATATTAGAACCACTAACTTTAATGGTTTTGAGCTGAGGACATTCAAATGGCATGTGGAGTTCTAGCAAACTTTCACATTGTTCAAGATATAACCACTTGAGATTGTCAGTCCCGCTAAGGTCAAGGGTTCTCATCTTAGAACCACTAACTTTAATGGTTTCGAGCTTAGGACTTTCAACGGGCATGTGAAGTTCTAGCAACTCCTCACATTTTTCAAGTGTTAACATCTTGAGATTTCGAATCCCAGTAAGGTTAAGGTTTCTCAACATAGAATAATAAATTTTGATGATCTTAAGGCTAGGACTTTCACGAGGCATGTCAAGTTCTACCAAATCCTCACATTGTTCAAGATCTAACCTCTCGAGATTTCGAGCCCCGATAAGGTTAAGGGTTCTCAACTTAGATCGACTAACTTTAATTATTTCCAGCTTAGGATTTTCAACAGGCATGTGAAGTTCTAGCAAATCCTCACATTGTTCAAGATCTAACCTCTCGAGATTTCGAGCCCCGATAAGGTTAAGCATTCTCAACTTAGATCGACTAACTTTAATTATTTCCAGCTTAGGATTTTCAACAGGCATGTGAAGTTCTAGCAAATCCTCACATTGTTCAAGATCTAACCTCTCGAGATTTCGAGCCCCGATAAGGTTAAGCGTTCTCAACTTAGATCGACTAACTTTAATTATTTCGAGCTTAGGGTTTTCAACAGGCATGTGAAGTTCTAGCAAATCCTCACATTGTTCAAGTTCTAATCTCTGAAGGTTCCAAGTCCACATTAGGTTAAGAGTTTTTATCTTACAACATCGGAGATGAAGACGTTTGAGCTTTTCAGTAGGGAAGTGAAGTTCTACCAAATTGGCATTATCTTTAATAATTAATTGTTCAAGATGGTGTGCTCGCCCAATATCCAAGGTCCTCATCTTAGAGCTACAAAGGGTAAGAGATTTTAGCTTATAGTTTTCAACAGGCATGCAAATTTCTACTATATTTTTGCATGCTACAAGAGTTAATCTCTCAAGATTGGGGATCAACCCAATGTCCAAGAATCTCAACTTACAAAAAGACAAGGTGATGAATCTGAGCTTCTTTAGAACCTATCATAAGAAAACATGAAAAAAGTTAATTTATTATGATGATAGGTAGACAGTGTGAGTATGAGTAAAAAATATATGTTACGAGGCTTGACCATCAAGTGAGTAAGTGAAAAGAGAAATGATGGTGTGAATTATTATTATTTTAAAAAAAGGAAAAAATGTCTCTTTGTCTCTCATGTTGTGACCATATATGATTATATGGTCACTAACTTTGTGTCGAGTCTTGGTCACACCAAGTGTGCCATGGTTGGAGGGGCGTAAGTGGGCGCGATAGGGGTGGTCAAGCCCCATAACACATAGCCTGAAAAAAACATAAGAGCCATAATTCTACCTTTCTTTGTCCCGCTTCCCAAAGTTGATCGATATTGCTTAAACGCATTTTAAGGCCAACAAGATTATTTGCTTGAAAATTTTTGGGAAAACATCTAAAAGGGTAACCATCCCATTGTAAATATTGTAAACCTTCAGATAGGTATAGGCTATTTGCATCAATATTAATGTAGTTGAGACAATGATCATCGAAGTAACCAACTTCCCTTTTATGAATAATCACATCAAGAAATCTAAGTTCCTTCATTTTCCGAAGACCTTTCATGACAATAACTGGATTGACATTCCGCGCTTTCATACATCTTATTGCTTTAGTACCCTATATTAATAAAGCAAATACATGAACCTTGTGATATAACAAAAAGTATGTGTTTGCATTCTTTACCTCGTAAGTAAATGTAAACTTACCTTGCCTTTGATCAATATATCGCTAATTTCATCTTGAATCCACAATCGGCTATGTTTGTGTGGCTCATTAGGCTGCAAACGACGAATAATATTCTGGCCCATTTCTTCTATATGGTCATGCATATCCAATCTTCCACTATGAGAAACAGTTATAAGAGATTTTTGCTCAAGAACTCTTAAACCATTTATAGCATGAAATCCACAACATTCAAGTGCTATGATTGCTAATTCTTTGTCCCAACCTTTAAGCATGCATGCAACATCAAGGAATATTTCCTTGTAATCCTCTTCTAGAGAGTTATAGCTGATTTCTAGTATTTCCAAAGTTTCCTTTAAAGGAATAGTTTTTAGTCGTTCTAGTGCATCGGTCCATTCAAGTTCATCTTTACCACAGAGAAATGAGCCTAGGACTCTTATCGTCAAGGGAAGACCAGCAGCATAACGTACAACTTGGTCTGATAGTATTTCGTAACCTTGATTTGCAATCTCTCTCCCAAATGCATATTTATTGAAGAGGCAAGTGGCTTCCTTATGTGATAATAGATTGACATCAAGAATCAAATTCTTTGGCACTCGATGTGCTACCAACACTTGCTCTTCTCTTGTTGTAATGATAATTCGACTTCCTGTCTTAAACCAGCTAGGCTCACCAGCTAATGCCTCAAGCTGGTCTATATGATCCACATCATCTAAAACAACAAGAACCTTTCTAACACACATCCTTAGTTTCATCATCTTCTTCCCTTCATAAACACCATTTACCATAATATCTTGTTTATTTAGGACATCTGAAAGTACTTGTTTTTGCAACGACTTCAAACCACACATTGGGTTTTTTGAAATTTCCCTAACATTCTCAACGAAGCTTGAACCTTCGAACCGAAATGATATTTGATCAAAAACAGCTCTCGCCAAAGTCGTCTTCCCACCTCCTCCTATCCCTTTGATCCCTATTATGCGAACATAATCAATATCAAGTTCTAGTGATGAAACAACATCATTTACCCGTTTCTTCATGCCTACAAGTTTTTCATCAATGCTCAAATTAATGAAACGTAGATCTAATGAGACCTCTTCAACAATTTTTTGGATAAACTCAGCTTCATGCCTGTGTGTCAAAGAAGATTCAATTAGATTTCTCTAAATCCAAGATGAACAATTAATCTCAAATAACATACAGTTATATATAAAAACATTACTCAAGTAGAAATACTCATGTTTCATGTTCAATATTTTAAGAAGAGTTTGAATTTGACAATATAAATTGAAATACCATATGTTTCCCTTTAACCCTGATTGAAATGAAACAATATTAAGGCTATAACAAAGATAGATATGTTGATGAAATTACCCATCAAGAGTGTTCTTCAACTCCCATCCAGCAAGATTGGCAGCTCCTCTAAGAGCCTCTCTCCATTTCTCAACGTCTTCTTCTTTATATTTGGCAAATGCTTCTCCAACTACCCCATTTTGTTTACGAACTTCACTGGGTTCCACATCATAGAACACTGGGTAAGCAATATGCTCGTTTGTCTTCTGGCACTCCATAATCTTGACAAGCTCGTCTAAGCACCACGATGAAGATGCATAGTTTTTGGAGAAAACAATAATGTAAAATTTCGACTCTTCGATGGATCTGAAGAGCTCATCACTTATCCTTTTCCCTTTCTTTATTTCTTTATCATCTTTGTAAGTGACGATGTTTTTCTGTTGAAGAGCATGATAGAGATGATCAACAAAGTTTTTACGGGTGTCTTCACCCCGAAAACTTACAAAAACATCATACTTGAAACTCTTTTGAATGGATGAAGCTGAACTAGATGCCATGAAGCGTATATATACTTGAAGGTTTGAATAAAATGAAATCTTTGTTTAGGGAAATTTGTATGAACTGGTTTCAAACAAACACTAGAATAGATGAATAACCCTTTGATCAAGCGTTGAAACCAATTAAGATGTGAAACTGTCTCAACCGTGATTGATTGATGCTTGAGACTCTTGTTTGCTAAAATAATTACAATTATTCTATTATTTTAAAAGTATATAACTTTCGTGTTAACTTATTTAATTATTAGTTACTAATTGCTATTATTACATGTGTTATACATCGTCATGCGTATTACAAGAAAACACACTTGTTTGCTAAAATAATTACAATTATTCTATTATTTTAAAAGTATATAATTTTCATGTTAACTCTTTTAATTATTATTTACTATACAATTATTAATTAACTAGGCCATTCTTACATGCATGTGTTATACATCGTAATGCTCATTACAAGAAAACACAATTATAATACCTATAGGAACGACAACCGTCGCCCTTACAAAAAAAAACCTTGTCGTTCACTGGCTTTTGTTCTTGGCAACGACTTGTCATCGCCAAAAAAAAAGTTGGTGCGATGGAGGGAAATTTCGACATTTTCTTAAAACTCTTTATACCTACTCGTATTTATTTTAGATTTTTTATATACAAGGGAAATCTTGACTTTTGCATGCTATAACGACGACTTATGTTGTCACTATACAATGTTTTTAAAACGAGACCAGACAACAATCGGTCGCCTTAGCCATTGGTCGGACCGGTCGTATTGGTCAAACCGATTTTAAGAAACGATGACATTATATATAAAAAAAATCATATTATTTATATATATTCAGTTCAAAAGCAAAATATTAAAATACAAATGTTTAGCATGAATTTACACTTTTAACATAATATAAACACTTAAAAATAACTAAATACATATAAGTTACTAAATTAACCAAAAATAAGATTTTGAAAGGGAAAAACGTTAAAAATCAGGCACAACCACCTAGTCTCGTTGTCTAATCGCGGTCCCCGGCCAGTTCAACTGAAATGATCCAAATACACACAACCAAACCGGTTCGACTATAACGAGTTTCCGGTCTGACTAACTGATTTAGTTCTGAAAACACTCATTATAGCTCTTGTTTCTTATGGTGATGGGTGCATTTGGGTGTATTTTTTCGTCATTCCTATAATTAATACCAATCTTTGAATAATAAAATTTTAAACATTTTCAAGGAAGTTGGAAAAATCAACGTATTTTAGAATATTTCAGCAACATTTAGATTTTCTAAAATATAATCATCATATATTACATATTTTTGGTTTAAAATTACATCACTTGGTCCTCTTGGGACTACTTAATTAAATAATGTATATATAGCTTTTTGTTTTTTAAGGAAAAGTTATCTAAAAGACACCTCCACTGAACACACCTACTTTTTAATAGTGGATGACAACGAATCTTCACCAACATTCAATTCTCATTGTTTTGTTTGCGAGCACTGTGATTATGACAACTATATCATTTTTACTCATTGGGTCAATTCAAGATAATATTAATTTTCAAAATATTGGACTAACATTCAATGATGACAAGTGTTTTGTTTGCGAGCAATAGTTTATGTGGTGTTAACAATCTACCAGGTATACTTGAAATTAGCATCCAAAGGAGAATTCGTTGTATTAAATTAGAAGATGTAACCAATGTTTTCCATTTGAATCCGAACCAGTATTTTACTGGTTGAACCGGTCGGATCGGATCTAAAAAACAGATGACGTCATAATATTCCTATTTTAATAAAAAAGTATCTTGAGATGACACATGTCAACAGCACAATCATTCTCACTAAAATTTTTTCGCTTCACTCTCCTATTTAATAATTACCTTAATTACTAATAATATTATTTAATACTTTTTTAAATTTAATAAATTAGGAAAAAGATCTATTTATTAATGTTTTTTTCTAAATAAATAAAATTTTACAAAAAAAATAAATTTTTCTAAAGCATAAAACTTTTTTAAAATATGAAATATTTTTTTTAAAAGTCAATTTTTTGAAAGCAAATTGGAAGCTATAATAAGAAAAATTTTAAAAATGACATTTTTATACGGTTTGTTTTAGAACAAAATGTTATTTTTTTAAGTCAAAATTTAAAAACAAATTTTTAAAAAGTTGATATAATTTTTATTACTTATAGTCAGTTCTCATAAATAATTTCAGTCATATCATATCTTAAAACATTATTTTAAAATTTAAAAATTTTATTATATTAATATTTTATTTATTCAACCCATGTAACATACGGGTTTACTAAAGTTAGTTATATATTTTTTATGTATTATATATAAAGTTATATGTATAATTCAATATAATTATTTTATATGTATGTTTTATAGTTATATATAAAACTCAACAATAAGTATACATCTAAAATTGAAATTCATCATCTGACCTACCCGTTAAACCCATAAAAATTAAAAAAAAAATAAGAAAAATGGAAAATGCGGTCTAAAGCGTTTCCAGGTCCAACCGCCGAACCGGTTCGAACCGGGTGGTCTTGAAGAAAGAAACGATTTGGGGTGGATCGAACCAATAGCCCAACATAATCCCGGTCGGATCGGTCGGACCAACCGATTCGATCCGGCCGTGAGATCATTGGATGTAACTATATGGACAGATTGGCAAACTCTTAGAAATAAAATCCTTACCACAGTATGTAATAATGTTTAGTCTAAGGATCCATGTGTAAAGACGGTAATTTAGAAACTATTTGGCACATAGGTTGTGTCGCTTAACCAAACGACGCGTCGGTCTTGTGCCATCGGTATATATATTTCCGATGGTTGTTAACGGTTAAGGAGTGGACCGATTAACAAAGTATGTGTTTTAGTGTACATCCCGGATTTCTTATTTTTGTTCTTTGTTATTTGGATTCTTGATTCATGGATTTGTTTCAATAATCCCTAGGATCTACACTGGTATAAGAGTAAGAGAATATCAAGATCATTGATTCAGACCTTTAATCAAGAAATCGTCTTTGCCCCACATATGATAAGGTTAAACCAAAAAATACATAACTATGAAGAAGAAAAGGATTTGAAACTTCGTTCTGTTGCATTCATGATTCATGTGATCATAGGGTATTAATCGTATGCAAAGGACATCAAACCCCCTTAACTAAAACATAATGACTCAACCGTCACAAATCATAAAAGTAAATAAGAAATAACTATAACTTAACGTAACAATACTCCCCCTTAACCCACTTATTGATCTCAAGAAGTGAGTTCATTGAGCTTTGGAAACCGCAGCAACATCTCGTCTAAATAAACCCATGTAGCCTCCTGAACAGTTTGATTCTCCCAACATACCAGAAGTTTCGTAGCGGCCCCACCTCCTCTTTTAACCAGTTTCTTATCAAGAACCTCTGCTGGCTGCAACTTAAACCAAGAGCGAGTCAGGAATGATCTTATCTGGTCGGCCCACGGCTGGCTTCAACAATGACACGTGAAACACCGGGTGAATTTGTGTATCACTGGTTTCTTAGCCGTTGTTGGTGCCCCACGGAACATGAAACGAGTGAAGTTTAGTTCCAAAATGACTACATGAGTTTATGATTATTGCAGACATCAACATGTTTAATGTGATGCCTCAAAGAAATGGTCTCACAGCAACAGGGTTGGTGCAATCTTGATATATTGAGCTCATTGAAGTAGCAGAGGTGTTGGTGATAAGATTGTTGCACCAAAACCATGATAAATTCTTCTCCAAATTCTACATTCTTCAATCTGCAGCCAAACTGTGAGAAACAAACAAAATTATGTAGTAGGTTATGTCACCTGCATCCATTTTGAAGTGATTTCTGCATATTTATGTAAATGAAAACTTTTTTTTTGGATATCACATCAGTTATAAATCTTACTGAGCTTAATTTAACATGATCATATATATCCAACCTCTTATCAAGATCAAACCGTCTTCATCAAGAACACAGTTTGACTTTCCAGATAAGTCAGAACTATGTTATAAACTGAATTCCATGGATTAGCTTATCAAGCAAACTTCACATTGTATATTGATTTAAAGTGGTTATTCAGTACACATTCCAAGTGGGTGATCATACCTTGATTACACAATCATACTCTCAGAAGTATTCCACGAATCGTACATTAATGTTGAAAAAGAACCGGGTGAGCCTTTGAATCAACTTCGCTCATCTGAAGGTAGGTTTTGGAGATGATCATTTGATTGAGCGAAAACTAAAACATTGAGGTGTGATCCTTTGGTTCAATGAAGTGCCAAAATGCAACCAAAAGAATAGCTGAAATAGCCATAAAGCATGCTAGTAAACCTACTTATAGACTAATCTGACCTTTTGGAATATATGACTTTTTGAACAAACTGTTCTTGCATGCAACAAGAAGAACCAAAAACAAAACATTTTCATTATTTGTCTGTTTCTTGGTCTCAAACAGATCCAAATAAAGTGACAAGTGAAAAATGTTTTTTTCATTTCTTTTGTGTGCAATGCCTACTATCCATCAATATTACTGTATCTGTGGTTCACCTTTCTTTAAATGGCAGTTTCCTCTGTTTTCCTTTAACAATTTACCACAGATTCTTCATATATACTAATCAACAACGATTTATAAATAAATGAGAAAGTAGCTTTACAGTAATTCCCTGTTGTAAATGCAGTTCTCTTTTACACGATTACTCCATCCGACAAATTCTTCCTTCAGCCCAACTGTAACAAACAAACAAACAAAATTATTAAAGTAGTTTCACTTGCATCCATTTTGATAAATTTGAAGTCAACTCTTAAGCATATTTATGTAAATCAAAACGTGTTTATGATCATACATAGCCAATAATATTTTAGTCATCTTAATCTAACATGATCATATCCAATCTCATATCAAAATACACTCTTTTTCATCAAGAACACCGTTTGACTTTCTTAAGAAGTCAACTGACTCCAACTCCATGAATTAACTTATCAATTTTAAGGTGGATATTTAGGACTCCTTTGAAGTTGGGGGATCATACCTTAATTATACAATCATTAATTATACAATCATACTCCCGAAATTACTTTCCACATTGATGTTGAAAAAGAACATGAGGAACCTATGAATCATTTTTGACCAATTGAAGGTAGGGTTTGGAGATGATCTGTTGATTGAGCTGAAACCAAACCTTATTAAGGCATGATCCTTTTGTTCAGTTCACTGCCAAAATACAACAAAAATCATTGTTGAAACACTTATAAGCAATCAAGGTAAGACTGTTAACAGTAATATGGGAAATTACCTGTTATAATATTTGTTTGGTGTGGGTGCCTATATTATCCATGGCTATATGCATCATAAGGAAATGTCTTTTGAGTGTTGCAACAGAGATGTTAAACCATATGACTCAAGCTTCATCTAGAAAAAGAATCGCAGATCTTCCAGTTGATAGATGCTCTCTGGAAGATCTGTTATCCCTGTACCTTTTATATGCAACTGTTCTAAACATTTTAAACGTCCTATATCCTTGGGCAATTTCTCAACTAGAGTACAATTTCTGAGGTGGATACTATTTAGACGTTTCATCTCACAGATGCTGTTTGGAATATCTCGTAAGGATGTACAATCTGTTAAGTGCAGCTCCTCTAAACATTCTAATCTGCCAATATTCTCAGGCAACTGCTTAAGAAAGCAACAAGATTCAAGCTGGAGAAATTTAAGATGTTTCAATGTACAAATGCTATCTGGAAGATATTCAATCTTTGTTGATAACAAAGTAAGCTCCTGTAGACACTCTAATTTGCCAATATTCTTAGGCAACTGCCTAAGAAAGCAACAAGATTCAAGCCGGAGAAATTTAAGATGATTCAATGTA
Organism: Flaveria ramosissima; assembly: GCA_025215565.1. NCBI lineage: Eukaryota > Viridiplantae > Streptophyta > Magnoliopsida > Asterales > Asteraceae > Flaveria > Flaveria ramosissima. The sequence goes on from CM046036.1 coordinate 7,928,816, forward strand.
CAAATGCTTTCCGGAAGATATTCAATCATTGTTGACAACAAAGTTAGCTCCTCTAGATGCTCTAATCTGCCAATATTCTCAGGCAACTGCTTAAGAAAGCAACAAGATTTAAATCGGAGAAATTTAAGATGTTTCAATGTACAAATGCTATCTGGAAGATATTCAATCTTTGTTGACAACAAAGTTAGCTCCTCTAGACATTCTAGCTGGTCAATCTCCTCGGGCAAATTTGGAATACTGCCTTCAAGTGTAAGCTTTCTCAAACATTGTAACCCACAAATAGTTCCTGATAAACCAGCAAGGTTTGTGCAAGCACAGAAACCGAAAGAAATCAGCTTCTCGAGATTCCGGGTCAATGAGGGTAGAAGTTCCTTATAAATACATTGAAAATGGAACTTTGGCAAATTGTTGTGAGGGTGCAATGGGCACAAACCGAAGGGACTCGCAATTAAATGTAACTCAGGTAAAGAATCAAATTTAGGTAAAACAAAAAAAGGCTTGAAAATGACTTGACCACTTTGACGTCCAACAAGAGCGCTAATTTTTTCCAAGGTAAAACAATCACGAAGATCTAAGCACTCAAGATGTGGAGAAATCCCAAGCTTAAAGGTTTTTAACTTGGAACAATGCACATTAATGTTTTCGAGCTCAGGAGTTTCATCGGGCATGTGAAGTTCTAGCAAATCATCACATTGTTCAAGATCTAACCTCTTGAGATTCGGAGTCCCCCTAAGGTCAAGGGTTGGCAATTTAGAGCAATATCGCACTTTAATGGTTTTGAGCTCAAGACATTCATTAGGCATGTGAAGTTCTAGCAAATCATCACATTGTTTAAGATATAACTTCTTGAGATTCTGAATCCTTCTAAGGTCAAGGGTTGGCAATTTAGAGCAATATTGCACTTCAATGGTTTCGAGCTCGGGAGTTTCATTGGGCATGTGAAGTTCTTGCAAATCATCACATTGTTGAAGATCTAACATCTTGAGATTCCAAGTCCCGCTAAGGTTAAGGATTGGCAACTTAGAACAACGCACTTTAATGGTTTTGAGCTCAGGAGCTTCATTGGGCATGTGAAGTTCTTGCAAATGCCAACAGTGACTAATATCCAACACCTCAAGATTCCGAGCCCGTTTAAGGTTAAGGGTTTTTATCGAAGAATGTAGGAGTTGGAGACGTTGGAGCTTTTCAACATGGAAGTGAAGTTCTACCAAATCAACATTATCTTTAATACATAATTTGTCGAGATGCTGAGCATGCGCAACATCTAAGGTCTTCAGCTTAGAATTATGGAGGGTAAGGGATTTCAGGTTAAAAGTTGTAGGCACGAGAAGTTCTACCAAATCATCACATTTAAGATATAACGTCTCAAGATTTAGAGCCTGCATAAGGTTAAGGGTTTTTAACATATAACAACTTGTGACTTTCAGGTGTTTGAGCTTAAGACATTCAACGGGCATGCGAATTTCTGTCAAATTATGACATTCTTGAACTTCTAATGTGTCAAGATTTGGAGCACGCTCAAGATCCAAGGTCCTAATTAACCAAGAATCATAGAGGTTTAGGCACCTGAGCTTAGAATTTGGTAGGGGAAGTTCGACCAGTTTATGACACTTTTCAAGACTTAATATCTCAAGATTCGGGATCAGCCCAACGTCCAAGGATCTCAACTTACAATGAGACAGGTCAAGAAACCTAAGCTGCTTTAGCACCTATCATAAGCAAAGAAGATGAATCATTGTAATGACAAACCAATAGATATATAGCATTATAAAGAATCATACAACAAAAAAAAACCCTTATCAACCATAGTTATACCTTTCTTTCTCCCACTTCCCAAAGTTGATCCATATTGCTGAAATGTATTTTAATTCCAACAAGATTATTTGCTTTAAAATTTTTGGGTAAACATGTAAAAGGGTAACCATACCAACGTAAATATTGTAAACCATGTGGTAGGTGTAGGCTATCTTCATCAATGTCATCGTAGTCAAGAGTATCAAAATTGGGGTTGAAGTAGAAATAAGAATAGTCAATAACAAACTCATATTTCTCTCCACATATCACATCAAGATATCTAAGTTTCTTCATTTTTCGAAGAACTTTCATGACACTAGCTGGCTCATCCGTCTCCACTTTTATACATCTTGTTTCTTCATTATCCTATGTTAAAAAACAAATATATTAACCTTGTGCCATAACAAATAATTTACGATAGTATTCTTTAACTTACAAATGTAGGTGCATCTAACCTTATCTTCATCCAACATATTTTTAATATCCTCTTCAATCCATAATCGGCTATGTTTGTAAGGCACATCGGGGTGCACGCGACGAACAATATTCTTACCCATTTCTTCTATATGATCATGCATACCCAAGCGCCCATGCCCGCCCGATACAGTTATAAGAGATTTAAGCTCAAGAACTCTTAAACCAATTCTAGCATGAAATAAGCGGCATTCAAGCGCCCTGATTGCTTCTTCTTTCTCCCACCCTTTCATCATGCATGCAACATCTAGGAATATTTCCTTGTGTTCATCTTCTAGAGAGTTATAGCTTAATTCTAGTATTTCTTGAGTTTCCTTTAGAGGAATTTTTTTTAGTTTCTGTAATTCATCTGTCCATTCAAGCTCATCTTTACCACACAGATTTGAACCCAACACTTCAATTGTCAAGGGAAGACCATTAGCATAATGTATAACTTGTTCTGATAGCTTCTCGTAACCTTGATTTGGTGTCTCTCTCCCAAATGCATACCTACTTAAGAGGCAAATTGCTTCCTTATCCGATAACAATTTAGCATCAAAAATCAAGTGCCTTGGGACTCCGTGTGCTATCAGCACTTGCTCATCTCGTGTTGTAATGATAATTCTACTTCCCGACTTAAACCATTCAGGCCCACCACCTAATGCCTGAAGCTGTTTTCTATGATCCACATCATCTAAAACAACAAGAATCTTCATGCCACACATCCTATGTTTCATCATATCTATCCCGTCATAAACACCACTTGTGGTGATATCTTTAGTTTTTAAGACGTCTGAAATTACTTGTTTTTGCAATGAATTTAAGCCCTGTGACGAGTCTTTTGAACGTTCCCTGACATTCTCAACAAAGCTTGAACCTTCGAACTGAAAGGATATTTGATCAAAAACAGCTCTTGCCAAAGTTGTCTTTCCGGCACCTCCCATCCCCTTGATCCCTATGAAGCGAACATCATCACTACCAATTTCTAAAGATGAAACTACCTCTTCTACACGTGTCCCCATGCCTACTAATTTTTCATCAACACTGAAATTAGTGAAACGTAGCTCTAGTGAGATCGCTTGAACAATCTTTTGGATAAATTTCCCTTCATGTCTGTGTGGTCAAGAAGATACCATTAGATTACTCAAACTCCTAAGTGAACAATTAATCTCATTTACGCAGCTTACAATCACATATAAATTAAGTAAATAATTAACTTGGTGATATACTCATGTTTAATGTTAAATCTTTAAACATGGATTAAAAAGATATATAATGAAAGAATTTAATAAAATGCAGATAGAATTACTGAATTATATACCCATCACATGTGTTCTTCAACTCCCACCCAGCTAGCTCAGCAGCTTGTCTAAGAGCCTCTCTCCATTTCTCAGCACCTTCTTCTAATTTATCTTTCTCAAATGCTTTTTCAACCGCCCCACGTTGTTTGCGGACTTCGGTGGGTTCCACATCGTAGAAGACCGGGTACACAATGTGCCCGCCCATCTTCTCGCACTCCATGATCTTGACGAGCTCGTTTAAGCACCACGATGAAGATGCATAGTTCTTAGAGAAAACGACAACGTAATATCTCGAGTTTTCAATGGACCTCATGAGTTCATCATTGATCCCTCTTCCTTTCCGGATTTCTTCATCGTCACGGTAAGTGTAAATGCCGTTGCGCATAAGAGCTAGATAGAGATTATCAACAAAGTTCCTACGGGTGTCTTCACCACTGAAACTTATGAACACATCATACTTGAAGGTCATCTTTTGAATGGATGAAGCTGAGGATCAAATTGATGAAGTGAAATGTTTGATGGGGGAAACTTGTATGAACTGATTAATGCAAACAAACACAAAATTTAGAGATGATAACTGATATATAATTGGAGTGTGATGCGTTTGTTATTTGGAAGAATTAAGAAGAAATGGGAAAATTAATTGGAGAAAAATAAGATTTCAGATCTGAATTTGAGCAGATCTGAACTTTGAGCAGAAGATACTATATAAAGAATCATCATACCTGAAGAATAAAATATGAAAAAACACATTTTTTTTCATAAGAATAATTCTATTCTAATGCTAACAATTATAAGAATAATTCTAACAATTACAAGTTCAGGGGTGTTACAAGCATACAACCGATTCATGTAAAACCATAGAGAAGAAGGGAGAAATTAAGAATAACCTGTTGGGTGTTTATGAGTGGATTTGAGTAGAGAGAAGCTGTGAGATTTGAGCAGAAAGAGAGTTGGAAAAGAGTTATTAAAGAGGAAAATGGGCATAGGGTTTCAACATTTTAGTAAAGTGATGTGGAGATGATGATTCTGCTGATAGTTTTGTTTTGTGTCTCTTGCTTCGATCTTTCTATTGCATTTTGTGGTTATTTTTTTATAAACCACTTTGATTAATTTGTTTTTTTTTTCAATAAAGTAAAGACTATTATACTACTAAACTCAGAGGGATTTTTGTTTCTTTTTTAAGAATTGAGTTTTGTTCTATAAAGGTTTTTTTTGGAAAATTACCAAAATAAATTTGATCAAACTAAATAACCATTATAATCATTGAAAAATAAATTTATAAAAAAAAAAAACTAATAAAAGCGAGTCATGTGTTCATTTATCGCCACATGGACGAGAAAAATCCATACTCTCTCGCTGAAAATGTGACTGGGCGAGGGATTTACATAATCATTCGCTAACGTGTCGGAATGTCAGTGGTTCCTCCCTGAAAAGGTACTGGGCGATGGATTTACATAATCTCTCGCTGACGTGTCGCAATTTCAGTGGTTCCTCGCTGACATGTCCTATTTCTCGCCCATAATTACCAAAATGCCACTACTCACTTAAATTTTTTTTTTTAATACAAAATTTTAGAAAAATTATTTGCCAAAAGTTATAAAATTGTTAGATTTATTAAAAAAATCATTTATTATTTTTTAAACACTTAAATTTGTTATTTAATATGCTTTTCCTTTATATAATAAAAGCTTTCCTCTTAACAAACTTATCAAATTTTAGTTTTTTTACTTTATTCATTTTACTAGTTTAGAAATCCGTTTTTAACACGGGCTTAGTTAAAATATTAAACTAATAGTAAAAATTTAATATTTAAAAATTTTAAAATAATATTTTAGATAAGATATAATTCGGATTACGTATACTCAACTATTTTAAGTAATAATAATATTTTTAACTTTCATCTTTAAAAAACTTAAAAATCCGCACTTATTTAAAAAAATTAAAATAAAAAAACAAACTTTAAAAAACTTTTGTTTAAGTGAATGCATTCTTTTAAGTTTTTTAAAGATGAAATTTTAAAAGATATTATTATTACTTAAAATAGTTGAGTATACGTAATTCGAATCATATCTTTATCTAAAAAACTTATTTTAAAAAACTTTTAAATATTAATATTAGCTATTATTTTAATATTTTAATTCAACACGTGATAAAAACGTATTTCTAAACTAGTAAAATAAATAAAGTAAAAAACCAAATTTGATAAGTATGTTAAGAGGAAAGTTTGTATTATATAGGGGAAAACCACATTAAATAACAAATTTAAGTGTTTAAAAAATAATAAATGATTTTTTTAAAACTAATGATTTTTTAATTTTGGTAAATACTTTTTTTAAAATTATATTTTTTTAAAAAAAATATAAAATCCTAAGCGAGTAGTGGCATTTTGGTAATTATGGGCGAGGAATGAGACATGTCAGCGAGGAACCATTGAAATTGCGACACGTCAGCGAGGGATTATGAAAATCCCTCGCCTAGTCACCTTTTCAGCGAGGAACCCCTAACATTTCGACACGTCAACGAGGGATCATGTAAATCCCTCGCCCAGTCACCTTTTCAGCGAGGGATTATGGATTTTCCTTGCCTGTATAGTGAAGAATGGACACGTGGCTCGTTTTAATTGATTGTTTTTTTTTAATTTATTTTTCAATGGTTATAATGATAATTTAGTTTGGTTTTCAAGGGTCCACCTTTTTTGACATGGGAGCTTCTCTTTTATCAATTTATTCTTCCTCCATTTAATGGCTCTATTATGTGCATTGTTGTATGTTTAAGAAATATTTGGTACGTAGCCTATAAATGAAATCATCAAAGGCTACCTTTTAATCGACAAGAGGTGTGAGTGTTTGTTTTAGAAAAACATAGGCTATTAATCATTTTATAAGCATTGGATGGTTAAGCTTACTCACAATAAATTTCTTACCACTTTACACCTTAAAATTAAAACACCATTCTTAACCATCGACCTCCCCACCCATCGACTCCCACCCGTCGAACCTACCACCGCTGGCCAACTGCACCCTCGGCCTCGCTTCGCCGGACAGTTGTCGCAGCCCCCCTTCGCCATCAACGCCCATCGACTCCCGCCCAGGATTAATTTTTCGAAGTTAAGTTTCTTTGATGGTTTTGTTCTTGAAGAATAACTAGCAGAAGATGCATTCGCATTCATTCTAATCTGTGAAGGGCTTGATGCCAAATTGAAATTTACTTTCTTAGCATTTGGTATTAGTGTTCGTGTTGATGCTATATTAATTGAGTAGATTCTTGAGACGACGAGGATTGTGTTGTTCTTTGATGATATCTCCAAGAACATATTATGTTTTTTTCAGTTTGGGAAATCTTTTCTTGTAGTAGAAATCTCTTCTTCAATCTGAAAACATGTTTGAAATCTTCACCCTTTAGGCAACCATGTAAAAATAATAAATCACATTTATAAAATATAAGTGTACGTGAATATTTAAATTTTTATTTCTTAAACGATCAAAGAAAAGTCTTCTGATCTAAAGTAAATGTGTCGAATCACGCGGGATTAACTACTAGTTATCTCTTAATTTCTAAATAATTCAAACGTTTCGGCCCTTTTGGTGTTTGGAATCGTTTGTAGTTTTTAATGGTTGTTGGGATCATTTAGGGCCATTAGCCCAGCCTATCATCTTCATTACTTTAGTACATAACCTTGAGCGTCTAGGCTTGCACTTCCTCGAAGGGAAGCATGTATATTAATCTGTCCCCATGAGTATCAAACCAAAGACCACCTTCAAAAGGAAAGTCACCTTAACCCAACCTGAAACCACTTTTTCATCTCATGTTGGACCTGAATTCAACACATTCTGATTTTAACAAAGTCTTAGATACCTTATCTCTTTAAAACATACATTTATCTAATAAATTATTACATTTTCTACCATTTTTCGAACTATTAGATCCAATTTTGAAGACAGGCGGATCTCATTATCAAATACTACCCATATCTTACCTTCGACCGTTTAGAGTTTCATTCACTTCCCCCTTCTAACTTTTCCCAGATCAACCCAGAACGACCTCTTTAGCACTCACATTAGAATCCCTATCTCCATCTCCATCTTTAAATTAAAGGAATATACTTGATATAGTCTTATTTCTTTTATACATTAACTTTCATATCTTCAAATTTCATACCTAAATTTTGATGAAAAGAAATAGTGATCACCTAATATAGAGATTTACTTTTCAATCCTTTAGTTATATTCCTCGTGTTAATTTTAACTAGGTTGTATACCTGATGCGCGTTGCGCGTCTTAAACCCGAGATTCAAACAAACAAGATAGCATGTGGCTCAATACCAATGGTTAGTTACGGATGCACGCCAAAAACGGCAGCCAATCTAGTGCAACCAAACAAGTTCTAGACTATCATCACAGCCACAGATCAATCAAAACGAAGGGTCACCTGTCACACCCCAACCATGACGGCGGAAACGTCGAAGTGTGAGGGTTAAGATTGTTCACAGCCACATAACGCTAAGTTAAAATATAAATGCCATTAATCAATTGTTTTTCAAACATCACAACCAACCACGTCTTACAAGAAAACAATAAACAAGAAAATGAATCCAAATATTTATTTAAGTCTAGGTCCATATCCTAAACTTTAGCATTTCTTCAATCAACATTAAGCTTGCACATTACCTGAAACATGTTGAAAATAAAGTCAACTAACAAGTTGGTGAGTTCTCATGGTTTTAAAGTACAATAAGTATATATCATGAGAATGTGGCAATTCTAGTCAATGGTCACAAGATAGTAAGTATATAGAACATGCACAGTTACAATCAAACCTTGACTGAATAATATGAATAAGCATGATTAGCTAAGTGTATTTGGTTCCCTAGTGCACAAGCATACGGCTCCTAGGAGCCGGCAATCCCTCGGCTTTAGCACCAAATAGGCTTGTCAGGCCCAAAGATCTAAGACTTCGCCAGGCTAGTTATAGTTAATGATTGCACACGTATGTCACATCTCATATACAACTTAACATATTCAAATAACCACGACTATGTAAAGAATTGCACGTGCGTAATAAGTATCAAAGCGTGTGTAAGTTTGTTTGTATAACCAACATGTTTCACCCCGAAAGGTGTAAAGTATATGTAAATGGGGCATAAGAACTCACATGATAATAAGAAGACTTGAAGATGAATTACGAATAACCACGAATAATATTTCCAACACAAACGTCACAAGGCACCTAAATAAGAATAAGGTAACGCGTTATAATTGGTTTGATGTTTAGTTATAATGGATTGAAATAGAGATTAGCCTCTATTTATTTTGTGTTATTAAGTTTAATGGAATGATGATAATTAGATTTATTGCGCGAAGGCGATTGTCTAATGTAAAGGAAAGTTTATCGAACATTAAACCGGTCTATGTAGGTTTTATTGATTGTGATAAATCAAGTAACATTTATATATATATATATATATATATATATATATATATATATATATATATATATATGTAAGTACTTAATCATTTATTTGACAATGTATATATGTTTTACAATAATTATATAAATGTATGAATATATGAATATATATATGTAAGTAATTTATCATTTTTATTATTTGACAATGTATATGTATAATAAATATATATAAATGTATGCATATGAATATATATGAATATATTTTACAATTTAAGAATAGATGTGTAAATAAATTATTTAAATTATTTGTTAATAGTTACATGTATATATATATATACATATATATATATATACATGCATATGTTATAAATAACCTCACAACATTGTTTTACATAATTTAAAGAAAATATCAAGATGTATTTTGAATTTAATTAGAATTTTGATAAACAAAATAAATAATTAATTAAATAAATTCTGAATTTATAAAATCATTTTAGGTGTTATTAAAAATTAATTTTCAGAAAAAAGAAAGAAAAGAAAAATTAATTGATAATAAATAAAATGAGACATAATGTAAAAGAAAAACAAAAGAAAAGGAAACAAAAAGGGGGGTAGCCGGGGTCGAACCCGGGACCTCCCTTTGGGGTTAGGGTGCGGGAACCAGTGAACCAGGGCCATGGCCTTGGTTCACTTTTGGTTTGTTTAAATTTTAAACGTGGTTTCCCCAGTTTCCCCAATCCTGATGAACCCTAGGTTCTTTCGATCCAAGATTAAACCCTCGATTCGATGTTAAACGCTCGAATCATCATGGGGCTTTTAATCCTTGGACTGAACCGAGTATAAAACATGCTTTAATTACCCGAATTGCAGAGGTTCTGAATGGTTTCGAGTTCGACTTAGGCTCGGGTGTTCTTGATTTGGGGTTTTCCGAATCTGTGATTGTTTCGCACAATTGATGGTTTAGGGAGTTTAGAGACTTCGAAATGAAGTAGTAGACTCCTTTATATAGTGTCAATTAATCGGCTTTGAGTGTATCATGCTCGGTTTGAAACCGCGTTTGAATTTACCAGAGTAAGAGGAAACCCGAGCTGTTAATTAGCTATCTTGATTGATTAATTGATTGATTAAGCCGCGTAGTAAGTTTAGGAGTGATTAATTTGATTGAATTGCAGCTTTTAGGCACGATTTGATTTCAGTGATTTACGCGGTTGATTCGAGATCTGATTTGGAAAGGTTAGACGCGTGATGCACAAATTGAACTAGGGTTTGGGTTCGAATCATGGGGCCGAGTGGTTTGGGCGGTTTGATTGGGTCAAAAACAATGGAATCGATGTTTTGTAGCTTCGCCGGAGCTCGGCCGGAGCTCCGGCCGAAGCCACCGGAACGGCGAGCAAGAAAAAAAAACTGAAAGTTACACTTTCAGTCCCTGAGTTTTGGGCTGTTGGTCAAAACGTTTTATTTAATTTTTAAGTTTAGAAATTTTGCAGAACACCCCCTGGACTTTAATTTAAGAATATTTTTATTATTAATACTATTATTATTATTATTATTATTATTATTATTATTATTATTATTATTATTATTATTATTATTATTATTATTATTATTATTTTTATTTATTATTTCCATCATTATTATTATAATTTTAATTGTTACTTTTAAAGTTATTATCATCATTATTATTATTTTGTTATCAAAATTATTATTATTATTATTATTATTGGTCTCATCATTACTCTTATTATTATTAAAGAATTTAAACTTAACGAACGAAGTCACGTACAAACATAAATAAATAATGACGAAAAAATACAGAATGTTACAGTCTCCCCAACTTGAATTAATTTCGTCCCGAAATTACAATAACGAAGGTTACAAAAATAACTCAGGGTAAGTCTTCTTCATATGATCTTCGCGCTCCCAAGTGAATTCCGCTCCCCGCTTGTTTTCCCACCGAACCTTTACTATTGGGGTCGTAGAGGTTCTAGTCTTCTTCATAATGCGATCCATGATTTCGACGGGTTTCTCAACGAAATGTAGGGACTCGTTGATCTGGATGTCTTCCAACGGTACATACAAGTTATCGTCGGCCAAACACTTCCTCAGGTTCGAGACGTGGAAGACCGGGTGAATTCCACTAAGGTCAGAGGGTAGTTCTAGTTTGTAGGCCACTTTTCCGATTCTTTTCAGAACTCTGAAAGGTCCTACAAACCTCGGAGCTAACTTACCTTTCCTTCCAAAGCGAACCACACCCTTCCACGGCGAGACCTTGAGAAGGACCATCTCCCCAACTTGGAATTCTAGCGGCTTGCGACGTTTATCGGCGTAGCTCTTCTGTCGACTCCTGGCCGTTTCCAAGTTCTTGCGGATAATAGCAACCTTATCGGTCGTCTCTTGTATGAGTTCGGGACCGGTGATAAGATTTTCGCCCATGTCGGTCCAGCAAATCGGTGAACGACATTTACGACCATAAAGTGCTTCAAATGGTGCCATTTGGATGCTCGAATGGTAACTATTGTTGTAGGAGAATTCTGCGAGTGGTAGGTGTGTATCCCAGTCACCACCAAAATCGAGAACACAGAGACGCAACAAGTCTTCCAGAGTTTGGATCGTTCGCTCGGTTTGACCATCGGTTTGGGGATGGTAAGCCGTACTTAAATCCAATTGTGTACCCAGAAGTTCTTGCATAGAAGACCAGAAGTGAGAAGTGAAACGAGCATCTCGGTCGGATATGATATGAAGGGGCACACCATGACGGCTTACGATCTCGTCGATATAAATCCGAGCTAGTCTTGATGTCTTATACGTGTCGCGTATGGGTATGAAATGTGCCGACTTGGTCAATCGGTCGACGATTACCCATATGCTATCATGCCCACGAGGTGTCCGAGGTAGTTTGGTTATGAAGTCCATGGATATATGTTCCCATTTCCACATGGGAATTTCGGGCTGTTCGAGCAATCCACTTGGGCGTTGGTGCTCCGCTTTAACCTTCGTGCATGTAAGACATTTAGCGACGTACGTTGCTATGTCCCGTTTCATTCCGGGCCACCAATATTGACTCCGCAAGTCCATGTACATCTTATCGGAGCCCGGGTGAATTGAGTAGCGAGTTTGATGTGCTTCATTCATGATAATAGCTCGAAGGTTATTGCGTTTGGGGATCCAGATTCGGTTCGCGAAATATATCAATCCATTGGCTCTGGTTTCCAGTTGGGCCACAAGATTGGGCTCAAGTTCATCTTTCATACTCTCCTCACTTTGTACTGCTTGTTGGGCTTCTCGAATGCTTGACTCTATGTCACACTCGATCCTCAAGTTTTGTAGCAACACTGTAGTATTGTGAACATCAAGTCGGACTTCTGTATCAAACTCTCCCAATGTATCGAACCACTGCCGACGGTCGCGAATTTCTTGAACGGAGACCATCTTTTGGTGTGTCTTCCTACTCAATGCATCGGCTACGACATTTGCCTTGCCGGGGTGGTATCGGATATCGCAGTCGTAGTCACTAATTAATTCCACCCAGCGACGTTGCCTCATATTGAGATCCTTCTGATTGAAAACATGTTGAAGGCTCTTGTGGTCCGTGTATACTATACATTGCGTGCCGTATAGATAATGCCTCCAGATTTTTAAGGCAAAGACCACCGCTCCGAGCTCCAGATCGTGCGTCGTGTAGTTTACCTCATGAACCTTCAATTGTCTCGAGGCATAAGCTATGACCTTTCCTCGTTGCATGAGGACACAACCAAGGCCTTGTTTCGACGCATCGCAGTACACTGTGAAGTCGTCATTTCCATCCGGTAGAGCCAGGATAGGAGCATTACATAACTTATGCTTTAATGTCTCGAACGCCTCTTCTTGTTCTGCTTTCCACTCGAAGGGCTGGTGTTTCTGGGTCAGGAACGTGAGTGGCTTTGCGATTTTTGAGAAATTGGCAATGAATCGTCGGTAATACCCGGCTAGACCAAGGAATGATCGTACTTCCGTCGGCGTTGTGGGAGCCTTCCAATTCTTCACGGCTTCCACTTTGCAGGGTCGACGTGAATTCCTTGGCTATTCACGACGTGCCCTAAGAATTGTACTTCTTCCAGCCAGAACTCGCATTTGAAAACTTCGCGAACAGTTGTTCCTTCTTCAACAAATTGAGGATTTGACGAAGGTGGAGTTCATGATCAGAGTGAGACTTGGAATAGATAAGAATGTCATCGATGAACACAATGACAAATTTATCTAGGTAAGGCTTGCACACTCGGTTCATAAGGTCCATGAAGACCGCAGGAGCATTGGTTAGGCCGAAAGGCATAACCATAAACTCGTAATGCCCGTACCGGTGCGGAAAGCAGTCTTTGGGATGTCGTCGTCGTGGACTCGTAGTTGGTGATAACCCGAACGCAAGTCGATTTTTGAAAAGATTGCGGCTCCTTGAAGTTGATCGAAGAGATCGTCGATACGAGGAAGGGGATACCGGTTCTTGACGGTTAACTTGTTGAGCTCCCGGTAATCGATGCACATGCGAAATGACCCGTCTTTCTTCTTCACAAATAAGACAGGTGCACCCCAAGGAGAAGAACTAGGGCGGATAAAACCCTTCTCGGATAATTCCTGGAGTTGGCTAGAGAGTTCTTGCATTTCAGTTGGTGCTAGTCGGTAAGGTGATTTGGCCACGGGGCTCGCCCCCGGAATCAAGTCGATTTTGAATTCAACTTCCCGTACAGGAGGTAACCCACTAAGGTCATCGGGAAATACTTCAGGAAATTCTCGTACAATTGGAACATCCTTAAGTTCCTTCCCTTTGACTTTAGTGTTGACTACGTAAGCCAAGAATGCCGGATAATTCTTACTCAGGCACTTTCGAGCTTGAGTGCATGTCATAAGCTTGAGTCTTTTGGAAGACCGTTCACCGAACACTTTCAACGTGTCTCCGGTGGGTAAGGGTATGCGAATGCACTTCTCAAAACAAACGATCTCGGCATGATTCTTCGATAACCAATCCATGCCAATAATAACGTCGAAACTCCCGAGCTTCATAGGAATAAGGTCGATAGGAAATCTATGATCGTCGAGGCACAATAGGCAATCACGAATGACCACGTCGACGGTGATCGGTTCTCCATCGGCAACTTCAACAGTGAGAGGTCTTCCCAAATTCGTACGAGGTTTCGCAAGTATCGGTTCGAATTCTAAGGAAACGAAACTCCTATCGGCACCCGAATCAAATAGTACGTAAGCATAGGTATCATTAATAAGAAACATACCTGTGTAGGTTTAAAAAGGCACTTAGGCATAAATCAGGGATTTTTAGAGGATTTCTACGGAGATGGAGTTGAAAATTACGTACCGTTCACCACGTCGTTGTTTGCTTGGGCTTGGTTTGCGTTGATGTTGAAGGCACGTCCACGAGCTGGTGGAACATTGCCCACAAGGCGAGGGCATTGGGGTCGGTAGTGACCTGGTTCTCCACAGTTGTAGCATGCCCGGTTTGGTTCTGTCACTGCGTTCCCCAGTGCTCGGCGACACGTTGCCACGAGATGCCCATACTTGCCGCATAGTGTGCAGATGCGGCACGGGAGATTCCCCGGATGATGGTACTTACATGTGTTGCACAGCGGTAGAGGACCTGCATAAGCCCTTGCCACGGGCACTTGTGTCGCCGGTGCAGCCCCGGGAACACATTGCCTCTGGGATGGCTTAGGAGCGGCCACTGCGTAGTTTCGTGCCGGTATAAACTTCCTTTTCCTGTTATCCACCTTAGCCTCCTTGCTCTCCTCGGGAACCGTCTTCTCAGTCTTCTTGGTCCCCTTTGCAGACATGGTGCCTGCCCGGATGTGGTTTTCTGTCAGCTGTGCAGTAATTGTAATAGCTTCTTCTAGGGTTGCGGGTCGGCTACCCACAACGGCATCCTGAATCTGAGGCGGCACCCCCTTGATAAACTTTTCCACATTACGGGCAACAGTATCCACCATGTGGGGCAACAGTATGCTCAGCTCGTGATGGCGGGTAGAATAGGCTAGATGGTTCCCGCCATCCTGTTTCAAATTCCAGAATTCTTCTTCTAGCTTCTGGATCTCACTTCTCGGGCAAAACTTGGCGATGGCTATGTTCTTGAACTCCTCCCAAGTTAAAGCCAAGATCGCGTCGGGACCTCGGTTTCGCTTTTCACTGTTCCACCAAGTTAAAGCCCTTTGTTGTAGCATACTGGTGGCATACCTCACCTTAAGTGCTTCGGGGCACTCACAGTTGGTGAAGGTGTTTTCCATCCCTTCAAACCATTCTAAGAGACCGGTGGCACCTTCCTTGCCGCTGAAATTGGGAGGCTTGCATGAGCTAAAGTGCTTGAAAGTGCACTTCTGGTTGTTACGACCTTGGTTTGCACTATTTTCGCCTTGGCCGTTGCTGTTGCTTGCGACGTTGGCGATCATGGTGCTGCTGAGTTCAGCCACCATAGTCGGGATGACCGCAGCCATTTGCCGAGCAATTAGGGCGGCAAGCTTACGGCCAGATCTTCCTCGGGTTCCTTGGTAACGAGACATGCTGGAAAATATAAATTGAATTAAGATCGGTTAAAAGGGTATTAAGGATGAACAGTTAAAGTAAGATCATAGGTTGTACGGGGTGATTCCATTGGATGACACATCATCATTTGGAATCGTTGACACGTCAAGATGAATTGACCCATTCACCTTAGAAACTGGTGTATGTTGGCCATAGTTTATCACTCATCCCGGAATTCCCCAGGTAAGCATGACTGGTCCCGTAGGATTTATACGAAATGCTTACCTTAGCCCGAGGGCCTTTTGCCAGGAAAACCAGAATACAGGTGTCTATGTACCACACTAGTTCTATGGTTCGTGGAATCAAAAATCTTGATGAGATATTTGTAGAATTAGACCCTAAGTCTAAGGAATTTTTCTATCAATAAGTTCTACTTAGAGACGAGGAGGATTTAAGTATTAGCAATTGTCGGGGAGAGTCATCGTTTAATATAAGTCTAGGGAGACGAGTAACAATATGTAATCATGCAGAAAGGCATCTATGCTAAGGCATCACATTGCACATAATAAGGCATAGCGTTAGGCAGCATGCAAACAATATGTATGTATTCATAAGAATACTATTCTATAAGGATCATGCATAAACTATAGTCTAGGTCACCATTTCTAATAACCTAAATCCCTATAGTTATGGGCTCTGATACCAATCTGTCACACCCCAACCATGACGGCGGAAACGTCGAAGTGTGAGGGTTAAGATTGTTCACAGCCACATAACGCTAAGTTAAAATATAAATGCCATTAATCAATTGTTTTTCAAACATCACAACCAACCACGTCTTACAAGAAAACAATAAACAAGAAAATGAATCCAAATATTTATTTAAGTCTAGGTCCATATCCTAAACTTTAGCATTTCTTCAATCAACATTAAGCTTGCACATTACCTGAAACATGTTGAAAATAAAGTCAACTAACAAGTTGGTGAGTTCTCATGGTTTTAAAGTACAATAAGTATATATCATGAGAATGTGGCAATTCTAGTCAATGGTCACAAGATAGTAAGTATATAGAACATGCACAGTTACAATCAAACCTTGACTGAATAATATGAATAAGCATGATTAGCTAAGTGTATTTGGTTCCCTAGTGCACAAGCATACGGCTCCTAGGAGCCGGCAATCCCTCGGCTTTAGCACCAAATAGGCTTGTCAGGCCCAAAGATCTAAGACTTCGCCAGGCTAGTTATAGTTAATGATTGCACACGTATGTCACATCTCATATACAACTTAACATATTCAAATAACCACGACTATGTAAAGAATTGCACGTGCGTAATAAGTATCAAAGCGTGTGTAAGTTTGTTTGTATAACCAACATGTTTCACCCCGAAAGGTGTAAAGTATATGTAAATGGGGCATAAGAACTCACATGATAATAAGAAGACTTGAAGATGAATTACGAATAACCACGAATAATATTTCCAACACAAACGTCACAAGGCACCTAAATAAGAATAAGGTAACGCGTTATAATTGGTTTGATGTTTAGTTATAATGGATTGAAATAGAGATTAGCCTCTATTTATTTTGTGTTATTAAGTTTAATGGAATGATGATAATTAGATTTATTGCGCGAAGGCGATTGTCTAATGTAAAGGAAAGTTTATCGAACATTAAACCGGTCTATGTAGGTTTTATTGATTGTGATAAATCAAGTAACATTTATATATATATATATATATATATATATATATATATATATATATATATATATATATATGTAAGTACTTAATCATTTATTTGACAATGTATATATGTTTTACAATAATTATATAAATGTATGAATATATGAATATATATATGTAAGTAATTTATCATTTTTATTATTTGACAATGTATATGTATAATAAATATATATAAATGTATGCATATGAATATATATGAATATATTTTACAATTTAAGAATAGATGTGTAAATAAATTATTTAAATTATTTGTTAATAGTTACATGTATATATATATATACATATATATATATATACATGCATATGTTATAAATAACCTCACAACATTGTTTTACATAATTTAAAGAAAATATCAAGATGTATTTTGAATTTAATTAGAATTTTGATAAACAAAATAAATAATTAATTAAATAAATTCTGAATTTATAAAATCATTTTAGGTGTTATTAAAAATTAATTTTCAGAAAAAAAGAAAGAAAAGAAAAATTAATTGATAATAAATAAAATGAGACATAATGTAAAAGAAAAACAAAAGAAAAGGAAACAAAAAGGGGGGTAGCCGGGGTCGAACCCGGGACCTCCCTTTGGGGTTAGGGTGCGGGAACCAGTGAACCAGGGCCATGGCCTTGGTTCACTTTTGGTTTGTTTAAATTTTAAACGTGGTTTCCCCAGTTTCCCCAATCCTGATGAACCCTAGGTTCTTTCGATCCAAAATTAAACCCTCGATTCGATGTTAAACGCTCGAATCATCATGGGGCTTTTAATCCTTGGACTGAACCGAGTATAAAACATGCTTTAATTACCCGAATTGCAGAGGTTCTGAATGGTTTCGAGTTCGACTTAGGCTCGGGTGTTCTTGATTTGGGGTTTTCCGAATCTGTGATTGTTTCGCACAATTGATGGTTTAGGGAGTTTAGAGACTTCGAAATGAAGTAGTAGACTCCTTTATATAGTGTCAATTAATCGGCTTTGAGTGTATCATGCTCGGTTTGAAACCGCGTTTGAATTTACCAGAGTAAGAGGAAACCCGAGCTGTTAATTAGCTATCTTGATTGATTAATTGATTGATTAAGCCGCGTAGTAAGTTTAGGAGTGATTAATTTGATTGAATTGCAGCTTTTAGGCACGATTTGATTTCAGTGATTTACGCGGTTGATTCGAGATCTGATTTGGAAAGGTTAGACGCGTGATGCACAAATTGAACTAGGGTTTGGGTTCGAATCATGGGGCCGAGTGGTTTGGGCGGTTTGATTGGGTCAAAAACAATGGAATCGATGTTTTGTAGCTTCGCCGGAGCTCGGCCGGAGCTCCGGCCGAAGCCACCGGAACGGCGAGCAAGAAAAAAAAACTGAAAGTTACACTTTCAGTCCCTGAGTTTTGGGCTGTTGGTCAAAACGTTTTATTTAATTTTTAAGTTTAGAAATTTTGCAGAACACCCCCTGGACTTTAATTTAAGAATATTTTTATTATTAATACTATTATTATTATTATTATTATTATTATTATTATTATTATTATTATTATTATTATTATTATTATTATTATTATTATTATTTTTATTTATTATTTCCATCATTATTATTATAATTTTAATTGTTACTTTTAAAGTTATTATCATCATTATTATTATTTTGTTATCAAAATTATTATTATTATTATTATTATTGGTCTCATCATTACTCTTATTATTATTAAAGAATTTAAACTTAACGAACGAAGTCACGTACAAACATAAATAAATAATGACGAAAAAATACAGAATGTTACATCACCGATGAACATACCTCCATCATCATCAACAATGGCAAACTGAGTAACTGTTACTACCCAACAACAAAGACTACAAGCAAACCCCCAGCAAGGATAAAATCAACCGTCAACAATATTAGCAAAGATGTTTAGACATGCCTAAGATGAATCGGTCATCATCATCGACCTAATGACACCACCGGAACCCAACACATGAAACTAATAATCGACTGAACTAAACAGAACAAAGTGATCCCAAGCAGCCTCAGATGAAAGTAACCCTCAACATCATAGACCAAGCATTCGAACACAACAAAGACGAACAAGAAAGATTAAGATTCGGGTTGAAGGTCAAAGACCTCGAATTTGAAAGTCTTAGATGAAGTATCTCCATCATCATCGACATGAAGCAACAAATTACTATTTGCATCTCTATCATTTCCTACAAATAACTATTTGTATGCTTAAAGTTTTAAAACGTTATTATGTCGGCCTGACTTTTTTTTTTCATCAATTTGAATCCTGAATACTAACGCCGTTATATTTTCCGTTAAATATTTGATGAGAAAACAAAACTACCCCTAAATATTAAAAAAATAAAAGAAACTTGTTCACTCACCTGTACAAAAATTCTCTCTTATCTTACACACCCATTCCCCCCCCCCCCTTCTCTATCTCTATCTCTATCTCTCTCTCTCTCTCTCTCTCTCTCTCTCTCTCTCTCTCTCTCTCTCTCTCTCTCTCTCTCTCTCTCTCTCTCTCCCCTCCATAATCTCCATCACCATCACCACAAACACCCACCACCACCATCACCACAAGCTCCTTATTACTTCCAACATAAAAGAGAGAAATATAACAATTAATAAAATTAATTTTTAAGAGAGAAAAACTAATATGGTTATTTAATTTATTATAATACGATTTTGAAGAGAAAAATGGTGTGTATGTCTAGAAAAAGAAGTGGCAAAAAAGCAGGTCAAAAGAATAACAAATTATAAAAAAGCTTATTTTATTAGATGTTATAGATATAGAGACACAAATAGAGATTGAGATTGAGATATAGAGAGAGATTTATGAAGTTTTCTAGGGATATATATTATTTTAAAAAAGATTGGGTATATATATATATATGATACTTTGAAAGTTTACATGGGAATATATAAAAATTTTCCAAAATAAAAACTATGAAAAAAAGATATAACAAAATTAAACAATTGTTCATTGATATCTAAATACTTTTTTATATCAACATTGAAAATCAGCTAATGAAACAATAATAAATTTATGGTTTCTAAGAATAATCCACAATCATTAGAAATTAAGATTTAGTAATTTGTAAATTCAATTAGAACTTTTTATATATATACATATGACGTTATGGTTGAAAATATTATTTAGGTTGTAATTAAAAAATTCAATATGAGGTGAAGACATTTATTAATGTCTACAATTTACATAGCAAATTTAGTTAGATTTAGTTAGATGTCATGAGAACAAATAGTTATTGTTTTATCATAGTTTATAGATATGTCAAGAAGTTGAAAAACTCATTAATTCGTGAATTTTTTTTTGAGATAAAATGAAATCAAATCTAATAGATTAAAATTCAAAAATATGTAGATAAATGAAAACCAAAAGTTTTGATAGAATATCATGATTAGTAATTAACTTGGAATAAATTTATTTGAGTTTTCAAAAGTAAATTTCATGTTTATTTTGAAATTGCATAAAACTTGGAAATCAAATAAATTATTAGTTATGATTTAAAGATAAAGAAGAAAACTAACACCCTCAAAAAGTTTAAAAGAACCTCCAATCAATGTATTATTCTCAGTCTCTTATTGGCTCTCATTTCCCTAAATTTGACGAGACCATCATCAAACGGTCATGAGTGTGTTAGGTTTTAAAAAAAATATTTAATTGTATAGCCTTTAAATACCATTAAAATCTATTATTCTTTACACTTATATGTACTCTCTATACTATATACTTTTTATGGTAAATTTTTTTACAAAATGAAATCATCTCACTCCAAAAAATATATATTTTATAATTAATTTTAAAAGTAATTAAAAAATTTATTGGTTATGATTATTATAGTGAAACTTTATTTTATAATAAATTTTATAGACCATTCCTTTTTTTCATTGAAACCTTATTTTAGTTATATATTCTTTTACAATTAATTAACTATATGCTAATTATTAACTTTCATATGCTTTATGGGTTGTATATTGAGTTTTTTATATTGTACTTCTTGGTTTTTTTCTTTTTCTTTAATTTTTCTTACATTTAACTATAATACTTTTATATATTTCACAATTTCACTCTCAACTTTTATCGCCTATACATTTTATTTTTTACATGTTTTCCTCTTTACATGACGGTCTAAGTTTACGAGTTACATGCTGCAACGTACGTGTGTGGCTCAAAGTTTTCACACCTATTTGTTACTATTTATGTGCTGACGCAACGCACGGGTCTTAAATCGACTTAGTTATTGTTTTCTATGTTTTATGTTTCGTGTGCGTCATTCGATGTTTTTAAGCCTACTTTCATTTGGTTTTATATTTTTTTGTTTTAATTCTTTTTTATAATATGATTTTTTTGATATTAAGTGGTCGTTGACGGTAGTGTGACATTGTACTACTTGTCACGATTTTACGTCTCCCGCTGCAATGCGGGGGCTTAATGCTAGTTAAATTATAAATTTTAAAAATAATCTAATATTGTCAAGATTACGTGACATGTGGGAAGATACCCTTAAAATGAGACTATACATGCATAGAAATTATACCTTCATGCAAATTGAACCTAAAGAAAAACTGAATTTGGTTAGTAACTAAACATAAGTAGTAAGTAAACCTCGATAGAACCTGAATCTAATATGGTCGCCGCCAACCACTAACCACCGGCCACCAGTGACGCCGCCAACCGCTACCGCCGCTAGAAACCAGTGTCGGCCACACCGCCACCGGGAACCACCGTCGCTGGAAACCTCCGCCGACCAACGCCTTCGCCGGAAAACCACCGCTAGAAACCACCAAAGGCCACCGTCGCCGCCGAAAACCACCGCAAGAAACCATAGAAGGCCACCACCATCGCTTGAAACCACCGTCGGCCACCACGGCCGGAAGAAAACCACGACGTCCACCACGACCGCCGGAACCACCACTGGCCACCACCACCACCTGCCATCCCCACCATAATTATTTTTATATTTCATTGTTTTGTTTTTTCATATCTAATCAACAACACAAACTAATGATTCATTTATTCGTAAAGGGTAACCAAACAAGACAATGACATGTAATGATTCATTTCATTCCATCATTTATTAAATTCCTTAATCCATTCCATTATCTCATACCAAACAAACCAATAAAGTTTTGCAAAGAACATAACCCTATGTATATATATACATATATATAAAGGAGGGATTAATTGAGAACTTCTTTTTTTGTCAAAACTCTAGGAACCACAATGAGTCACTAGTTTTTAATGAAAAAATGGTAATTAACAAAAATATAATAAAAATTATAAAATAAAAAATAACACAAAATAAAAAAATATATAAACACAAAATTTTTTCCCTTGTTTTCCTCTTTCATAAAAAAATATAAAAAATAAAAAATATAATTGTTTTTTTAAGAAATACGTTATACACATGTGTAATACCGGTAATACCGGATTTACAAATATATAAATAACGGGTGGAAAATTTTATTAAATATCAATATGGTAGTCGCTGGAAAGATAAAACATATGCAATTAATGTTGAAATTTTTTTATAAAATAATATCGTGAAAAAAAATTACGAATGTTTCAAAAATGAAATTGACATGTGACTTACATGTGACTCAAAATATGTGGCTTATATTTTTTCTTAAGGTTCTCACAAAAAATAGTATTTCTTAAGATAAATCTACCCTATTATAAAATGAAAAATATTATAAAAATAAAAAAAACAAAAATATTTCTTTCGTTTCCCTCTTTCATAAAAAATTATAAAAAGCAAAAAAAACCCCATTTTTTACATATATGTAATACCGGATTTACACATGAGTAAATTCGGTATTACACATGTGTATAACCAAATTTACACATGTGTAAACACCAGGTGAATACTTTTTTAAAAGAATATATTATTATTGTAGGCATTGGAAAGATAAAAGATACTTAATTTAATGATGAAATTTTTTTGAAAAAATAATGTTGTAAAAAAAGTTATTAACGTTTTATAAAAATGGTGCAAATGACATGTGAATCAAATTCAGTTTTTGTGTTTAATTAACATGTCCCGAATAAATCATTTAATCAACTACAACACTCATAGGTTTCGGTAAAATTAATGTAAGATTGGAAAGCGTACTTTATGAAGCATTCGGGTCTTTCTACCCACTAACACCTTAATTGTGATATTAAGTCACCTCAATTAGTCATAAGCTTAATACTAGGATCTATTAAAGTAGTACTAGAAGAACAATTGAAATCATTAATTTTTCTTTAACACTTTCTCAATGTAATAAGACTGTGTTATAGAGATACAATTATTACTTCTTATCATTATCCTAAGGATTACACCTACCTCCCCCACATCCTTCGTTTTAATATAGCAAAATCATTGTTATTAAGTTTTAATAAATGAGTTCTAATACATTGAAATTCCTTTCAACATAAATAGTTTTCTTATAATCCTAGTTAAAATTTTGTATTAAACTCATCTTAGACATATCTTTCATTCTAGAATAACTCACATAATCTAATCTATCATGTCACAAGTTAGAAATGTAATTTACCTTGTAAGAAGATGATGATACCATGCAAACAGATTCAACACCAACCGGGACATTAATATTAGATTTAAATATATCATTACATATGAATCTGAATTCAACAAAGGTTCTATGTTGAGCCAAGATAAACTTATCGAACTCGATGACCGGTTTATAACCTTAGTTATTAAACAAATATCATATAATAAGTTCTTTTAATGCCTAGAATATACAACCCATAATCTAATGATTATTATTTTTCAGAGGTGAATACAAGTCTTTCAACCGCTTTAATAGGCCCTGTTGTTATATTTTCCATCCTTAGTACAACCTTATATTCATCTGGTTTAATTCCTCAAACCATTTTAGATTCTTTCATGCATGACTCGTATCACTTGAGTCTATCATCATGCAAGCATATTATCATGTACATAAAAGGAATCCATCACTAACCTCGATGACCGAGTTCCATTTATTTCATAACCCAAATTGGTATTTCGAGACTTGTAAACATTCAATGGACTGGTTGTAACATGAACCATGGCCAAACACTCATTTGATTATGTGTATAAACATCTTTATTATCAACTTTATTTGATTCAAACATTACCTTTTATTTGTTTATTGTTCAAAATATATAATAAAATTTGGTTCTTTGAATCAAATTCAGTTTTTGTGTTAAATTAATATGTCCCGAATGAATCACTTAATCAACTACAACACTCATAGGTTTTGGTAAAATTAATGTAAGATTAGAAAGTGTATCTTGTGAAGCATTCGGGGCTTTCTACCCAATAAGACTCGTCACATTTGGCTTGTTTCCAACAACAATGGAAACAATCAAACTTTAACTTTGATACTTGTAATAATCAAACTCCAAGTATAATAAATCAATTTCAAACATACCACTTTATCATTAAAGTTACTCAAATTGATTTTAATCATAATTGAAATTCCAGGATCCAAACATAACACATCAGTATGTTTATTCCTAAACAATGAATCAGTATGTTTAAATCTTTGCTAACTGAGAAATAAATCAAACCTTTAAAGCATATCTAGCCCATCAAATGAATTAGAGTAAATTACATGGATGGTCCCTGTGATTTGCATATAATTTTGGATTTGGTCCTTATAGTTTTAAAATTATGAATATAGCCCTAATGTTATAGTTATCTTTTATTAATGATCTCCATTCTGTTAGTTCAGTTAGTGATGTTAAATTTATCAAAATAACAATTTTACTTGTAAGGATCATGAATGTAATTTCATTATATTATAATTTTTTAATATAAATATGTTTATTATTTAATACACAAATAAAAAAATATTAAAAAAATATCTTCTTTTAAATATGGTTTATAATTTTTTAAAACCAATATGCGGTTTTTTTAAACCCTTATAAAAATGTTTTCTTTTATAAAGACGTTTAAAACTAAATTGCTTTTTAAAAATGTTTAAAAAACTAAGAATTTGTTTAAGAAGATGTTTTAAAAAATGAATGGTTTTAGAATGACGTATAAAAATGAACGGTTAAAAAACCAAACATTTTAAAAAACATGTTTTTAAAAGGTTTTTTGTTTGTGTATTTAAAGCGTATTTTATTAAATAATAATCTTATTAATTATGAAATTATAAAAATTAGATAAAAATAAAAAAAATTTGAAAACTATAAATTTTCTTAAATAAAAATAATACTATAGTTTAAAAGATAAATTAAATAGATGGCTAATGCTAGTAAATTACTAATTTTTCAATATTTAATATCACTAACGGTTATATAACAGACCTAGGGATCATATATGAAAGAGAAAAAAATATTATGGACTATATTTAAAGATTTTAAATTTTAAAGATTAAATCCAAAATTTAAACATAACTACAGGGACCATCTATGTAATTTACTCAATGAATTAATATACTTTTTGAAATTGTGGTTGTGATAGTTGCTTTTCTCTGTCTAACAAAGAAACAAAAAGAAAACTTTTTGTTATATATATGTTTTAATTATATTACTAAATAAATGGAATTATAAATTCAAAATAAATGGTATACATTTAGAATCATAGATCATAACAAAATAAAAGAAATGTATTCTGTTTTTGTATTTCTTCTGAAAATACAAAAGAGAGAAAAAAAAGTATATCATTTCATCTTCTTTCTCATGAAAATAGCAGAACAAAGAGAAACAATTTCTTTTTATTCAGTGATTATCTTTCAAGTTTTTATGGATCTGATTCTACTCTAAAATCCAAAAACTATCAAGTAATTGCAAACAATCAACCCGAACACTAACCAACCGAGAACAATAACAACTCTCAATTCCTACTTAATCAAATTAGATTCAACTAAATGTATACCCAAATCAAACAGAGCCCATTATATAAATTTATCTTTGTTGAATATTATGTAGTCCATGTCATAAAACGAATCGAAACATACTCGGAGCTGGAAATGAGGGTATTGGGCATGATGATAATAACCAGGGAGCTGGAAACCCTGATATAGCCGCCATGATTGCTCAACAACTTGCAGCACTCATTCCGACCATAGTGGCACGAGTGAGTGATAATATCATCAATCATAACAATGGAGGTGGTAATGAGGGTATTGGGCATGATGATGAAAATGATGGTTATGAAGAGAATAATGAAAATGAACATGGAAATGGAGGTGGAAATGACAATGGAGAAGGAGGTGGAATGGGTGATGGAAATGATAATGGAAACGTGAATGGAAATGGCAATGGAGGAAGAGTCGGTTGTACTTACAAGGAGTTCATGACTTGTAAACCAAAAGAGTTTGATGGAAAAGGTGGAGCCATCGCCTTGACCCGATGGATTGAGAAGATGGAATCTGTGATGGACATCAGCAACTGTGCTGAAAATCAAAAGGTGAAGTATGCTACATGTTCGCTAGTGGGAAAAGCGTTAACATGGTGGAATACCCAAGTGCAGGCTCGTGGAAGAGAGGCAGCAATTGCCATGACCTGGGCAGAATTCAAAGCCTTGGCAACTGAAAAATATTGTCTAATGAACGAAATGCAGAAGTTGGAGCATGAATTCTGGAATCATGCGATGGTAGGGTCAGGACATGCTGCTTACACCGACCGGTTTCATGAGCTGGCAAGACTGGTGCCACATGTGACACCCTACACACATCCTACATCGGCCGTGGACAGGAGAGATTTCTGGTTCATAAGGAATGTCTGGCCTCTAACATCAACAACGCGTTTTGGGCGTATTGCTGTGGATGAGAGGAGAACTCCACAGTTAAGCGTGCTCAGGTGGGAGCAATCCAGGATGGGTGACCTCCCTGGGAAGTTTTCACCCGGGCAACCAAAAGCAAATCCGTGAGCTCCTCGTGGGCAAAGTAGACAATATTGTTGGTGTGAGTGGTTGGGTGTTACAGAATGGTATCAGAGCCACTCCTGTGCCGTTCGGGATGTGGGACATACCTCACCAAGGATGGTGACTTCTCGGGCTCATCGAGGACGATGAGTCCAAACAAGGGGTGCTTGTGACACCCTACACACATCCCACATCGGTCGTGGACAGGAGAGATTCCTGGTTCATAAGGAATGTCTGGCCTCTAACATCAACAACGCGTTTTGGGCGTATTGCTGTGGATGAGAGGAGAACTCCACAGTTAAGCGTGCTCAGGTGGGAGCAATCCAGGGATGGGTGACCTCCCTGGGAAGTTTTCACCCGGGCAACCAAAAGCAAATCCGTGAGCTCCTCGTGGGCAAAGCGGACAATATTGTTGGTGTGAGTGGTCGGGTGTTACACCACACCTGGTGACACCTGAATCAAAGCGGATCGAGCGTTACATTTGGGGTTTAGTGCCTCAAATACGTGGCCTGGTGACTGCTGCGGCACCCCCGACTATCCAAAGTGCAATCTTGAAGGCGGGCACTCTAACTGATGAGATGGTAAGAACTGGAGTACTAGGCAAAGGTGGTGAAAAAAGGAGAGACGCGGGGGAATCAAGCAGACAATCAGGCGGAAGATTTGATAAAAAGGCAAAGGTGACTAGAGGTTTTGTGGCAGTGAATCAAGGGAGAAAGGATTATGTTGGGCCACATCCTAAGTGTGGGAAATGCAATTATCATCATCCTGCTGCGGCGCCGTGTCGAGTTTGTGCGAATTGTAGGCGCCCAGGGCATCTTGAAAGGGACTGTAGAGTGGCACCCAACTTGGTTGCACCAAACAATGCAATCAATCCAACTGGAAACATTAGAGTTTGCTACGAGTGTGGGAGCCTCGAGCATTATCGGAATGTGTGCCCCAGGCTGAATCGGGCACCGGGTCAACAATGGAATAACCAAAATCAAGTGATGGCGATCGCTGGTAATCAAGGGCAAGGTAATCAAGGAAATGCTGCCCGAGGGCGTGCGTTTGTAATTGGTGCAAATGACGCGCGCCAGGACCCGAACGTTGTTACGGGTACGTACCTTCTCAATAATCACTTTGCATCTATATTATTTGATACCGGGGCAGACAATAGCTTCGTGTCTGCTGAATTTGTACTCTTACTTGGTTTGAACCCTAGTTGTTTAGACACTAGCTTCTTTGTAGAAATGGCGAACGGTAAATTTGTGAGAGCTAGTGAAATAATTAGAGGGTGCACGATTACATTAGAAGATCATGCCTTTGACATAGATTTAATACCTTTTGAATTGGGAAGTTTCGATGTGGTAGTGGGAATGGATTGGTTGTCGAAGCGTGGAGCTGAAATTATTTGCCGAGAGAAGGTAGTACGGATCCCTATGCCTAATGGTGAGGTGCTCAAGATTCAAGGAGCACGAGCAGGAGGGAGTCTAAAGATCATCTCATGTATGAAAGCTCGTCATTATCTGCTGAAGCAATGCTATGAGTTTCTGGCACATGTAGTGGAGAAGAAACCTGAGGAAGGGAAACTGGAAGACATTCCGGTAGTGCGAGACTTCTCGGAAGTATTCCCTGACGATTTGTCCGGTTTACCCCCTCCTCGACAAGTGGAATTCCGCATAGACTTGGTACCTGGGGCGACACCAGTAGCAAAGACGCCATATCGGTTAGCTCCGTCGGAAATGCAAGAGCTATCAAGTCAACTACAAGAGTTGCTAGATAAGGGTTTCATACGACCAAGTCACTCGCCATGGGGAGCACCGATACTATTTGTAAAGAAGAAGGATGGAACGTTTTGAATGTGCATAGACTATCGAGAGTTGAATAAGCTGACCGTGAAAAATCGATATCCACTTCCCAGGATCGATGATCTATTTGATCAATTGCAGGGAGCGTCATATTTCTCTAAGATCGATCTCCGATCAGGTTATCACCAGTTACGGGTCCATGAGGCGGACATACCAAAGACAGCATTCAGGACCCAATATGGGCATTACGAGTTCTTAGTCATGCCGTTTGGGCTGACCAACGCTCTAGTAGTATTCATGGATCTTATGAACCGGGTGTGTAAACCCTATCTGGACAAGTTTGTGATCGTGTTTATAGATGATATACTCATCTATTCTAGATCCAAAGAAGACCACGAACAACACCTTCGAGCGATACTCAAATTGTTGATGGAAGAGAAACTTTACGCCAAGTTCTCGAAGTGTGAATTTTGGTTACGGGAAGTGAAGTTTTTGGGACACGTGGTTAATGAAAAGGGAATCCATGTTGATCCTGGAAAGATCGAAGCGGTTAAAAAGTGGGACGCTCCTAAGACACCCTCAAAGATACGACAATTTTGGGATTAGCTGGTTACTATCGACGATTCATTGCAAACTTCTCTAAGATCGCACAGCCGTTGACAATGTTAACACAAAAGGATAAGAAGTTTGATTGGGGACGAAAGCAAGAGGAGGCATTTCAGACGTTGAAGGAAAGACTATGCAACGCACCGATATTAACCCTTCCTGATGGGTCGAATGATTTTGTGGTGTTTTGCGATGCATCACATCAAGGCCTAGGTTGTGTGCTTATGCAAAAGGACAAGGTGATTGCTTATGCCTCACGTCAACTTAAGGTTCACGAAAAGAACTATACGACACATGATCTGGAACTAGACGCAGTGGTATTCGCCCTAAAGATATGGAGGCATTATCTATATGGGACTAAGTGTGTCGTCTACACTGACCATAAAAGCCTTCAACACATCTTTGATCAAAAGGAACTGAATATGCGCCAAAGGAGATGGGTGGAACTCTTAAGTGATTATGACAGTGAGATTCTATATCATCCAGGGAAGGCGAATGTAGTAGCGGATGCCTTGAGTAGGAAGGAGCGTGTTAAACCACTACGTGTGCGAGCATTAGGGATGACTATTCAATCGAACTTGAAAGAGCAAATACTGTTGGCGCAGAGTGAAGCGCTAAAGGAAGAAAATATGGCATGTGAAGAGTTTCGAGGGTTAGACAAGCAGATGAACTGTAAAGAAGATGGTGTACGTATTTCGTGGATCGTATATGGGTACCTAAGTGGGGTGATATTCGAACCCTAGTTATGAATGAAGCACACAAGTCCAAGTATTCTGTTCATCCTGGTGCAGACAAGATGTATCAAGATCTTAAGGAGTTGTATTGGTGGTCAGGCATGAAAAGGATATTGCAAAGTATGTGAGTGAATGCTTGACTTGTTCCAAAGTCAAAGCCGAACATCAGAAACCGTCAGGTCTGTTGCAACAACCAGAAATTCCCGAATGGAAATGGGAAAATATAACGATGGATTTCATCACTAAGTTGCCTAGAACAAGTAGTGGGCATGATTCAATTTGGGTCATAGTGGATAGAATGACGAAATCTGCTCATTTCTTACCTATTCGCGAGGACTACAAAATGGAGAAGTTAGCAAGGTTATATGTGAATGAAATAGTGACTAGGCATGGAGTGCCCGTGTCTATTATATCTGATCGAGACAGTAGATTTACATCTTGGTTTTGGAAGACTCTTCAGAAGGCGATGGGTACTCGCTTAGACTTAAGTACCGCCTATCATCCACAAACCGACGGTCAAAGTGAACGAACGATACAAACCTTAGAGAACATGCTTAGGGCATGTGTGATTGATTTTGGTGGGAGTTGGGATACCCACTTACCATTGATCGAGTTCTCTTACAACAACAGTTACCACACGAGCATTGGATGTGCTCCGTTTGAGGCGTTGTATGGAAGAAAATGTAGATCTTCGGTGTGTTGGGCGGAAGTAGGTGAAAGCCAATTGACAGGCCCGGAGATTATCCAAAAAACGACTGACAAAATATTTCAAATCAAGGATAGGCTTAAGGCAGCTCGAGACCGACAGAAAAGCTATGCTGCTAATCGTCGCAAACCCTTAGAGTTCAACATTGGTGATCATGTCTTATTGAAAGTTTCTCCGTGGAAGGGAATCGTGCGCTTTAGGAAGAAAGGGAATTGGCTCCGAGATATGTTGGACCATTCGAGATCACTGAAAGAAATGGTCCCGTAGCGTATTGGTTAAAGTTACCTCAAGAACTTAGTGGGGTACACGATACATTTCATGTATCGAACCTTAAGAAGTGCCTAGCCGACGGATCCCTTCATATACCGATTGAGGAAATCAAGATTGACGAGAACTACATTTTGTGGAAGAACCAAAAGAAATCATGGATGCGAGAGGTGAAACAACTGAAGCGCAGCAAGATTCCAATTGTTAAGGTGAGATGGAACTCCAAGCGAGGGCCTGAGTTTACGTGGGAACGGGAAGACCAGATGAAATCCAAGTATCCGCATTTGTTCGTGGATACAACCTCAGGACCTAACTCCAGCTGAATTTCGGGACGAAATTCTCTCAACTGGGGGATACTGTGACATCCGTCACCAACAGGTCCGTCAATTGACTAGAAATCCGTTAATTCTTTTTCGCTCATTTATTATTTTGCGTAATTAATTTGTTTCGAACTGGATCTCGTCGTATCTCCTTTTCGGGCCAACCGTAATTTTAATGATGCTAACAATATAAAAATTTATTTTATCTTTAGTTTTATTTTGGTATATATTGTTAATATTATTAATTAATACTACTATTTATTATCATTAATCCGGGGTTTTAAATTGTAAATAAAGCAAACTCGAGGGAATAATTAATTGAAAGTTCGGAGACCAAATTGTAAATATGAAAAATTATATAATACAACCAAAACCGTCGACCACTTCCGCAAACCCTACCACCGTGCGACCCTCGCCGCTGCACCACCATTTGCCGCCGTTAGCCACCGCCGCTTGCCGTCGTCTCGCCGTTTACTTTTTTTTCGCCGGTAACCGATCGTCTTGGACTTCGTTTTGCCTTGTTTTGTTTCGTTTCATAGTGTTCGGTTCGTATCTTTCCGGTTAGGTTGAACGCGTATCTACATGTGTGTGACCGTGTGTGTGTATATATATATGCGTATTGTTTGCTTGTATGCGCATATGCGGTTGCGTGCGGGTATCGGTCGATTTTCCGACTGTATATATATATATGTATGATTGTGTTTTGAGGTTTTATATGTATGTATATATTGTATGTGTGCATGTGCAGATCGTATATATATATATATATATATATTATATATATATATATATATATATATAATATATATATATATATGTGTGTGTGTGTGTGTGTATGTACTGTATATGTATATATATATATGTGTTATGTGTGTGTATGTTGTGTATGTTATAAATATATATATGAGTATGATGTGTGTATATATATATATATTGTATGTGTATGAGTGTATGTGTGTATATGTGCCACTGTGTATGTATGTACTATATGTGTCCGAGCGTGTGTATATATATTACGTATGTTGCTTGTGTGGTTTATGCGGCTGCGTATATGTTCAATTGTGTATGCGTATGTTCCGGTTGATGTTCCGATTGTATATATATATATATATATATATATATATATATATATATATATATATATATTGTGTGTGTGAGAGTTTGTAATTGTAGGTATGCATGTGTATAGTGTGTATGTGTGCAGTGTGTGTATGTGTGTGTAGATGAGTGTGCGTGTGTTGTGTTTTTCATTGTATGCCTCATGTTATACTATTATTATTATTAGTTATTATTATTATTATTATTATTATTATTATTATTATTATATTATTATTATATTATTATTATTATTATTATTATTTACTAGATTTTTGTGTGTGGGTTGTGTAAAACATTTATACGTTACTTGGGGTGTGAGTCACGCGCCGACCTGAACCGACCCGAAAACCGACCGAATGCATCTATACTCTTATCATGTCTTAAAACTTAATTAGAATTATTATAGGTGCTTGATCGTTTGTTCCTCTCATCCTTTGAAGTATTTCATTCATTTTACTTCACTACATTTCAAGGTGAGTTTCGCGGCCCCGTTTTCATTTTAAACATTTATAAACTAGGGGGAAAAGTATGCTCAACTATTTTTATGCTGTGAATTTATTCAATTCTTTTGGGACTGTTGTGTTTACTGTTTGTAAGTACTTATCTAGTGCATGCATGAGTTGTCTTTGTGGTTCTGTATTCACAACTATTTAACTCCGGTGTTGGAGCCGACTGACAGATATTGATAGTACTATTGGGTTGACACCCTCACTCTTGTTTGTTAGTATACTAGTTGGGACTGACAGTGGCCAGAAAAGGGCCCTAGGGTGAATATGTTCCGACAAAGTCTTTGTGTACGTCGTAGGTTTAGTTGTGATGCTCATGTGATATTACTTGCTTATAACTGTATGCACTCACGTCCTACTACACTATTATACAGCATCAAATTTTGTTATTATTTAAACCTGCGAACTCACCAACATTATGTTGACCATTTTGACCATATCTTTTCAGGTAATAATCATTGAGGATTGCTAGGGATGCTGCCTTAGCGATGACCTTAGACTTACATCATTTAAACTTTGGATGTCTTCGACAGTTGCATTTGACATTTACTTGTTATTCACATTTGATTACTTGTTCCCGGGTTGTGGGACTTATACTTATTTGTTTTGTATGACTATGTTTGTCGTGGAACTGACTAACCATGGCACAAGTCTCCGTTTGTGTCCGGTGACGTCATGACACGTTGACTTTCATCATTTAATGCATCTCTATTAATTTAACAATGTGTTATGACGATCCCGTCCGTTACATCCTCGTATTTCCGCTATAAGCGGGGGTGTGACAGATTGGTATCAGAGCCATTGGTTATAGAGAATTAGGTGGATCACTCGACCTAGACTATAACCTAAGAACCTACATGTAGAATGCATATTAGGACTTATGTGCATTTGACTATGCGTGTATGTTCTTTAATTATCGAAACTATTCATGATCCGTAATGTGTTAATAATTCTATTCATTTCCTTTGTTCAACTTCGGATAATTAACTTTTGATTATCGATCATACCTTTGATACTTCTATCGTGAAGAACACTTTGTACTTGACAAGGCGGTTGACTCGGTTAGGATGAGCTGGGGTTGACCATGCAAAGCAAATTACAATTACGGGTGCACACATAAATGCAATTTTTCGTGCATGCGAAGTCTAGTAAATCTTGCCGCAAGATAACTGTCATTGTTAGTACGAATCCTCAACTCCATACCTTAGGACATTAGTGTCCTGTTTCTTATTAGACCTTGTTGGATCATAAGAGGCTGTTGCAACCAAACAAATCACTTAGAAGATTTGAGTACTACATGCAAAGGTCTTCCGAAGCCAAGTGTGGGACTTCCGAAGGAAGAAAGAGTTCTTCCGAAGTCTAAGTGTAAAATACACTTCCGAAGGAGAACTCCAACTTCGAAGGTAAAGAAGCTACTTCCGAAGGTTCAAGACTTGAAGACAAAGTTCTGAAGTCAACTTCCGAAGAATAAAGAAGTCCTTAAAAGCCTCGGAAGCATAGAAGCATCTTCCGAAGTATAAGTGGCTTCGGAAGAACTTGTTCTTCCGAAGCCAGTTAACCTTCGGAAGAACACTTCTATTATCCAGTAGACATAAGTATGGTCTGTCTGACAGTCCGCTGCAAATCTCTGAGATACTGCATGGCGTTTTCTCAAAGCCATGTAGTTGACCATACTTTAATCTACTGTTTACCTTTTCATGTTAAGTACAGTTGCCATCTTTAGTTGGTGACAAAAGGTAAGTCATGGACATGTCATGACTACCATATCTTAGATAATACTTTATCTAAGATACCTTAACTATAGCATTGTAGTATATGCTTTAGTCTTAGGTTTCCATCCAGCTGGTATCAAGTATAACCGGCTGTAGGATCTAGTATATATAGTTTCTCATTGTAACTCTTGTAGTATGCTTGTAAGTGTCTTGTAATCTTGAGTTGAGAAATAATATATACAAGTGCCTTGAAATAATCTCTGCTTGTTGTTACTTATTATATTACTATCAACTCTTGCCAAAGACGTTGCTTCATCTTGTTTGAGTGACTACTATAAGTGAGTTTGAGAGAAAAAAAAGTGTTAAGTGACAAAACCCGATCCTGCAATTGGTATCAGAGCTTTTAGGCTCTTGATTGTAAGATCTTACCATCCCAATCAACCAAGTTTTTCACTCCTCCTTATACCTCACTTAAAAATGGCCCTCAACAATCTGAAGTCGAAATGGGAACGATGACCAAAGCTCCTATCATCGATCCTGAAAACTTCAGGTCTTGGAGCAGAATGGAAGGCTTCATCAGATACCAGGATAGCAAGATGTGGCAGTCCATCGTGAATGGCCCGTACAAGCCAAAAGTTGCTGGTGGGAACGGTGCCATGATCGAAAAGGATGTCGAAGACTATTCTGATGAAGATAGGAAGAGGCTCGACATTGACAGCAATGCTATGACTGTTCTCATGACTGCAATCCCCAACTCCATTATGGTGGGGTTTGAGCATGCAAGTCAGCCAAAGAACTCTTTGATGCACTTGCTCAGATGTACTCGAGCTCTAATGATTCAAAGAAGGACTCACTGAAGCAGCAGTTCGAGAACTTCACCTATGTTGCTGGAGAAACTTTTAGCCAGCAATACTTCAGGTATATGGATCTTCTCTCCTCCCTCCAATCTGTGGGAATCACTCAAGAACTAAGAGATCTTACCAGAAAGTTCATGAGTGCTCTACCCAATGAGTGGACTTTCTACTGTGTCTCCATTAAGAGAACAGAGAATCTAAACACTCTCACCATGACCGAACTCTATGGGATCCTAGATGGATACCGTTTGGAAATGGAAAGCAAGAAGGGTCACCAAGCAAGCAGACCCTTGAGCCTTCCTGCTAGCAACGCTTTAATGGTTGCTGAAGGCTCAGGTATCCCACATCTCAGCAGTACCTGTCATACACCCAGCAGCCATCTTGTTCATCTGGGCCTTATATCCCATTCCCTGAGACTCCAAGGTCTCATCAAGCTCAGCAGAGCTCCTTTCAGAGGGCTGTGCGTTTGTTGTTTCAGGGAGTGGACACTCCAATGATCATCAGTTCTGCTTTGATGATCTTGAGTGCTTTAGTCCAGATGACATAGAGTATGTGGACATTGTCCAGCAAATGGCTCTCCTTACCTACAGAGCGAAGAAGTTCTTTAAGAGAACTGGAAGGCAATTCCCTCAAAACCAATCACTAGCAAGTTTGGGTTTGACAAAAGCAAGGCTAAGTGTTACAACTGTAACCAGCTTGGCCACTTTGCAAGGGAATGCAAGGCTCCCAAGTCCAACCCGGGAACCTCACAGGCCTCCACACATCCTTCTACACCAAAGCCCAATGGGAAGTCAACTGAAACTGCAGCTATGGCTCAAGAAGTTGACTGGAGCTTTATGGTTCAAGATGTGACTCCTGCTCAAGCACTCATGGCAGGAACAGATGAAAATAAGGTATATGAACATCTCTGTACCCCTGCTTGCATTGCTAAGGTTAAGTTGTACCAGGACTACAATATGGAAATTAAATCCGATATTGAGTCTTTAAATGTGCTAAAATCTGATTTTAAAGAGCTGAATCTGACTACCAAAAGAAAATTGAGGAGTTAGAGAAAACTGTATCTCTTTTAAAACATGAACACACCAACTACAAGACTCAAATCAAGGATTTAATATCCAAATTGACTGAGGCTCAAGCCCAGCTTGTCACAGCTGAGGCTCAAGCCAGGAAGTATGCTATTGCTG
Organism: Flaveria ramosissima; assembly: GCA_025215565.1. Lineage (NCBI taxonomy): Eukaryota > Viridiplantae > Streptophyta > Magnoliopsida > Asterales > Asteraceae > Flaveria > Flaveria ramosissima. The sequence continues at coordinate 7,965,665 of CM046036.1, forward strand.
AGCAAAACTTCCAAGCCATACTTGCATCATCCTCTCACTCCAAACTTTGTTATCAAAACAAAAGTGGGTTGGGAACCAATGAAATTGCTCCACCACACTTATGAGTCTGTAAGACAACAAATGTGGATGGTACTGAAGAGCAAGAGGTTCCATCTGTTGACCCACCTTGTAAAGAGTCAAAGAGTGATGCAACTGTGGAGACCATGACCATCACAGGGAAGGAACAGGTAATTGAGCCCTCCCAGACCAATGATGATCAATCTCTGACCACCAAAGCCAGAAGAAGCAGGGCTAAAGCAGCCAGAAAAACTGCCAAGAAGGTGGCTGAATCCAAGCTGAAGATAGACCCAAAGCAAAAGGGTGTATTCATATCAGCAGGATTCCAGGTGGTTGGACCTTCTGATTCAGGAAAGGAGTATAATACCAGTACTCCTGTCCTACCAAAGGATCAGAAGTTAAAGGGAAAGGTTGCTGATGAGGAGAAAAAGAACAAGAAACAGCAACCCTCCAATTCCCAGAAAATTAACATTGCATGCATAATGTGTGGTTGCAAAACCACATGGCTAAAGATTGTTATTACAATCCTGCTAGCACACATTATGCAAATGTTAAAAGAAAAGAGAAGGAGTCAGGAAGGTTTCACATTTGGACCATATCAGATGGTTCAAGTGTTGAAAAAGGGAAAGCTTGTTTCCGAAGCAAGGCTTGTCTCGGAAGAAAACTCTTCTTCCGAGAAGAAAAAGGCTTCGGAAGTAAAAGCTGCAAAGACTCACAAAAGAGTTCCCCTTGAAACCATCCCAGAAGAAGACTGCTTCGGAAGAAAAGGTGGTGAAGGTCTCTTCCGAAAAGAAAGAAGCTTCGGAAGAATGCCAAGCTGCAAAAGCTTCATCAAGCTCATCTTCTATGATCAACCAAGGGATGGAATGGAAGATCAAGGAAGATGCTGTAGCCCAAACCTCTTCTTCAAAGACATCCATTGAACCCCCATGCATAAATTTTGGTTCAATCATGTCACTTTCATTGGAAGAACCCAAGACCAAAAGGCTTGGGTTTCCAATCAAAACTAATTTCTCACCTTATGTGCAGGGACATCCATATGACAAGAATAACAACATTTGGATAGTAGATAGTGGATGCTCCAGGCACATGACAGGAAACAGATCTCTCCTTCAACAATTTCAACATTATGATGGAGGTCCTGTCCAGTTTGGAGGTGAGGCCGGAGGATATATTTCTGGCAGAGGAAGTATATCCAATGGAAAACTAAAAGTTGACAAAGTTAATTTTGTCAAACAGCTTGAACACAACCTGTTAAGTGTTTCTCAGTTTTGTGATCAAAAGCATCAAATGCTTTTCACAGAACATGAGTGCATCATCCTCAAACCTGGGATGACAATTCCTCAGGAATTGGTGCTTCTTAGATCTCCCAGGAGAGGGGATATGTACAAGCTTGATATGAACAATGCTTCCCCAATGGGAGAAGTATCATGCTTTCTTTCCAAAGCTGATAGTGATGAGTCAACACTGTGGCATAAACGAATGTGTCATGTCAATTTTAAGACAATGAATAAATTGGCTAAAAATAACTTGGTACATGGTTTGCCTAAAAAGGAATTTTCTGCAAAGATAACTGTGTTGCTTGCCTGAAAGGGAAACAACACAGGTCTTCTCATAAATCCAAAGTTGTTAACTCTATCACTACTCCATTACACTTATTGCACATGGATCTATTTGGTCCCACAAGTATAATGAGCATTGGAAGGAAATCATATTGCCTTGTGATAGTTGATGATTTTACTAGATTTACATGGGTATTCTTTTTAAGAACTAAGATGAAACTGAAACTGCTGAAACTTTAAATCTTTTATTCTTAAATAGAAAATCAAGTTGATCACAAGGTTAAAATAATCAGAAGTGATCAAGGGACTGAGTTTAAGAACTTTGTTCTTGACTCATTCTGTAACTCAAAAGGGATTGCCAGACAATACAGTGCTCCTAGAACTCCTCAACAAAATGGTGTTGCTGAGAGGAGAAATAGGACACTTATTGAGGCTGCTCGGACTATGTTAGCTGATTCAAAGCTGCCTCTAACATTCTGGGCAGAGGCAGTCAGCACTGCATGCTATGTGCAGAACAGAGTTCTTGTAGTAAAGCCACATGGAAAGACCCCTTATGAGCTATGGAACAAGAGGCCACCGTTCATTGGCTTTCTAAGGTCCTTTGGCAGCAGGTGTACCATACTTAACACAAAAGACAATTTAGCAAAATTTGCTGAAAAGTCAGATGATGCCATCTTTGTTGGATATTCCTCCCACTCTAAAGCTTACAGGGTTTATAACATTAAAAACCAACAATTTGAGGAATCCTCCAACATTGTAGTTAATGAGCACACTCCTTGTGTTAGGGGGAATGGCCCTGATCATATTTTTGATTTAGAATTGTTTCCAAACTATTCTAAACCATCTTGTGAGAATGTTTCAGCTGGAACAGGTGCTCAAGGCAATTCTGATGAAGATCAACTGTTTGAGCTTCCCAGACCTGCTCCAAGTTCTCCAAGAACAACAACAAATCAAGTTCCCACTATTGAAAGATCTGACAGTATAACCATTTCAAGAAATAGTGGAACTTCAACAAGGGACTCACCTGATGATCTTCAAGTCTCCTCAGGTGATCCTACACAACACCAAGCTGATGGAAGCAGCATTTTGAAGGAACAGGCAACTGTTAATGATGCTTCACAGCAAAGAAATGATGATGTTTCTCTTTCATTCAATCAGTCCTCATTGAATGAGATTGAAACAGCAGCTGGACCAAGTATTCAAGCTCCAGAGCAAAATATGTCCAACTTGGACTATCTTTGCAGCTGGAGGTGATTCCAAGACTTAGAATTCACAATACTCATCCAGCTGAAAACATCATAGGGGAAGTCTCTGAGGGTGTGAGAACAAGGGGACAAACTCACAATGGGAATGTCTGCCTGTACTCATGCTTCTTATCCCAAATGGAACCCAAGAAGGTGGAAGATGCCTTAAGGATAGTAGCTGGGTTGAATCAATGCAAGAGGAGCTGCTTCAATTCAAAAGACAGAAGGTTTGGAACCTATGTCCGCTACCATCTGGTCAAGTACCTATAGGCACCAAGTGGGTTTTCAGAAATAAAAGAGATGACAGAGGCTTGATTATCAAGAACAAGGCAAGACTAGTGGTTCAAGGATACACTCAAGAGGAAGGAATTGATTATACTGATGTCTTTGCACCTGTTGCAAGACTTGAGGCAGTTAGGATCTTCCTTGCTTATGCTGCATCCAAGAATTTCACTGTCTACCAGCTTGATGTCAAGTGTGCCTTTCTATATGGGGATATAGATAGGGAAGTCTATGTATGCCAGCCTCCAGGATTTGAAGACCCACAGCATCCAAACTATGTGTGCAAATTGGATAAAGCTCTATATGGGCTGCACCAAGCACCTAGGCTGTGGTATGAGACATTGTCTCAATTTCTTCTGAAGAACGGCTACACTAGAGGAACCATTGACAAGACTCTCTTTATCAGAAAGTCTGGGAAAGACATTTTGCTAGTTCAAGTCTATGTCGATGACATCATATTTGGTTCTTCAAATGACCAAATGTGCAAAGACTTTGAGAGCATTATGAAGAAGAAGTTCGAAATGAGTTCTATGGGAAAAATGGACTTTTTCCTTGGAATTCAGGTAAAGCAACTGAAGGAAGGGTTTTTCATCAATCAATCTAAGTATGTCAATGACATCTTAGAGAGATTTGATATGAAGGATTGTAAAGCAGCAAAGACACCCATACCCAGAAACCATGATTTATGCCCTGACTCTGAGGGGGAGGATACTGATCAACATCAGTATAGAGCAATCATTGGTTCTCTGATGTATCTTACAGCAAGTAGACCTGATATCATGTTTGCAACTGCATTTGTGCAAGATATCAGGCTGCTCCAAAGGTGTCTCACCTAATTGCTGTCAAGAGAATCCTCAGATACCTCAAGGAGCACCTAAGTTAGGTCTCTGGTATCCAAGAAATAGTGATTTTAATCTCTATGGATACTCTGACAGTGATTATGGTGGCTGCAACATCAACAAGAAATCAACATCAGGAGGATGTCAATTTCTTGGTGGAAGGATCATCTCATGGCAATGCAAAAAGCAATCCTGTGTCTCTACATCAACTGCTGAAGCTGAATACATTGCTGCTGCAAGTTGCTGTGCTCAGCTGCTGTGGATTCAAAACCAGATGATTGACTATGGATTCAACTTCATGAGCACTCCTATCCACATTGACAACAACAGTGCTATATCCATCACAGAAAATCCAGTAAAGCACTCAAAGACAAAGCATATTGACATCAGGTATCATTTCATTAGAGATATTCATGAGAAAAATCTTATCAAACTAGTCAAAGTCAATTCAAATGAACAATATGCTGATCTGTTCACCAAAGCATTTGATGAACAAAGATTTAAGTATCTTATTACAGCTATTGGGATGATAAACATTGACTAGTCAATCTCATTGAAAACCTTTTCAATATGTAAAGTCTTATGTCAATACAATCTAAGCCCTGTTACAAAAGATCCTTTCTTATTTAACTAAGTATAAGTTCTTCCGAAGAGAAACTTGCCTTCGGAAGATATCTAGCATAACTTCCGAAGCAAATTTCTCATAGGATAATTTTCTTCTCGGAAGTATACTAAGTCTCGGAAGAAGCGATTGAGGTAATCTCAGATCTACTTCCGAAGCACTTAATACTTTCCACTTGAAAGCAACATGTATCTTCGGAAGCAATTTATTTACCTTCGGAAATACATTTGCCTTCGGAAGAACTTTACCTTCGGAAATACCTTATACTCGGAAGAAGGATTTTACTGTGTAACGGAAATCTTTTGGGCCCCACTCTGTAAAAAGTAAAGATTTTGTTAATGATGTCGGATTATTTAAATGGCTTAACCTTACCGCCCCTGTCACATCATCCTCTGAACCCTCACATCATCTTATCCAAACCACCCTTTAAACCGCCATTTCACCCATTTAAATACTTCCGGTTAATCACTTACACTCTTTTTACCAAATTCACTGCCCTAAAAGCTTTCTTCTTCACCAATTTACTCTCTCTCAAGAACTTTTCCTCTGCTACCTTTCCAAATGGCTCTAAACCCTCAGCACAACCAAGTCGCACTCCTTGACTCCTCAAGGGATGCCGACTTCTCTGATATTATCTCTTTCTTAGCCCAATCTTCATATTACACAGCACTGACTGTAAACCCTACCATTTACACCAACCAAATGTCCGAATTTGGGCAAATAGTCGGGTTGAAACCCTAAATGGGGTTCGTGCTATCAGGTCAAGTGTATGTGGCCAAGAGTTGGTCGTTACTGAACAAATCATCAGGGAGCATCTTGAGCTCCATGATGAAGGCGCACCGACGGAATTCCCCAAGTCTGAGTTAGATAACTCTTATCTCCAAATGGGATACGGTGGAGATGTAAGCAGGTCTACAGTCTACAAATTCAACTTCTCCTACAAGTGGAAGTTCCTGCTACATGTGGTTCTCCACTGCTTATCTAACAAATCAGGGGGATGGGATCAAATTCCCTATGAACTCGGGTGCCTAGTTCATGGGTTGGTACAAGGCTTGCGCTTCAACTACTCCAGGTTTGTGCTGACTAACCTCATGGGAAATCTGCAAAGGGACACATTCTTTATGTATCCCAGATTTCTACAGCACATAATCAACTGCGAGCTAGATCAGAGTAAGCTTGTCTGTTCAGCTGCTCTATCTGCTCCTCAAATGAGGCCGACTATCTTCAAAGTACTGAAGAGAGTGTCTACCAACTACACTGGAAGGGATACCGCACTACTTCCAGGTATGATTGAGCCAATGGCTCCTGGTGACATCCCTGTTATCCCCACAGGTGATGAACCCACACCAGCAACAACCCTCACCATTCCAAATCTACCTTCTCCACCAATAAAAGTCACCTATCAGAGACGAACCAAACGAACCCTTGTTCAATCTACTCTGATTGAACAAGCCCCTCCTCTTCAAACCAAAAAGGCTAGAGTGGAACAAGGGGCTCCCACTCAGCCAGAGGTCCCCCAATCCTTCACTATTGACCTCAATATGGGTCTTGAGTCTCCTCAGTCTCAGACCCATGAGCCCATAACCCCAGCTGATAGCCCTCAGGGTGAGTCTCTACACTCCCCTGAGCAGCCACCAAGGGACAGCTCAATGCCTTTTGACATTGATCAAAGTCCCGGGTCTTTAGGTCTTCATTCCTTCTCTTTTACTGACCTATTGACCGGAGCTGGTGAAGAGACTATGTCTCTCCAAGGCAATGAAGTTGATCCACAACACCCATTAAGGATCAACAGAGCCTAGAGAAACCTCTTGTCTCTAGCCCACACCAGCAAAGCCCTAATGAGGTGAGTCCCACTGATGTGGAGGGGACTCATGTAGATTCAGCTGCCACTACTGAAGGAGCCTCATTGGATCCTCAGGACAGTGGTAACAATAGTCAGACTGAATCTACGGCAACCATGCCCTATGATGCCTCTGAAGAAAGAGACATCATTGTGCAAGGGAAACCAGGGTGCCAAGAAACCACATCTGGTGGTGAGGATGAACATACTAGGTATGTTACCTCATCTCCCCGTGATTCTTCCAAAGAAGATGAGGGAAGACTGCAACTCACAATAAGAGACCTACTTTCTAAAGTCTCAAAACCTTGAATCAAAGGTTAAGACTTTAGAGGATAGGTCTGCCACTCAGCAACTTGAGATTGAAAGTCTCAAGGTAAGGTAAAACTAGCTGAGAAACAGATTGAGAGATCTGTTAGGCATGTACCCATTCAAGTCTCCTTGACCTCTTCCTCTAGCTCATCTACCTCTCAAGATGATGCTACCAAAAAAAGGAAAAAGGGAGAATGTGAGGAACTAAGTCAAAGACAGGATTCCATCAGTCAAGCTCTCACTTCTTTGAGCTCAAAAACAAACCCCATCTTCCCTGAGCCTCCTCCAGTTGTGATTCAAGTGGATCAAAGGATGCTTCAGGATCTAAATAGGATCTTCAACAAGTTCCTTTTAGAGTCCCTCATTGATCAACCCAGTCCAGATATGTCTGTGATTACTTTGGAGCTCAAGAGCTTCAAAGGTTGAATGCACCTCCTACCACTGTTGAGGAAGTTGGTCAACCTAAGGCCCAAGTGGAACCTGAGATTGATTTCGAAGGGGAAACTAGGACTGATGGCCCAGCAACTGAAATAGTTGGGACAGAAGGTGTGTTTTCACAGGCTTCCGAAGCACAATTTGAAGCCTCGGAAGAACCAACTCAAACTTCCGAAGCTGAAATTGCTGCTGCGGAAGGACTGTTCTCTCTTTCCGATGATCTAATAGTCACAGATGCAATTCTGGAACTTGCATCTGAGGTTAATAGGGAGGATTTCTCAGCCAACCACTAGCCATTACATCTGCATTGACCTCAGCTCCTACCTCCACATCAACCTGATCTTCTACCAAGAACCACCAAAGTCTAGCACTTCCGAAGACATTAAAGGCAAAAGGAAGATGACTTCGGAAGAGCTTCTGGAAGAAGAAAGGATGGAGAAACTTAAAGGAAAGGAAGACTGCAATGGGAAAACTGGGAAACTGGCTCAAGTTCCAAAGCAGCTGCACCAACCAAGAGCATCAACAATAGAAGAAGGGTGGAGGTAATTGATAGACTGGTCAGTCTAGGGGCTGCCTCGGAAGATGTACTCCTGCTACCATTAGAGGAGCTGATAGAGCTTGAAAAGGCAACCTTGCTGCAAAAACAGCAAAAAGAAGAAGCTGCAAGGTTGGCCTTGGAAAAGAAGAAAGGCTGAGAAAAGAAAGAGAAGCTGATCTGCAGCTCAGGAGAGAAAGGATCACTTTCCTACTCTCCAGAGGATTCTCTCAAGAGAGTTGTCTCCACACAACAGTGACACGATCTTGTGGCTCTTTAACAAAGAGCAAGATCAAATGGAGAGAGAGAGAGAAAGAGAGCTGCAAGGGAGAAGCTGGTAGGAAGAGAAGAGAGAAGGAAGAAGAGGCTGGACTGTCTGCCGCCAAGAAGATAGGTGACAAAGCTTGGATGAAGAACTATCTTAAAGCTCACCTTCTCTGGCAGGCAAGTGGGTCCAATGTCTGAAAAGACTCTGCAACGACATGTCAGTGACATCAAGGCTGACATTCGTGCAGGGAGAAGAAAGGAGATGTATAGAAGGGACAGGGGATGACCTTCAAAGCCACCTCTCAGCCAAATATCCAAACCCAACATCAACCTGAACCAATACCCTTTCCCTTCCCAATCAAAACTGAACCTGAACCTTTCACCCCTGAAACTACACCTTCCCATCTACACCAACTCCCTCACCTCAACCACCTAAACTACCCATCATCCAACCTAAAACCTTACCCAGAGAACCCAACCTCCTAAACCTACCCAACAACCAATCAAAACATCCACTCAGCCTTCTAAACATCTCTCATGGAGGAATTCAAGGAGATCAAAACCAAGCTCATCAACTGCACTACTCTGAGCGACATCTCTTGTGAGGAGGATACAGTCCAACCTGACTTATGTTGATGGATCCTCAGTTCCCTCACAAGAGATGAGTTTCTTGATCTACCCAAGAGGAACTTTGGACCAAGCCGCAAGACTCTTTGGCCTCAATTCAGATACATTAAATGAGAGAAGAAAAGAAAAGAGCTAAGGAGAAGGCTGGTGACTCTGCTGGACACAAAGAAAGGAGATAGGGTACCAAGACAATCTCTTGTACCCAGAAAGAAGATAGTCCAGTGGAGGTTCGAAGACTCTTCTCACAACGGTGTGCTTGAGAGGAAAGAGAATGGTGAGATTACACTCGGTAATGCTCATCTCTGCTACACTTAAGCAGATTCGATATTGCTGAGTTAGCAGAGAAACCATTCTCCAACCCCTCAAACTCCGAAGTAGCTGCTCACATCAGAAATCATCTAGGCAGCCTTCACATGGCCGAGCTCACTGCAAGAAGCAAGGTTGAAGAGGAGTCAAAACTGAGAGAGGAGGAGCAAAGGAAAGGATCAGCAACCAAAGGCAAAGCCTTTCTTCAAATGGTTGAAGGTCCTGAACTTGAGTCCATAGTTAGATGGGAGTATGACTACAACTCCCGTCAACTAACTCTCTTCAGGGGGGCACAACAAAGGGTGCATGTCATTCAAAGTGATAGACTGGATCTCCTATCCACGAATGACTTGTACAAGCTTCTCAGCACCACTTCCGGGAAAAACAGAGAGACAGACAAATATCTTTTATCCCTGGTGCTGAAAACTTTGAGAAGTAGAGATAAGTGAAGTTTTGGTAGCATCAGCCTAGGGGGAGTTTGTTGGATCATAAGAGGCTGTTGCAACCAAAACCATATCACTTAGAAGATTTTGAGTACTACATGCAAAGGACTTCCGAAGCCAAGTGTGGGACTTCCGAAGGAAGAAAGAGTTCTTCCGAAGACTAAGTGTAAAATACACTTCCGAAGGAGAACTCCAACTTCCGAAGGTAAAGAAGCTACTTCCGAAGGTTCAAGACTTGAAGATAAAGTTCTGAAGTCAACTTCCGAAGAATAAAGAAGTCCTTAAAGCCTCGGAAGCATAGAAGCATCTTCCGAAGTATAAGTGGCTTCGGAAGAACTTGTTCTTCCGAAGCCAGTTAACCTTCGGAAGAACACTTCTATTATCCAGTAGACATAAGTATGGTTTGTCTGACAGTCCGCTGCAATCTCTGAGATACTGCATGGCGTTTTCTCAAAAGCCATGTAGTTGACCATACTTTAATCTACTGTTTACCTTTTCATGTTAAGTACAGTTGCCATCTTTAGTTGGTGACAAAAGGTAAGTCATGGACATGTCATGACTACCATATCTTAGTAATACTTTATCTAAGATACCTTAACTATAGCATTGTAGTATATGCTTTAGTCTTAGGTTTCCAGCTGGTATCAAGTATAACCGGCTGTAGGATCTAGTATATATAGTTTCTCATTGTAACTCTTGTTGTATGCTTGTAAGTGTCTTGTAATCTTGAGTTGAGAAGTAATATATACAAGTGCCTTGAAAATATTTCTGTTTGTTGCATTGATTACTTATTATATTACTATCAACTCCTGTCAAAGACATTGCTTCATCTTGTTTGAGTGAATATTATAAGTGAGTTTGAGAGAAAACAAGTGTTAAGTGACAAAACCCGATCCTGCAATTTCCTGCATTATTTAAACATAAATTCAGATCTGATGGAAGTTTGGAGCGTTACAAAGCTCGGTTAGTGTGTGATGGTCGTAAACAACAGACGGGCATTGACTGTGGAGATACGTTTAGCCCGGTGGTTAAACCCTCTACCATACGTCTTGTTTTATATTTGGCTCTCTCCAAGTCATGGTCTATTCATCAGTTGGACGTCACAAATGCTTTCCTTCATGGCAACTTGGCGGAAACAGTCTACATGCATCAACCTTTGGGCTTTCTTCACAAAGATTTTCCCGAGTATGTATGCCGCCTCAATAAATCTTTATACGGGCTCAAACATGCCCCTCGGGCTTGGTACCAGCGATTCACCGACTTCGTCACTACACATGGGTTCCAACAAAGCAAATCCGACAACTCCTTATTCACTTATCATCATGGTTCGGATATTGCCTATCTTCTTATTTCTGTGGACGACATCATTCTCACCACGTCCACTGACGCTCTTCGTATGCAGTTATTAAGCACATTGTCCGGTGAATTTGCGATGAAAGACTTAGGCCCCCTCTCTTATTTTCTGGGTATTCAAGTCACCAGAACCGGCGACAAGATGTTTCTCTCTCAACGAGCTTACGTTCAGGACATCATTCATCGAGCTGGCATGGACTCTTGCAAGCCAGTTGCCACGCCGGTTGACACACAGTCCAAACTCTCGGCTGAGTCCGGACCTCCTCATGACGACCCTGCTACCTTTCGTAGCCTTGTCGGCGCATTACAGTATCTCACATACACTCGACCAGACATCTCTTACGCTGTGCAACAAATCTGTATGCACATGCATGACCCCCGACAGGACCACTGGAATGCCTTAAAACGTATAATTCGGTATCTTCAAGGCACTGCTGATCACGGCCTGGTTCTGGGTCCTGTTCCACGTCTTCCTCTCGTCGCTTACACGGATGCCGATTGGGCTAGTTGCCCGGACACTCGACGCTCCACGTCTGGTTATTGTGTCTACTTAGGTGACAATCTCATCTCCTGGTCATCCAAACGCCAGTCTACCGTCTCGAGATCTAGTGCCGAAGCTGAATATCAAGGTGTTGCTAACGTTGTGGCCGATATTTGCAGCCTTCGTAATCTGTTACTTGAGCTTCGTCATCCATTATCTCGTGCCACGCTTGTTTACTGTGATAATGTCAGTGCCGTCTATTTGTCTGGAAACCCTGTTCAACATCAATGCACTAAACATATTGAACTCGACATTCACTTTGTTCGTGAACAGGAGCGTCGTGGACACATCCGGGTTCTTCACGTTCCGTCTAGACACCAGATTGCAGACATCTTCACCAAGGGACTTCCTCGCATTTTGTTCGAAGATTTCCGGTCCAGTCTCAACATCGGACCACCCGACGTTTCAACTGCGGGGGCGTATTAATATATGTATATTTAGTAAATTTGTAATTATCTCTAATTGTATCAATCGTCTCCATAATTATAGGAGATCCTTGTACTATATATTTTAGCTAATCAATAGAATGAGGGCAAGATTTCAATTACCAATAATACACTTCCTCAACATCTATAATATTGATTTATGAAATCTCTTGTACAAAATGGGCCACATGTCCTAACTGTTTTCTCATTTAATCCAATTCAAAAGGAAAATTTTCTAATAAAAGTTCTTCTAAATATTC